>VMOF01000024.1:43938756-44076256 GCA_011764245.1 Trialeurodes vaporariorum
CAGAAAATATTACAATCTATCTATTGCAGTTGCGTCAAAGGTTGCGGAAAAGCTTGCGGTCGTAGAAAAACTGGACTTAAATGTTCGACCGTCTGTCAACAATGTAGCGGACTTTCGTGCGAGAATTCAGCAAAGGATGAGGATACAGAAGGAATACAAGAGGAAGAAGAAGAAGATCCTGACGATCCTGAGGAGCTTGCCTGCAACCCTTCTGAAATCGACGAGAAAGACGCTGAAAAAATTACCGATACCGACGAGAGTCAACATCCGTTGATGAACTTCAGGACGTTGTTGAAAATTGCGAAAACAGAATGAAACGAATATCAAAAAAATTGCTTTTCGATCCAACGTCTTACTTTTGATTTGTCTTAATTAGCAAATTAGCGTTTGTGTTTAGTGCTTTTGTTTTCATCCTATATGTATACTCACTTTCTGCCTCATTATTTTATCATAATCGTCACTTCAATAAAGAGAGATAAACGATCTCCGATCCACCGAGATTCTCGTTCCTATCACTTCCGAATCTGGTGAGCGCCTATTTTCTTTCTTCTTTTTATTGTTCTATAAATAATGCTGCCTATTAAATTGAATAATATAAGGTATTTAGGTTACTCAAAGCAGTGCAAGTGGCGCAGCGTCAGTTGCTGCGAAAAGTTACTGATTTGCCTTAAGTATACTTGAACCTATCAAAACAATTGATTATTTTCCGCGTCCATCAAAATTAAAGGGGGGGGAGTAGATTGTGTTGGTAGAGTTAAGTAAAGGCAGAATCAGTACATAACACGCTACATAAGTGCGAGAAACACATGAAAAATAAATCACGCTCACGCTGACGCAAAAGGAGCGGGGGAGGGATGCGATTTACGGGCCGCGCGCTGCGCCAGTCGGGAATCTGTTTCTCACGCTATAAAGGGTGAAGGAGTCGTTTATCGTTAAAACTTGTAAGAACTTTTTTTATAGACAATTTTAAGACAAATCTTTTTGAACTGAGGTATTTTTCCCTTTTCTGCAGCCGTTTGGCTAGAAATCGCGAAAAACCAATTTATACGCCCTTTTTGAGGTCACTGCGGCGAAAGCTCACACGGTATCGATGGGGACTTTTAGTATGTTGTTCTACATACCCTAGGGAACATCTCTGCAAAAATCCCGATATGTGCGAATTTTTTCCTTTAAATGATCTAATTTGCCTGGCCTAAAGTTGACTGCGACATTTTCTCCATCAAAGCAGTCACCTTACTAATTTGTTAATTTCTCTTTCATAGCTAGTGGCTACACTAGCCTCGACTGCATGTCAATTTTTCTTGGGTGCAATGCTCGGACAGTCGTCGACAATGCTACCACAACTGGAGGCAGAAAATAGCCCTATGAAGATAACCAAGGAGCAAGCTTCGTGGATAGGTTTGTAAACATGTTCATTGCCGAAACGCCTATGTTTTTGAGTACATTTACATTCCTGTAAAAGATCGATCAAATGCGAAGGTGTTCACCGAACACCCAACACTCCAATATTTTTAATGGGTTTAAATGGAAAAACTAACATTGCCAAATTGCACGTTACACCATGGAGTGGCCACCGATTGCTGCCAGATTTGGCGAAATATATGCACATTATGCAAACACTGTTCACATAATTTAATGTAATAAGTGTGTATCTTTTTTGCCAAATCCGGCAGCACTGTGTTTTAAATTACCTTGAACTTGTCTGGTGATGGATAGGTCGAGTCGGTTACTCTAATTACCCATTAGACTGTCACAGTGCCACTCTATAGACAAATGTATTGCTCGCTGCCTAATGCGCATTTTGTTTTGTTTTCCCCCGAATTCAGCAAGCATGGGAGTCATCGGCACCCCAGTCTCATCAATTCTATGTGGTCCTCTGACCGACAAGTATGGGCGGAAAAACGTGATAAGGATATTCCTATTACTCTCAGCAATAGGAAACGCAGTCATTGGATATTCCTCAAATATAACCGAGCTACTCATTGGAAGGTTTCTAATTGGAACTGCAGCAGGTAAAAATACGCTGAAGTGATCGGAGGGAGATGATCCACCTTGGTAAACGTGTTCCATGAATATCCATGAGACCAAAATTCAGAGGGTAATGGGGCAGTTTGCAAGGGTCTGAAATGTTGTATTTTTTATTATAAAGAAAATGAAAGTTCTCTGTGAGCTGAGAACAAAGATGCCTTTGGTTTTTAATTAAGTCCCATTGTTCCGAAAATGAGATTTAGGCCCAGTATACATTGTTTTAAATGAGAATTCCTCGTAGTGATGTCACTGCGCACAAGATTTTTTACAACTTTACACGCGTGTATCTTCAAACCCGCGACATTTAGAAAAAAACGAAAGGCCCAATTGTTCTCAGCTCATCCAGTACTATCATTTTCTTTATAAAAATAACACATAATGTCAGACCCTTGAAACTGCCCCACTTTAGAATTTTTCTATAACATTTCATGGAACCCCATGGGGCCGTTTCTCGCTGTTCGCAATAATTTCCGTGTAATTTAATGGAATTCCTTGAGACGTTTACGAAATTTTGGTCATGAAACTTTCATGTAAAACTTTTACCAGGAAACTGAACAAAAAACGCTGAAAAAAATAATTCCTAAATTCTAGTAATATTATCAGAGGCACAACGATATGTGAACCTCAGAAAGTTTAGTACTTGGACCAGAAAATAACAGTGTTAATACCAGAATTTAGTTGAAGAACTAGAATTTCTTAAACATTCTTAAGAACTATGGTACAAACATTAGAATTCTGGTAATTGTACCATCCCATACAATCCTTACATAGCATCGGTTCACATATCGTCAAGCTTCGGGTAATCTTCTTTTTTTTCTCTGAATGTTTTAAAAATTATGAAGGGATCAGTGCCCAATACACATTAACTGGTGAGCCGAGCGATACAATAGAGATGAGCCAGTATAAAATCTATGGCTCATGAGTTAATGTGGGTTAGGTAAGTATGACATCGATTAATAAGCCCCTCAATGGATCTGCTGCAAATTTTGCTCTAACTATCAAGAGGGTCAATCCCAGTCTGAAGTTAGGTACTTGAAAAAAATAACGTTGGTGGTCTTAAAAAGTTCCAAACTTTCCCAAAAACTCAAAAAATTTGATTAAACTAACTTTCAAGATGGCTGTCAAACGGTGAGTCACAGTGAATGAGTCCCACCTAATTTGTTTGTTTGTTCCAAGCGTCGAGTGCAAGTTGTTACAAGTCCTATCTCAAAGTGTGATAGCATGTGCGATCTAATTCTGCGGTTTGTTTGCCTCACTTTTTTTAACCTTAAATCAAAATTTGCTTTAATCCAGTGGAAGTTGGTTTTAAACGAGAGTGCAAGTGTTTAAGGAGTGACTATCTGGACACAGAATTTTAATAGAACTATCCAGGTGAGAAAATTTTGCGTGTTTCCATTATGAGTCAGGTTCTTTATTGTGCACATCCTCCCAGAAGAAACAGTTATATCGATTTCCATGTCTAGATTTCCACTCTATAACACTTGCATTTTCAATTATAACCAATTTCAAATGTGGTTGTCACATTTTTTTTTTTAAATTTAAAGGTTAAAAAATATGAGGCAAGCAAACCGAGACTGTGAAAAATCGTCCATAACAGATTTCTATCATTGCTGCCTTCGTGAAGTTTCAATATCAAGCCCCGCAAATCCTCTCTAACGCTTTAGTTCGTTGGTAGAGTAACAAACTTAGATGGGAATTCATTCTCCATTGTGATTAGACGTATGACAGCTGCCACCTTATAGTTTGTTTTTCCGCATTTTTTGAGTTTGCGAGTCAAATCTGGAACTTTTTAATGCTCCCAAAGTTATATTTAAGTAGTTTATTGCCAGGATGGACCCTCTTTCCTGTTGGAGCAAAAGTTCGCAACGGATCTATTGCTGTCTACTCTCGGCAGGCCTCCTCCCCCCCCCCCCCCCCCCAATATGTAGATTCTCTCAATTTCAGAAGAATAATCTTTTGGATTAGGCTTCTTGAATAGAAAATTAGAATAGAATTGAAATAGAATTGAATTATTGACGTGCAAGGTCAGAATGATCGAACGATCATAATCTGAAAGACCGAGAATTCAGCATTTGAAGTAATATAAAACTCCTTCAATTAGGATGGATACCACACCAGTGGGCGTTGCAGTGGTTGCATATTCAGCCCAGATCTCGGGCGTTTTATACCAACTGTGTCTTTACGTGTCAGCGTGTGCTGGATTATTATAAATCGACACGCTTGACAGTTCTGCCAATATTGAGAGTATGGATATTAATAGAGTAAACTGATGACATGTGACGAAAAATGGTCTTAAAACTTGCAGGATATTATGTACTCAATTACCTGAAGTATATACATATATTTTTTTTTATTATTTTTATTTTTTTATTTTTTTATTCAAATAAAAGTAGATAACTGAACTTCTATGAGGAAACCTCGCCTGGTCTTCATACAGACCACCCCCTCTTGGTTTCATAAATGCTTGTCAAATACTTCGGACTCACAATTAGGGTTAAAGTAACCATTACCATTTTGCGGTCACTACTTTTAACATTGGAAGTGTTAAATCGACTAATTTTACTTTTCCTTTCATCAAAGTAAGTTCTAATGTTGCCTTCGATATTTTTTCAACAGGTTTCGGGTTCCCGTCTCTCGTCTACATATCTGAGATCAGCATCCCGAAGCACCGGGCTTTGCTCCTTTCCTCGGCAACCATCTCGGCTTCGTTGGGACTCGTCTACATTTACACTATCGGTGGTTACCTATACTGGGACATTGCCGCTTCGGTGACGGCCGCTCTCTCCATGATCTCTTTATTTTACGTATTCATCATACCAGAATCCCCGGCGTGGCTCTATCAACATCAACGCTTCGACGAGACCATTGCCAGTCTCAAATGGCTTAAAGGGGAGAACTGCAATATAGAGCAAGAGTTGAAAATCCTCGAGGATTCCAGCAGCAAAGCACATACTGGAAAAACCGTGCATCCGTCCCAATTCATGAGAGGGACCGTCGTCAAACCGTTCTTGATACTCGCGTGTTTGGCTTTCATGCAAAACGGGACCGGTTTCTACATCATCCTGTACTATTCGGTGGATTTCTTGCGCGAGTTCAAGACCTCTCTCGATCCGCAACACATCTCGATCGGACTAGCACTAACGAGACTCTTCTCCTGTGCTATCTCGTCCTACTTCAGCAAACGCTGCAATCGGCGAACGGTCGGCATTATCTCTGGATTCTCGATGGCCGCTATTTTAGCTGTAATCTTTGCGCATCTTGTTTTGTTTCGTGACGACTCCTCCGGCAATTCCAAGTATTCTGTAATCCCTGTTTTGAGCCTCCTTTTGTACATATTCGCGTGCAGTCTAGGCGTCCACCCTTTACCTTGGCTCATGGTCTTCGAGTTGTACCCGCTGAAAGTTCGCGGGGTCATGTGCGGGATCAGTAACGCGATCGCTTACGTTTCGACTTTCATCTTCTTGAAGCTGTATTACGTTTTTATCGTCCATTTGGAGATTCACGGCACGATTTTGCTATTTCTTGGGTTTTCTGTTGCTTTCGGATTATTTTCGATTTTCCTGCTTCCTGAAACGCAAGGGAAGACGTTGATTGAGATAGAGCAGGGCTTCAAATCAAAGAAAGAGAGGCTTCTTTTGAGAAATAACACTTGTTCGCCAACATGAAAAGGAAGGAAGGAAAAATAATAACTCGCCGTGACAAACTTTATTTTTTAATATTTACTACAACCGTGCAGGTGAAAATTATACGACTGTTCAAAAAACGATTATAAACATAGTTGGCTAAGTATCTAGATATACAGGGTGTCAATTAAACAAAGAGCCAGGCCGAATATCTCGAGAACGGCTTCGAATTTCGAAAAACGCTGAAACACGTCTTTGATTATTTTGAGGGGTTCGTCGAGTGGGCGTGTACGTCTCTTCGTAAGAGTGTTTCAACGGTCATCTTATGGAGAATAGCACAGAACGCCTCTTTGAGCTCCGAGACAGCCTAAAATCTAGCAGCTAATCAGAATCTAAACCCCGTATGGCGAGACTCTTTAATATACAGGGACTCCAGGCGCTTCACTTGTCAGAACCCGATACTTAAAATGCGTCAGATTTAATATAGCAATGTAGTATCAATGACATGTCTTTTCTGGTAAAAATGACTACTAAACGTGTATTCCAAAAACAACTATAGCCGCATATGTATGCGGTTATGCTGACAAGTAAAGCGCCTGGAGTCCCTGTATATTAAAAAGACTCGCCATACGGAGTATAGGTTCTGATTAGCTGCTGGACTTTAGGCTGTCACGGAGCTTAAGGAGGCGTTCTGTGCTATTCTCCATAAGATGACCGTTGAAACACCCTTACGAAGAGATGTACACGCCTACTCGACGAACCCAACCAATCAGAGTGGACGCCTCCTTCAACTTCTTCTTTACGTGGCAAGACTCTTTAATATACAGGGACTCTAGAAGCGCCGAGCGGTGCCAACTTCCGTAATGCATAAAATGCATCGGTGGGTGGTCGACGAATAATTATTCAATTGACCTATACCTTCCGTGTGTAGCAGCTTAGGTAGCAAGTTTTCAGTGTTGCCGGAATCATTTCATTATTTCTGATTATTCGGTTGCCCAACTCTGCTTTAGCCCCTATCTTCGTCCTTTTCTAACGAACACGTTCAAATGCGAGGAGAGAGAGACAGACAAATTCTTGTATCCGCCTATGACTACCATTCTGAGTCACCACTCAGATGAGCCAAGAAAAACAAACAATCAAAACAAAAACAATTCTTTGTTCTTTTGAATAAAAAAAAAAAAAAAAACAAAAATACCAAAAATACAAAAAAAAAAAAAAAAAAAAAATGAAAATAAAATACAACGTAGATATGGTTATTATGATACACCTTCTCACACGCAAAAATACGCTTCTAATCAAACTTCTGCCTCGTGTTTTTTGTTTATTGTTTTTATAATTCAAAAAGCTTACATTTTAAGTGATTGTGCCGATTTTAAAAGTTTTGTCCTTGTTAACTTACAATTAGTAATAAAACTGATGAGTGCAATTTCAGAAATCGGAATGATTTGTTGGCCATTTGAAACATCTCTCTCGTTCAAATAGCATCCTGCACCAGATTCGCAAATTCAAACAGCCCGCTAGACATGAAAGCAGCTTTTGGCCATGATTGAGGTGAAATTGCATAGAGAGTCAGAAAGGCACGACATGGCATTGTGGCTGTGATGTGGCTGCGTTGACTGTTGAGTTGGGAGGGATGGTGAATGGACGGAAGGGGAAGGGGTGGGGGGGAGGGATGAAAGCTGAGGGAGGAGAGGAAACAAGTAAACAGAACGGCCTCTCCGTGTTTATATTTATCATTTGTGGCGATGAAAGTAATCCGCGGAGTTGACAAATCGTTAGCATCTTACTTTAATCTGTTTTCGATTTGATTTGCATTCAATCCGCTTTGTTTACTTAACGGTCACTGTCATCTTGCCTCCCAGTGGGTCGCACCATGGAACAAATGACTATTCTAGCAGGTATCAACTCATAACTTATGATTGAAAAATGCCACGCACAGGAATGAAACTTTGATAATACCCTTTCATTAATTACATAATTTTTCACACGCGATAAAATCATTTTTGACGCCGGTACGGCGGCGGGGGGCCTTCAACCCCCTTAGCTCAAATTTCTGTTGATAACCCCCTTTGTGATACATCGATCAAAAGCTTGTGAAAAATTAAAAAAGTTGACGCAAACTGGAGATTTTTATGTGCATTCGCACTGAAGTTACGGCAGGTCAAAATTCGACTTTATCGGAATTTAGAACCGTCATAACTTCAGTGCAAATGCAAACGAAGAGCTCCGATTTGCGCAAAAACTCCTCTGTTTTTACAAGCTTTTAACTGACGTATCAAGATGGGGATTTTTGACAAAAAAAAGTTGGGATTAAATCTTTGTTACCCGACGGTACTCACAAGAACCACCAATTTTACAAGGAATTAAATGGAAAATGCAAAAAATCAATACGCGCATCAATTTACGTTAGAAAACAGCAACTAGATCATCCATAGCGGTCAAAAAACCCGACAGTGCTTATAAATACCCTTGGGCAATAAAGGGTTAAGGGGGTTGAAGGTCCCTGTCGGGGCTCCATCAAGACCGTCAAAAATTGGTTATATCGCGTGGAAAAGTAAAATCTAATTAAAAAGAGAAGGTACCTATTCCAAAAGTTTCATTCCTATGGCATTTTTCAATTAATTGTAAGTTATGACGTCTGCTAAATTAGCCATCTGGGCCATAGTGGATCGTTGCGAAAACCCTCTGAGTGAAACAAAATTGCTGATAGGGGTAACTATACATAATCTGTATAGTCCTTAACGACTTCGAAAGTTGCACCATGTCATATTCTTCTTTTTAAAAAAATGAAGAAGAAGAAGAGGATAGTGGAGCGCTCAAGAGAAAAAACCAACAAGCAATAGCGATATAGAGAGGCTGATACATATGTTATAAGTCCTATCTCAAAGTGTGACAGCAGGCCGATCCTTGTAATTCACGACTTTTGGGTAGACTGGATAAGAATGGAAAACGGTGATTGGTGGAGGCGAGTCACGTGGTTGACAAGTCTAATCAAATGACGGAATTTATCTAATTGGTTATCAGGTACTCCAAGACTGCCCGATAACCAATGGAGCTGTTGCAAACTTTTGCTACAGGCTTATTAATAGTTGATAATGGGGTAATACCCAGTAAAAATAACGACTAGCGCACTAAAAAATCACGAAATCCACTCCTATACTCACAAAATGCTTTTAAACGCGAGACCGTAATGGCGGCCGGGGCCGCGGTTTTCATCGGGGCTCCCTATCTTCAATCAGCGCCATCTACACGAGGTGTTCTCGCAACACCACACAAGAGGAAGAAGAAGCATACAATTGCCATAAGAAAACCGCGGCATCGGCCGCCATTACGGTCTCGCATTTAAAAGCATTTTGTGAGTTTAGGAGTGGATTTCGTGATTTTTTAGTGTGCTAATCGTTATTTTTACAGGGTTTTATCCCATATTCAATTATTAATAAGCCTGTAGCAAAAGTTTGCAACAGCTCCATTAGATAAATTCTGTAGTTTGATTAGACTTGGCAACCACGTGACTCGTCTCTACCAAGCACTGTTTTCCATTCTTATCCAGTCTACCCAAAAGTCGTGAATTTCAAGGACCCGCCCGCAGAATAGACGATCTGATTCTGGTGTCTCTGCCTCAATTTTTTTTTTAGCCTTAAATAAAAAATTGTAATTAATTAATTAATTAATTAATTAATTGAAAATTAGTTTTAAACGAAAGTGCAAGTGTTTAGGAGTGGCTATCTGGACATAGAATTTTAATACAACTATCCAGGTGAGAAAATTTTTCATATTTCTGTTATTTGTCAGTTTCTTTATTGTGCAAATCCTTCCAGACGAAACAATTATATCGATTTCTGTGTTCAGATAGCCACTCTAAAACACTTGCACTTTCGCGTTTATAACCAATTACAAATAAATTTGTCACAATTTTTTTAAAAAATTTAAAGGTTAAAAAAAGTGAGGCAAAGAAACCGAGCCTGTGTGAAAAACGTGCATAAGAGATTTCGATCCGTGCTCCCTCAACATAACGTCCCACAAATCCTCTCTATCGCTATAGGTCGTTGGGAGACGGAAAGAGAGCCTGGACTTTCAGTGGCCTTTATTCTTTGGACGACCTCATTTGTTTCCTCTGCGCTATTACCTTGAAAATTTGTGTAAATGGATTCTGAGAAAATGTGGGAGTGGCTGTGTGTTTACCTTAAGGGAATAGACCCCGTCTTTTTGGTTTACATTCACGGCGGAATCCTGTTTTGTTGCCTATAAGCGAAATGATTTATAGGTGGCTTCATAAACTTGTTCAGGAGCCCACTTTTGGGAAATAAAAACACCTCTGATGTGAAAATACGACGCCCGAGTTATTACTAGTTTACACTACGGCCATAAAAGTCACACCGCTCAAGTTTCCCTTTAGGTGGTTTTGCTGAGTGAAACTCGGTCAAAATGAAAACAGAGCAGTGGATCACATACTGAAGGATGTACGCACTTTTCCGAAGCAGCGATGCTGTCAAACACTTTCCAACAAGCGAACATTGTGATTCATCCACCCAATTTGAGGGGAGGTTGCAAGCAATTATTTTTTTTTTATTTTTTTCATCCCCCCCCCCCAATTTTTTAATTTTATTTTCATCATGTACATATTTGGTTCAGCATGTCTCAAGGATCATTTTTAAATGTAACAATAGGGTAAACAGACTCTTAATTGGGTAGGGAAATGTTAGGATATAATTTCCTCTTTTAAAAATTTCCCCACGTTAAACTGTTCTTCTGAAAAGTTGTAGTTTTTCGATTTTCGGTACACATAGTCATGTGACTCAAGTTCTTTTGTACCTAAAGAGCTCATTTTTGTTTTAAAATGTTCGTTTTTAAAAGACAAAAAAATTGTTTATCTTTGATTGCATGATTATGAGAAGTGTTACAATTTAAACAAAATGTGCAAAAAAAAAAAAACTCGTTTTCCAAGAATTTTTTAAAAAATAAAATGAGTTTTAAAATTTTAATTCAAAAAGATAAAAGTTACTTAGTTTATTTTGAATCATTATTTTCTTGTCTGCCATTTCGAGAAAACTTCTAAACCATCCCTTACAAAGTCATGCTTTGAATAGACACCAGGAGAGACCGACATAATGTTTCCATTGGCTCTCACGGGAATTCTTATTCTGGTTATATCATTCTGCTTACTTTTAAGGAGTCTCTCCATCTGCAAAAACAGCGTGAATAAACTAATTGAGCCAATGAGCTGCCTAGAATTCGATAGGTCGAGTCTGATGTATCGACGCAAAAGAAGCCCACTGGCTCAAGCAGTCAATTCGCGATTTTAAATTCGCTAGTGGAGTATACGTAAACGTTATAAAATAATAAAAATAAGTTTCAAAATTTCATTTTCCTGAACTGCCCGTGATTTTTTTTTGAAAAAAAGAACTCATTTTTCCAAGTCATATTATTTTTAAGATTTATTTATCAGGTTAATTATTTCTCGTATTTACTACGTAATCAATTGAGTCATCAAGAATGCGAGGCGAATATTATTATAATGGCACCCTTGGAAAAGGCTTCAGGATCGGGGTAATTTAGGATACTCTGGAATAAGAGAGCCAAAGAACGTTAGGTCTGCTCTACAGTGGGAATCGAGATAAGGATAGAGCTTGAATTTCTATAGTGAAGAGCAATTCTGTTGTTTCATGCGCCTTTATTTCAGATATCGCTTTTCAATTAATCTAGCACGCTCCTTCGGGTAAGCGGAGAGCGATCGGGGCCCACTGTAGCTGTGGAGTGGCGAGAAAAGTGGCTGAGGCCAGCGGAGGAGGTGAAAAGGGGGAACTTTTGGCGGGAGTCCAAAGAAAATGAAAAGGTGTTGGCATGGCTGTGATAAGCTCTCGGAAAGTCGGTCTTCTGTTAGTTGCCAATAAATAATATTTCTCAGTGTCAAAGTTTATTCATTACTTCATGCCCATTATAACCGTTTAGCCACATGGAAACAATGAGTTATATTCTTTGAATCTTTTATTCCTTTCCTTTTTCTCCATCTATCTCCATCCATCCCATCCCCTCCCACTATACAAAACCGATCGCACCCCTTGTGCCGCCCATCGCTGGCCGAGTATAGTGAGTAGATGGTGAGTAGTCCCTGGTCCGCCGTCTTTTCGCCGCCTTTGCCGCCTTTCTTCTAAGTGAGGTCAACACCATCAACCAAAAACAGGAGTTAGTTCAACAAGCTATAGTGATAGAGAGGATTTGTGGGACGTGTGCACGGAAAAAAAAAGATTAGTGAAAATAACCATACGGATACCTGATTTTGGCACCTGCTAGGTGTTATGGTAAACTTGACCAGAAGTATGGTACATTTACCGAAACTTTGAGTAAATTCGACAAGCAATCAGGTAACATCACCTAGTACCTAGTCAAAACATAGTATACTTCTTGTTAACGTTACCATAACATCTAGCAGGTGCCAAAATCAGGTATCCGTATAGTTATTTTCACCGTAGTTTTTTTCCGTGTGCTATCGAAACTTCATGGAAGTTGCCATGATGGAAATCTTTTATAAATATTTTCAGACAGGCTCGGTTTGTTTGCCTCACTTTTTAACCTTTAAATTTAAAACAAACAAAAAACTGTTACAAATAATTTTCACGCTTTAATGACATAGATGTCCGCCCCCAATGTACCCAAAACAAGAGTCCCTAGACACAAACATGGGTTTTTTCTTATAAATAGACCTTCTTTGATGATGAATAGCGACTACTTCGACGTAAATTGACCTGCCGAGTTGGAATTTGGCCTTAGTTTTGATCGAAATATTCTAGATTTTCCACAATTTAAACTTTATCGCGAAAAATGTTTGAAAGTAGAATATGCGTAAAATCGGGACGAGTTAAGTAGAAAATGATATCATTCTTGAAACCAGCGTCCCAAATACTATGGATTAGCACAATTTTAATGTAATTACCAAGAACTTATTGAAATACATTAAAATTTAGTTAAAAAGAACACTGATGTTGGGTGCGTTTCGCGGACAGTTATGTCGTTAAATTTTTTATAAACGAAAGTAAAAGTGTTTTAGAGTGACTATCTTGACGTAGAAATCGATACTACTGTTTCCTCTGGAAGGATTTGCACGATAAAGAGACTGACACATGACAGAAATAAGCAAAATTTTCTCACTTGGATAGTTGTATTAGAATTCTGTGTCCAGATAGCCACTCTTAAACACTTGCACTTTCGTTTAAAACCAATTTCCACGGGATTAATCACAATTTTTGATTGAACGTTAATAAAAAAAGTGAGGCAAACATAGTAGATTAATGAAGATATGGTCAACAAAGTTGCAAGGACAGAATTCCGCTAGATCATAAGAAGCCTTATATGTTCAAGATGAAGATGAATTGCAATTTCTCTCACTCGACTCGAGTACAGAAGTGCGGTTATTGTAATGTGGAAATAACGGATTCTCTCAATTTAAACCTACAAAAAATAATCGATCTTTTGGAGATTCACTAAATCTCTGAGAAATCGATGTTTTTGCCAATTTTGAAATGGCAAAAATACATGGTCGCCAAATAGCACGAGCCGCCACTGCTTGAGTATATTTCAAATCAAATCAAGCAAAACTCAAGTAAAATCTTTGAATTTCTCGCTGACATAATCATAATCTTTTAGACAACAGAAGTAAGAGAACAGGTAATTATAGTTGAATGTCAAATAAACTCCCTCTGCAATTAATATTCCTAATTTTGAACCTGATGACGTATTTAAAATTTTAATTACTTCAAGTGGTACGAGACTTTGAAATTGAGCCATGCAAAAAGCCTGGCGCGATATTTTTATTACTTACCTACCTTTTTTTTGCTATACCCTGAAAAGGTTGCAGACTCAATAATAATGAACTAAGATATGTATTTAAGGAGAATACGGTGAAGTTGAATCATAAGTTTTTTATATCCTTCCTATGAACGTGTTGAAGCTTTAAGATATGACCTCCTTTTATGTAGACGGAAAAAAGCAAAGGAATCTTGCTTTATAAAGAGAGCGTTTTCATAAGTTTAATGCTATAGTTTAAAAAAGAACAGAGCAGGGAGAAAAAAAGTCGTAAATGCCTCGAGAACGGTGTGAAGGAAATAAGAGATTTTCGTTTCGTGTTTCTTTACTTTTTACTCCTATATCCCTCCTCTCTCTATCTCTCTCTCTCTCTCTCTCTTTCTCTCAGTTCCTTCGCGAAAAAAAGTTGAAGATTAATGGCAAAGTTATGAATGGGCGAAGAGAGAGCTGTTAAATTCATTTTTTAGTATAAAAAATTAGAATGGTCGTTTGATTGTGTTTATGCGAAACCGATTTTATAATAAATTAATTCTGCTTTTGAAAAACCAACGAGATCTGAATAAATTTTAATTGGATTAGATAGAGTGCTCAAATGACAGCCATGTGTCTTACGGTCACTTTAGTTTCATAGTTTCAATAAGAGACGCCATTCATGTTTTACCACCTTGAGTAAAAGTAATTATAATCTGAGCACGAATGACCATGCTGCGAGAAATGCCCAGTCACAACCTAGCGAGAATGGAGCTCTTTTTGCTACACGCGATTAAATATTTGATTCTTCCGTAAAAACCAGTGAAATAATTAATGAGAACACTGGGCAATCACAAAATTCACTCATGGTGTCTCATAGACTCACAAAATGATTAGAGACGTCATGACGGAGCTACCAAGAAGCGTCTTCTTTTATCCACCGGTTATTAATAAGTCTCGGTTCTATTATATGACGTCATCAACCATAAACCATCGGCGAATAAAAGAACGGGTTGGTTGTTTGTTCCGTTGGGTTTTGTTTTTATTCAAACGAAACAATAATAATTAACAAATGAAATAACTAATAAATTGTTGTGTTGTACGGAAAACACACGTTACGATTACTGTTGAGACTTGAGATTCACGATTCGATATCAATAATAGCTGACCAAATAGAACCCACTGTTTACATTCATAATCTCGCGGGTGATTTAGCACGAACAACCGGGAATCACCGCCGAATTCGGCAGTGATTCGCGGTAGTTACCGGTTGTCACTTGGTGGATAAAAGAACAAGTTGGTTGACAAACACGGTTTCTATTATGAAACCATCGATCGGTGGATGAAAGAACGGGCTGGTTGGAAGTTGGTTGTTATAATATCAACTGGTGGAATCACCGGTGAATAAAAGAAGACGCTCTAGGTCCCATGAGAGATTATTATCTAATTCGAGACTCTCAGCTCTGTGTATTTCTAGAGAGAGAGAGAGAGAGAGAGAGAGAGAGAGAGGGAGAGAGAGAGAGATGGAGAGAGAGGAGGGAGAGAGAGGGGGGAAAGAGAGAGAAAGAGAGAGAAAGAGAGAGAGAGAGAGAGAGAGAGAGAGAGAGAGAGAGAGAGAGATAGAGAGAGAGAGTGTGAGAGAGAGAGAGAGAGAGCGAGAGAGAGAGAGAGATGGAGAAATGTGTATAGTATATGGTATATAATTGGTATAATTATTGGGCTGGCTGGACGTAGGTTTTGTGGGGGATAACGCTCTCGTGTCTTGTAACTCTCCTTATGAAGACACACAGAAGAAATCCTCATGGTACCTTCGTAGCTCCGCCATTACGCCTTAACCTTCAAATTAATCTAAAGTCTGTGAGTTAATTTCGTATTTTTTAAAAAAGCTTACAGTAATTTTCACTGGATTTTACTCATGAACCAACGAAGTATATTCAATCGCAGTTAGCAAAAGTTAGTAAGAGCCTCGTTATGTTTATTACTTTCCGCAGCGGAATTCCGGTAGATGTATCCGAAATTCATGTACATGTAACCGACGTTTCGGTAAAGTAGCATATAGGCAACCAAATATTTTTAAAATGATATTTGTGCAGAACGAGGAAAATTATTTCGTTTAATCGTGTGTTGAATGCGTATATGCGCTGCCTTATTACTATTCAAAACAAAAACATACCTCTCTTATTTCTACAGAGATTATTATTTTATTTTTATTTTTCCATTTTTTTTAATCAAATGTACAGCGAGAAGAGTAATCTGCTCGACTGCAGTTTCGACCTATATTTTGTCAGATGAAAATTCATTCGATTCGCTGAAAAGAAAAAAAAGAAAAAGATAACTGTAAAATTACTGTATACTCAACTTACGGGAGATAAAACCACAAAGGACGAGCCTTCAAAAGGAATACTTTCAAAAACAATTGAGCCCACTATTTTAATTCGGAGTTATCAACTTTATCCTCACTTGTTGTCTGGAAATTCAAGTATTTACTAAAACTAATTTTATAAAAAAATAGCTGCCTGTACTTTGTAAGAGGAGTTTTCGAGAGCACCGAGGCACTGACTTTCCCGTTTTGTAAAAATATGTCACCGCTATCAACAAATTTGTCGCTAAACCTCCCGTGTGTGCCCTTCGCATAGCCGTAGCCAGAATATTGCCTTTCTCTCTCTAAGCCCATTTAAACGTATGCGTTAGAAAAGGACAGGAACAGGGGCTGAAGTCACGTGATAGCCCCTATATCTATCCTTTTCTAACACATGCGTTCAAATGGGCTAAAAAAGAGAGAGACAGTATCTTGGCTACGACTATGGTCCTTTGCGTTCTTTTTATCGTGACTTTCTATGAGCAGGTGTGCTCAGCACTGAACCGTTTCTGTGATGACGTCATCAAACCAATGAGCTACCTTTCTGATGCTCTACTTCCTGTATTCGCAGAATTTAGTCGAATGGTAGAACAATGGATGAGTTGCAAACTTTCGCCACAGGCTTATTAATAGTTTACTCTATGTAAAACCCTGCAAAAATTACAATAAGCCCACTAAAAATGAGAAAATCCACTCCCAAACTCAAAAAATGCTTTCAAACGCGAGATCGATACGGCAGTGATAGCCGCTTTTCACATTGGGTATCATTATCTCATTAAGCTTCATCCTCACGAAGTGTTCTCGCAACACCACACAAGAAGGAGAGAGAGCATATACAATTGCCATACATTTTAGGCGGCTATCACCGCCATTACATGCTCGCGTTTGAAAGCATTTTATGAGTTTGGGATCAGATTTCGTTACTTTTTCGTGAACTTATCGTCAGTTTTGTAGGATCCAGATCGATTATTATTCAGCCGGCAGCAAAAGTTTTCGACAGCTCCATTATTAAAAATTAGTTGATTTATAGGATACTTTTAAATAAATCAGAGTATCTTAGGGCAAGACTTTCGAATGGAAAGTTTCAAAATTGACGTTCTTCATGACTGCTTATGTCGTCATTAAAACCAAGTTGATAAAAAATTTCTTGCGATTTTCATTTTTGTGACCTCGGTAATTACAAAATTTCTCAGATCCTGAAACCAAATCGGTTGAAAAGCATTCTACTAGCCAAAAGCCTGTCACAGTGCACTACTGTCTTCAAAAATTGAATTTGACGATTTATTAAGACCGACTGAGCTTTTTAAAACTATCTATTTGAGCAGCAGCGACTATAGCATAGATGGCGCTTCGTGATTACGTGGCGAAGCGTGGAATCTGGCAACACAGACTTTGGCTTATTGAAACCCACAAAAAATATCGAACTATTTCGGAATCGACGATGACCATCGAATTCGATCTTTCCTATGGGTTCAAATGGACAGAATACCATGTTGCCAGATAGTACACACTTCTCTGCTGCGCGATTATATTAATTGATAAGAGTTCCGAGCAACAATAAGCTGTAACTATACACGGATCACCTCATGTTATAAGTCCTATTTCAAAAAGGCTGCATGGTAGGTTTTTTTCTGGTTTGTTTGCTTCCTTGTAATTTTTACTTCAAATAAAAAATTGAAACTAATTCAGCGGAAACTGGTTTTAAACGAAAGTGCGAGTGCTTTTGAGTCGCTATCGGGACACAGAATTTCAATACAGAAAAAGATTTTTTCCCGAAGAGAAAAAATCGATTGTTTCTGTATTTTGTCAGTATAATAATCGTGTAAATCCCTCGGGAAAGAAACTATTATTTCAATTTCTATGTCCAGATTCCCACCCCAAAACTCTTCCTGGCTCGCATTTCAAACCAACTTCAAATGGATTTTTCAAAAATGTTTTTTTAAACTTTTAAGGTCAGAATTGAAGAGACAAATAAAGACCGAGTCCGTTAAGAAATGTCCGAAAGAGATTTCCGCATAATTGATGCCAGCTGCCGCCTCGGTGTCTTTAAAATTTCGACCCAGAAGACCCCTCTGAAGTTATGGCTCTTTGAGTCTTTGGTTGTGATCGAGTTATAACGGAGCTCGACTTTGAAGCTCCTTCATTTTGGTATGATGCAATTCCAGCGCTGGAATGTACGAATAGTTATCTCGCCGAGTGACGCGCTTCTCTGCAGACCAGTCGTAACTTTTAATTGCGGCCGTTTTTCTCTCTCTCTCTCTCTCCTCTCTCTCTCTCTCTCTCTCTCTCTCTCTCTCTCTCTCTCTCTCTCCTCTCTCTCTCTCTCCTCTCTCTCTCTCTCGTTTTGCAGGAGGAGCAGATAACGCATCAGGGCAAAGACCCAAATCAAGGTGAGTTTCTTTCCAATGTGTGTTAAATTATTATTACCAACTCCACCAGAGCTGCCGTTTTACGTATAATCAATGATATTTTTCAATCGACCCATGATTCCACCGGTTGAGAAAATATTACACAAATCAGTTCAGCGTATGACTGTACTGCTCGAAAATTCTCTGATCCGTAATCTTTTCTCAATCGGTGCCATCGCAGTTAAGTTAATAAAATATCCTCAAGTTTTTTAAAGTCATAGGTGACTCTACTGGCTGTGTAAAGTTTACAGGTGCAAGTATTTTCGTGCATTGCAAAATACAAAATCCAAAAAACCAAAAAATACAACATACGAAATAAAAATAAAAATATTGCTTTTCCATTTCCGTAGAATAGCCGGAATGCAAAATAAAAAGGCTCAGTCAAATGTTGTATAAATGATGTAATGATTACTTGCAGATATATATACAAACAAGATAACAAATTTATATACAAAGGAAAAATAGATTTTAAAAGAGCTATCCAACAAATCACTACAAAAAGCTGTTCAGTTTATGATTAGAAAGGGAGAGAGACATATTAGAGTTTCGGAACCAACATTAACTTTCACAATCAAATAATCGTGTAAACCTGATTCAGGAAACTATCCAAATTTTGGATTCAGAATACTTCAACAGCTTTAAAGATTTACTGCGGTGACATCAGAAGCAGTCAGTGACTGCTCATAAAATTTGGAAACATCGGATTTTCTCCTTTCAAATCTACGTATAAATAATCAATTCTGGGTGGAGCGGTGTGCCTCACCTAACATCAATTTTTTCACGTAGGTTTTAATGGCAGAAAATCATGGTTATCAGTTCGTACAAGCCTTACTAACTGCAAGCAGAATTTTGATTTATTTATTGGTTCCAATAGCAGTTCTACCCGTATTCCTATTCGACACTTTACAATATAGCCTCCTGAATAAGTTAACTCTTGTATTGCAATTGTTGTTATTGTAGAAAAAATTACTTTAATGCATTATAAAGAATGAATGTGTGATAAGCCTCCCTTTTATTAAACGGTGCTTACATGATATAGTCATCGCATTGATATCCTGTGAATTGCTTTGGAGATCAATATTCCTTAAAATAATCGATCAGTACAAGTAATGCAGTTGGAATTTCCGTTAATGGTTATTGAACAGACAGCAGCAGCAAACAAAAGTGAGAGTGCTGTTTTCTGGGTCCTCAAGTTGAAGGCTGTTAACAAAACTGCTGTTTTTATTTAAATTCCTTTCATTTTGTGAGTACTAAATATAAATAGGCTTGTTCTTTTTGGCAATTTACTTTTTGTATCCACCCTGATTTAACTGCGCAACGCCTATGATAAATAATTCATACAATTTGACAATTGGTCTCAAATGAATCTGTCACGTACTTTTTCTACAACAATATATAATCCTTGATTCTCACGTAAAATTCGGGATAAATAACGAAACGCACATTAAAAACGTTCAAAAACCACTCATTAACTCAGGGAATCACTTCAATTTCAAACAGCCCGCGCTACACCGGACACTATTTGAACTGGCATACTACTGCATACAGACAGGGCCACCGTGTGTATGTAAACAACATAGTAACTACAAAATGATGGAATTTCCATCTAAATAAATGAAATATAGGCTGCATTAGTTCTGGCTTATCTAATATTGCAAAATAATACTAGGATTGTATGCATCTTTACGAAACATTCAAATGTTTATAAGTTCTGCTGATGTTTACTTAAACTTGGTGGTTCCGTTAATTTAAATGCCTGTCGGTGATAACAGCGTCTGCACACTGAGAGAAATCACTTCTTTAAAAACAAGGAAACACGTTTGCTTGTGACAGTTTACCTTGGGAGAAGTAAATTCTGATTGCATGAAGGAGAATCGCTGTCACAACAAGGAATCTTTTACTTGTAGCAGCAGACATTTCCCTTGGCTTAAAGGAATTTCCCCTTTGTCAACATTTCACTCTACAGTTTCTTTAACACAAACGAAAAACACCTGGGATTGAAACAAGAATTCTCTCAGTGTAGTGAAGCGCGGCTTGTTTGAAATGGAAGTGGTTTTCTGAATTGATGAGTGGATTTTGAAAGTTTTTAATGTTTGCATCGTTATTTTCGCCTAATTTTACGTTAGAATCAATGTACCATATTGCTGTAGCAAAAATGCGCAACAGACCCAGCATTACAAAAGATAGTAGAAAAACACTTGACAGAAGAGTATAGCTTCATGTTGTCAGCAACTCATTAAACTAAAATTCTTTCAAAAAGACAAAATCGACATTTACTTTACGTTTCTGTAATTAATAGCACGAAAACTGTAGTACTATCAGTTGAAAAAGAAAAGTCTTCGCATCCGTTTTTAGAGCCCGAGGGATTGTTTGCCATATAGTGTGGGTCTGCGTGGGTGTGTACTGTGTAGTGTTCACTATGTTCCTCGATTTGTTAGACACAACGAGACACAGGTCCAATGAAGTGGCCCACATTGGAGCGAGTCAATGGAAGAGGTCGGATTCTTTTTTCAGTGTACGCATCCCTGTCATACGATTCGTCCAGCTCTACGGGCCGATCATTTACTTCATCGTTAAATCGATCGTTATAACTGTCTACGAGTGATCCTATTGGTCGAGTATTGTAAAACTTGGCTGTTGCTATGGTAACCATCGTTATAGTGCCCGTTTTTTAAAGGTTACTCATGAGTATCCTTTATAAAACGAGACTCTTAACGATGGTTACCATAGCAACAGCCAAGTTTTACAATACTCGGCCAATAGGATCACTCGTAGACAGTTATAACGATCGATTTAACGATGAAGTAAATGATCGGCCCGCAGATCCGAGTCGAGCTTATCTGATTGCAAAATTTCCGATCCAGTTGGAAAACGAGCGCAAGGACTTTTTCAATTGAGATAGCACGTAGATTCGTGATAAAAGGCGAAACAAACTTCGGCCCAGATATTTAAAAAAAAAAAAAAAAAAAAAAAAACCGTATTCCGCTAATTCATGAAAGCTTAATTTACAAAAATTAAAATCAGAAATTCATGCAATAAAAGGGCCATTTTTCTTGAGAACATTATCTCAGATACATGAAGAAATTATACATAATTTATTTATAACGCAGATTGTTATGCTTTTCTAAATGGGGGCCGATCATTTACTTAATCGATAAACCGATCGTTAAGACTGTCTGTGAGTGATGCTATTGGTCCAAAATTGTAAAACTTGGCTGTTGCTATAGTTACTATCGTTAATTCGCCGATTTTTAAACTCATTCTACATATGAAGATCCTTTAAATAACGAGCACCTTAACGATGGTTCCATGTACAACAGCCAAATTTTATAATTTTCGCCCAACAGCATCACTCATAGACGGTCTTATGGATAGGTTTATCGATTAAGTAAATGATCGGCCCCCAGTTCTGTATTTACCAAAGACATTGTGTCATATAGATGGAGTGCATACTACATAGGTACTGCACCATTGGGCCGAGTGAGGCAACTAAAGCGGAATCTGCGGTTTTGATTGGAGGGTAGGAAAACGGCCGGGGCGAGTTTATCGTTTGAGATTGGGGGTGGAACGTTCAACTGATGACAGAAAAACGAACATAATACCTCTTATGACCCAAAATTTACTATTTTAGAAAAATCGGAAGCAAAGATTGATGACTCACTATTCAATGGTCATCATTTTGATAGTTGTAAGATGTTAGATAAAAAAAAAAGAAAGAAAATAAAAGCTTCAAATAACTTACAAAATTTAAAATAGTGTCTGCAACTTTAATTCACTCCCAAGCTAGCGTTGGGTTTTTTTTTCACCAGTATTTACCATTGATAACCTTGAAAAGATTACAAATGTCCATGGTGATGCAATTGTTGACTGAATGAACTGATGACGGTTTGAAAATTTTTGGTGAACATGCGAAGTTCCGTAAAGCCTCAAGAATCTTTTATTCACTCTTCTAGATGTCACGGCGTTCCGCAGTGCAGTAGAGGGCAAGAGAGGACACACCCCCCCCCCCCCCCCCCCACTTGCCCCTCTTGAATTCAGAACAGTCAAATTCAGATAAAATGAAATTTCTAAAATGGTTCAAACCCTGTTAAAACAAAGTTTTGGGGAATTGGGGTTCACGAACCCCCGGGGGTTCGGTTAAATTTGGCATTTTTAAATCATTTTTGCAAAATGACTTAATTTGGTATATTCCGAGTATTTTTTACGCTGAATTCAAATTTTGCATCAGTTTTTCAAAATCAAAAAATCCAAGATGGCTGCCGACCAAATTCCGAAAAAAATGGTCGGCAGCCATCTTGGATTTTTGATTTTGAAAAACTGATGCTAAATTTGAATTCAGCGTTAAAAAATACTCGGGAATACCATTTCAAGTCATTTCGGACGGGAGAAGCATATGCCAACTTCTACTACCTGTAGTACGCCCCTCGGGGCGGCCTTTCGTGACAGCGCCAACTTTGAACCCTCATAACTCGCTTCAAAGCATTTCCCCAACATGCGGTTTGAACCATTTTTAGCAAATTGCGTCTACTTTTATCCTGGAAATTATTTGTGATGATTCGTGCGTTGCCAAACTTCCGCGATTAAAAAAACGGAAAACCCGATTTCAAAAAAATCAGAAAAACTTCGATAAATCGATTAAAAATTAAAATAAGGCAAATATCGTACACATCAATCGAAAGGTCTTTAAAAGATCTATCTTTTCGCGCAAAGTACATTCTCATATCTTTATTCGTTCAAAAGTTATGGGCATTTGAAGGGTCTAACTTTGGACCCCCCTCCCCCCCTTTCCCTTCGTCAAAATCAAAAAATAGGCCAGATTCGGAACGCTGATTTAATCCTCTATCACCCCTGAAATTATTTCACATTTCGCTCTCAGGGGTAAAAAGGCCGATTTTGGGTAATGTCCTTTAAAATAGTCTGCAACTTTAATTCACACCCAAGCTAGCGTTGGGGGTTTTTTTTTCACCAGTATTTACCATTGATAACCTTGAAAAGATTACAAATGTCCATGGTGATGCAACTGTTGAGTGAATGAACTGATGACGGTTTGAAAATTTTTGGTGAACATGCGAAGTTCCGCAAAGCCTCAAGAATCTTGTTATTCACTCCGTCTAGATGCCACGGGCGCCCGCAGTGGAGGGCAAGAGAGGACACTCCCCCCCCCCCCCCCCACTTGCCCCTCTTGAATTCAGAACAGTTTTTGAGAACAATTTTGCCCCCTCTGGAAATTTGAAGGTGACCATGGTCTGCATCAGTGGATGATCCGGGAGGTACCCCCTTCCCCCTGAGGCCTCAAAGTTTACCTTTTTTTAACAGCCAATAGCCCCAAATTGCCTCCAACGAATCACAGTGGAGTGAGTCAATGGGAGAGGTTGGACATGAAATATTTGACAAGAAATGCAAATTTGAATGTTTTTATTGTTGAAAAACTGACTATAAAGAGTGATACTGGTAGGAATTTCTACAATAAAACCAATGAAACCACTTTCAAACTTTTACGTTGCGTATTAACAAAGATATGAGCATTTAAAGTGGCCACGCCAGTGGCGTCGCGTGCAATTTGGCAACAATGTATTCCATCCATTTAAACTCATGTAAAATATCGAATTTAGGGGGTGCACAAGGAAAATTCGATATATAGTTTAAATGGAGCAGTTGCATTGTTGCCGGATGGCAAGCGACGCCACTGGGCCACACCATGTCCGGTTCTCTCCCGTGACTAGCTTCACTGTGCGATGGTTCAAATTTCAAATTCCATAGGCAACCCCCCCCCCCCCCCCCCCCCAGGAAAAATGTCTTGATCCGCCACTGGTCCATATGATATAATGTCTTCGGTACAAGCAGAGCCGTAAGTCCTGCGTCGACGATTCGACGCAACCCGCATTACATGTATAGTTAATGCTCTCTTATCTTTCTTTTCTTTTGTTCTCTCAAGACCGAGCGAGGTTATAGGGCAACGTGTAATGCAGGTTGCGTCGAATCGTCGACGCAGGTCGCAGGACTAATGGCTCTGCTTGTACATACTTACCCTTGGTGAGTAATGAAAATGACGCATCTGTCATTGAATTGAAACTAAGATTAAAATATACACTCTACATTCATTTGGCACTTTGTTTTCGATCAAGTCAAAGATTAAAGGTAGAAAAAATGCGCGAGGAAGATAATTGTTGCGAGGGAAAAGGAGAAGCCGCGAGTTTCACTTGAGGCCGGTTCTGAATGGCCTCGATGTTCCTCTAATTTACGATTCCTATTCCGGCTCCTTTCCTCCGTTTGACTCGGAACGTAGGACCAGATATTATTGCTCTCCTCGTCCTTGTCGCTTTTCGAGGAATCCACACCGTTCACGGCCCCAGATTCAGGGATTGTATTGCTCCGCATTGTGGGCCCCGAAATTTCTGAAAGTCGAATTTTCTATTTATTACCTCAAAACAACAAACAATTACAAGGTATGAACAGGGAACACATAAGATATGGTACAAAAGGTATGACATACCTTGTAATTTTTTTTACCCTGAACATTTTAAAATCTCCTTCTCACGATAGCATTTCAAGCGTCAAAACTCCTCGCATTTTGCATTTCTTTAAAATATAAGCAACGCTCTTCCTAATTAAATCTTCAAGGTTTCGCCACGGGTATTGCCAAAGGCGCAGTGCGGCGCAACGGGAATATTTTGGCATACGCATGTTTTGACAGCAACACATTGAAGCTCTCAAAATGTCTGTTATGGTACATTCTACTTTGAACTTTTAAGGAAAAATATGGACGAGAATAAAGAGAGCCCACACAATAGCTCCAAACAAATGCGAGTTTTTTTTTTTTTTTTTTGCGTGGGAGTCCTGAATTCTTCGAATCGAAGAAAAATAGGCAACAAAATTACGACGAAGCGGATATTTTATACTGAGCGGAAGTGAAAGAATAAGGTTGAAATTCACTGATTGTGATTGTATCGTAAGGAGTAGAGTCATCCCATGGGAGGAGTGGCGGATTGTTTCTGATTTCAACATTTTTAGCTCGCGGATGAGTTTCCAACTTTGTTCGAACATTTACGTTCCTCCGAGACATTTCCACCACAAACAAACAAACACACAAACATACAAGTAAAATGTTTACCAGCTTCAATATTCCAAACAAATTTACTCTTGCCCTTCAAATCGACTTTCCTTCCAAGCTCTACCACTGTGTCAATAACTTTCAACGGCTCTGCTGACCTATCCAACTTGAGAACGAGCTAACATTGAAATCTTGCTACGACCCTGGAACCCTCAAGTACTAACAGTTCGAGTATAATATGATGTAAGTTCATTTGTCATATTTTGTTTGTGCTGCGATTGTAAGTTTGATTAATTTTTATACCCAATGGGACTCTCGCAAGCTTTTGCCACAGACCAATTAATTGTAAGTATCAAATACTATAGCGAGAAACATCATGGTGGCACAAAAAAACTGTCGATAAATCTTCGTACGTACGAATATTCAATAAAAGTTCTCTAACTTATAACTCAAAAGCAAAGGAAAATACTGACTTGCACCATCCAACGGAGTTTCCCAAGTGAATCACACTCAATGCCACGAAAGCTTTCATACATTTTACTATATTCTTAGACAACTTTAAATGAAATAACAAAATCATTATGAATCGACGGCGGCTGTCGTGTTATTTTACGGATTTTTGAACCACCAACCATTGAAATCGGTTGAGGATTTACGTCGTAAATATATGTCATCACTTAAAACCGTCTATTACGAAGTGATCTTCATTTTATGATCGGGGCCTGCACCCACGCACGTTCCTAGTAGAGCATCCAGAAAAAGGCTGGTTGTAGTAATAAAGTAGCATATTTTGTGATTTCTGGTCACCCCCCAACCTCCACCACCCATTCTCCTGCCAATCCACGAACGATAATAATTGGTATTTTCATTCTAATAAAGAAACTTGGGAGGTATGCAACCAAGGCCAATTTCAGTCGGGTCTTTGTTCAAGATGTTGAGTGCTCTCGACATCCATCTCTCATAACAACGTCTCCTCCGACTGAAGGGATCACAATTTCCCGACAAGGAAAGTAAGGTCTATGCAAAGGAGGGAAGAGGAGGCGAACTTTAATGATTTTCAAGCACTTCCTTTTTCAGTCGGGATTATTTTTCGCGTCCGAGTGGAAACGAAGAAAAGTTGCGTGCCAGGCTTTGAATGTTTCATTGACGAATAATGCCTATAATACCTAATACCTGTCTTGATAAGAATCACTTTATGAAATTGGAGAGGGAATAGGAATCGGCTGGGAAAGAGGAACTGAAGGCAGGGGAGAGAAGAGGAGAAAGGCGAGAGAGAGGGGGGGAGAGAGAGAGAGAGAGAGAGAGAGAGAGAGAGAGAGAGAGAGAGAGAGAGAGAGAGTGAGAGTGAGAGAAACAGAGAGAGAGAAACAGAGAGAGAGAAACAGAGAGAGAGAGAGAGAGAGAGAGAGAGAGAGAGAGAGAGAGAGAGAGAGAGAGAGAGAGAGAGAGAGAGAGAGAGAGAGAGTGAGAGTGAGAGACACAGAGAGAGAACAGAGAGAGAGAAACAAGAGAGAGAGAGAGAGAGAGAGAGAGAGAGAGAGAGAGAGAGGGAGGGAGAGAGAGGGGGGAGTGAGAGTGAGAGAGAGAGAGTGAGAGAGAGTGAGAGAGGGGGGAGTGAGAGTGAGAGAGAGTGAGAGGGAGAGAGAGTGAGAGAAACAGAGAGAGAGAAACGAGAGAGAGAGAGAGAGAGAGAGAGAGAGAGAGAAGAGAGGAGAGAGGAGAGAGAGAGAGAGAGAGAGAGAGAGAGAGAGAGAGAGAGAGAGAGAGAGAGAGAGAGAAGAGAGAGAGAGTGAGAGAACAGAGAGAGAGAACAGAGAGAGAGAACAGAGAGAGAGAGAGAGAGAGAGAGAGAGAGAGAGAGAGAGAGAGAGAGAGAGAGAGAGAGAGAGAGAGAGGAGGGAGGGGAGAGAGGGGGGAGTGAGAGTGAAGAGAGAGAGTGAGAGAGAGATGAGAGAGGGGGAGTGGAGGGAGAGGGAGAGAGTGAGAGGGAGAGAGAGTGAGAGAAACAGAGAGAGAGAAACAGAGAGAGAGAGAGAGAGAGAGAGAGAGAGAGAGAGAGAGAGAGAGAGAGAGAGAGAGAGAGAGAGAGAGAGAGGGTGGAAAAGAGAAGTAGAAGGAGAAAAGACATAAAAACAGGAGATCGCGTCATAAAATGACTTGTTTTAAGAGAATGAAAATGTTGAAACAGATTGAAACGAGCCGTGTAGGTATATACGCGTTGCGTTTCGCAGAAACAATTAAACGGAACTCCGTCACGAATGTTTAGTGTTAACTGTTCAGTGTTCTTTTCCTTAGTTCCTTCAGTTGTCTTTGCTCCTCTACCTATGTGCTCGCTATCTCTCGCCTCTGCTCAATCCTGAAAACGCACTTCTTATTGCTACTTCCTTTTTTCTACTTTTCGGCACTTTTTATGTCCGTAAACATAGCCAAATTCGTGAAAAATTTAGGCTTGTAGAGCAGTTTCAAAGGTGGATAAAATTGAATAGAACAAAACATTCCAGAAGAAATTGACCCTGTATACATTCCTACAATCTATACCTACTCATTCATTAAGGGTCACAATCAATTACCAATAAAAGCTCATGGATTCATACACCTATAGTCATCCACAGTAATCCATATACAGGGTGAGCCAGAGCAACCGTACCAGGCATTTTTCTCGAAAACTACAGAACCAAATAATTTGAAATAATGAGATTATACTGGACTTACGATAAATTCGGATGTTGCTCTCCATTTCTCCCATGGAATTTTTCGCGACGCACTGATAGGATCCTACGTCCTCTTTCTGAAAATTTCTAATCAGTAATGTCAGCTTGAATTCAAACTGTGACTGATTTTTTAGTTGGATTAATTCCACTTTGTATTTATCGCTCGGAACAACTGGAACATCTTCTGAAACAAAGAGGTAATAAAACATCATTCTTCAGCAATTGGCAGTCATAAATACTGACGCAACTGTATCACTAGGATCACTTTAGGATTGTATTAAAGATGAAAACAACTAAATAGAAAATATGGGGCATTTTGGGATTAAATCGTGCCCATCATTAAGTATGAAATCATAGTAACTTCTTCAACTGAAGTGAAGAGGTAAAACAAATGATGGAGGAAATTACATTTTTAAACTCTACTATTTTCGCCTTCAATTTTAAGGATAGGCAAAAACCGAACTGTTGAGTGAAATAGTCATCTAACCTAGCTATGCTTCACTCAAGAAGAATATCAAACCAACGTTTTTTTTTTCCATGAGCATCGTCGTCCGAATAAAATTGTGTTGCAATGGGTCCTAAAAACCCTAAAAACCTAAAAACTAAATCTAACGTAAAAATCTAAACCTAAACCTAAAACCTAAAACCTCGTCTTGGACCTAAAAACTCGCGACTGACTGCGCTTTGATCAGTAAGAGGCAGAGATTCACAACGTGACTTGACCGTTATATCACCGGTAATCACACATTTTTTCGGCTCTAATCAGACCACTTCGCCCTCAATGAATCATAAACTAAAGTATCATGACCGGTAGCGAAAAATTACCATCAAGACACACGCGTTCTAATGGGTCTGTTGCACACTTCGGCTACAGCGTTTTAAAGTATCAATTCCTATGCAAAAATCCGAGAAAATAACAATGGCAGCATCAGAAAACACTAAAATTCAGTATTAAACTCACAAATTGCGAAGAACACTAGACACTATTCACCCCTGTATCTTTCCACCACGTGCACGATATTTCGCGAAATTAGCGCGGCACATTCAAATAATCACGGCCGACTATCATCACAGCTGACTTCATAAACAAATAAACAGTAAACACTGACGGCATCTGTTCGAATTCTTACGTTTCAATGTCCTCAATTCCTCACAAAAGGTTGTGAAAGGTACGAAGACCGATATTTGTGTCGAAAACTTATCAAAATGAAACGATAACTCACAGCAGTTCCAAGGATGATTCCAACTTCGATCATCATGCTTGGAACTCCTGTGTGTTATTGTTTCATTTTGATAAGTTTTCGACACAAATATCGGTCTCCGTGCCTTTCACAACCTTTTGTGAGGAATTGAGGACATTGAAACGTAAGAATTAGAGCAGATGCCGTCAGTGTTTACTGTTTATTTGTTTATGAAGTCAGTTGTGATGACAATCGGCCGTGATTATTTAAATGTGCCGCGCTAATTTCGCGAAATATCGTGCACGTGGTGGAAAGATACAGGGGTGAATAGTGTCTAGTGTTCTTCGCAATTTGTGAGTTTAATACTGAATTTTAGTGTTTTCTGATGCTGCCATTGTTATTTTCTCGGATTTTTGCATAGGAATTGATACTTTAAAACGCTGTAGCCGAAGTGTGCAACAGACCTATTGGAGAGAGAACGACAAATTCCTTGGACTTGAAAGGAAAACAAGAGATTGCGAAAAACTAATTGAAAGGCATAGTACGTGAGTACTCTGATTTTGACTCCCATCAAATCGATCTATATTTTTACCAAACTAGGAGAATCCATTGTATCAGATACCTAATTTCCGCATCCAAAGATTTCACGTTACATTTTGAATCGTCCCGCCATTCTTCGAGACGTCCAATGCGTCTTCAAATTATAAACCGTTGAATAATTTATACCTGCTCAACCGACGATGAGCTTAACGATCATCACGAAGAGGAGAAAAAGAATGGAGAGAGAGAGAGAGAGAGAGAGAGAGAGAGAGAGAGAGAGAGAGAGAGAGAGAGAGAGAGAGAGGATGGAGAACAAAGTATAAATAATGTAAAACTGACATTTGAACTGTAAATACGAAATATCAAAGTTAAGAAAGCACCGAAGTTCAAACTGAGAGGTCCTCCCCATTTTTCCTTTCCTTTCTCTATCGTTCCGCATTCTTATTCCTTTAATCCGAGGAAGAGAAACAATCAAAAGGGGGAAGGAGGGTGGTAGGGCGGGGAGGGCGGGAAGGGTCTGCCTAACTGAGGAATATTATCTGAAAGGTTGGTTTAAGATCCCACCAATTAAAAGCGCTTTTGTTCTTGTCTCTCGGCCGAGGAGCGAAAATACGCGAAGTGCTTAAGAGAAAGTATAGATCTTGAATGATATTTCAAACACAAATTCCTCAGTTTGATGTGGATGGGCCATGTAATAACATTTACACGATTTTTTTTCGAACTTCGATCAGCGAGGGAACAATATTGTCTCTGCAACAATACCATCTTCCCACCCACCAAATCTCTTGTATCCTTAAAGTGAAAAACACACTCCTCACTGTTGGCTGTATCGTCTCAAGGTGAAATGGGATCATTAAAGAAACGTACAAAAAAAGAAGGGAAACATTTAATACAGGTGTCCCAATCCGAAGACCGAATCTTGAGCCTGAAAGATATTTTCATTTACAAATATACATACACTCTACCATGAAGTTTCAAAATGAGTTAACCATAATTTAATTCATTTAAAATGTTTATAATTTATTTTCCTTCGTTTTCTGAAGAGATGAATGGAATGGCTTTGAGGAGTTTTTTTATTGGGTTTTTAGAGAACCTAAAAACAATTTCTGTACCTATGAACTTCAGAATTTGCACAGTGTTAGAATACACTTCTGTAAGCTAAAAAAAAAAAAAAAAAAAAAAAAAAAAAAAAAAAAAAAACACACACACAGTCGTAAAAATGGAAGCAAAATAAATCCCCTTTTATTTTATAGAAGTCATTTTTAACGTTTTCATCACATCCTCGCTCCCTGCGCTCCCACCCAGACTCTACTACTCCTCTGACATTTTAATTACAGTCTCAGATGATAAAACGACCCATTACTCAACCTCTGGATCGCAGTTATCACAAAGTATGAAGATATTAATTAAAATTTAACTTTTAATTAAAGTATAAGAAATTAGAAATTTTCCCACGACTGATGACTCAAGTGAAAGCCGTAACAAATCGCAGTATTAGTTCCAGTATTTATTAACATCTCCTCTGGAGTGATCCCGAGAGAGCAGGAAAGCCCACAGGGAATAACAGGCCATAACGAATATCTCTCAGAATGGACTCTCATTTTGAAAGTGACTTTCCCTTGGCTTTAATCATTGTATCGTGCTGACAAATGTGGGTACATAAGAAAAGAAAAAAAATGACAACATAAAAGAAGGAGAAATAAATAAGAGAGAGAAGAAAGGAGAGGAGAATGGGTAAGAAAAAGATGTATGCTGAAAGCGAACACGGAAAAAAACTGCGGTGAAAATAACCATACGGATAACTGATTTTGGCACCTGCTAGATGTTATGGTAATGTTAACCAGAAGTATACTATGTTTTGACTAGGTACTAGGTGATGTTGCCTGATTGCATGTCGAATTTACTCAAAGCATCGGTAAATGAATGTACCATACCTGTGGTCAAGTTTACCATAACATCTAGCAGGTGCCAAAATCAGGTATCCGTATGGTTATTTTCACTTATCTTTTTTTTCCGTGAATTTTATCATCAATGTCGGGTGAGGATTTTCACACGAAACAACTGTTGTGCATTTTATTAACTCACCCAAACTGTTTGTCCGGAAACGATGGATGGCAATGCTGAACCCAAACCTCGAATTTAGACCTTCGTACACTCTCAAAAGGATTTCATCAAACTGCAGAATTGCCAACCTGACATTTCTAAAATTCAAACATAACCTTGACCAAAACACCTCCAAAACGGGTTTATTGGTTTTATCAACGGTAGATTGGTGAACAAATAACACACCATCCATCGTCAAATAACTCTGCAGTTTGACGGACCGTCAAATTGAACAGTTTTTCGTTGAATGGAACATCAAAGAAACATGCAACGGTTGGCTCGCCTGCCGTTTGTGGTGGATTTCGACTCACCAATGCCACTTTGACGATCCTACAGTTTGAGCGTGTACAAAGGCCTGCTCTGCGAGTTGGGTGCGAAAAGAGCGACTGAACGCGCGGTGAGGGACAACAATAAACACCGCTCCTGATAGGCAAAGAAAGTGATGGTTTTGTTGACTTTGGCTTTCGGTGTCCACGAATAGTTCCGAAACTCGAATCTTTCGCCCGAACCTCATAATAAAATTAGCTTTTAAAATACTCGTGTGTACCTTTTGAACACTAATCGTGGGACAAAAGAACAGAGTCTCGAGAATTTTATTCGGTGCTCTGTGGAAATGTCTTATTACAAATGTCCAACAAGAAACGTCCATTTGAACAATGTCCGCTCCAAAATATCCATAAAGAATTAAGAATGTCCAATAAGTAGGTTTTGTTCATGAATCTAAAAACCTCAAGAGTGTAAAATTTCCCGATGGAGGTGGCTAAAATTAGAAATAAACGTATCCGTGATAGAGCATTGCGATCTCCAAGATTTTTAAAAATCCATGATGGTTCAAGAAAAAATTCTGTGCTTCTCTTATTTATTTTACAAATTTTTATTTTACAAATTTATTTTATTTGATTTTATTTCTTTATTTTTTCACTTGAATTTTCTTATATAAGTTGAACCGGTTTGAACCGAGAGTCTCTGAACTGATTCGTCGTCAAAGGATTTTGGTTGTTTAACTATGTACGATGGACAGATTGCGATGGAGATTGTTCATTGGACATTTATTTACCATGGACTCATGGACAAATTGTGAATTGGACATTCTGTAGTTGCGACATTGTTGCAATCGACATTTTTTGTCACACATTTTGTACATTTAACATTTGGACAACTTACAATTGGACATTTCCGCCTGTCACTTTTTATTCGGCGAACTGTTTTATGTCGATATATAATAGCTCAGAAAAAACTCAACAACATTGTGGTGAAATTAGGATAACCGATTGCTTATTCTTCCAGATGTATGGTACAGTTTACTATGTTATGGTGAAGTTTACCATACTCTCTGGCTGACACCAAAATCTGTTATGCGAATAGATACATCATTGTACAGTAAGTTTTTCTTTCTGTGAAACAGTCATCTTTTTTGCAGATAGTCTGTCCTTCCTTACATCAACAAATTTTTAATGTTGAAAGAGAGAGAAGAAAGATAGAGGGGAAATGGGGAGCAATGAAACAGTGAGAGAACGGGCAGGTTGTGAGTGAGGAGATGCGGGGGGGAGGGGGTTGGGTGGCGGAACTGCGTTATTCTAGCAAACAATAACATGTGTTGGGGAAGAATTACTACGTTTCCGTTTTATTGTTACGATATCTCGATGGTTCAAAGATGAATGGGTGGTGATTGCTAGGAAGCCGAATAATTTACACCACCCCACGATGACTCTCAGAGCGCTATCGTGTAATAGGATCTAAATAATCCCCCGCTCTGTTTTTTTCTATGTAGGAATGAATATCTGCGCTTTTATTCTGCGAGTGTTGCGGGGTTTTGCCGATCTATTCGCACATTGTTGCTCCTGATTTTTGCTTGGCTTTCAGAACGCACAATTTGCCGCATCGCGAAGTTAAAAATTGTTATACGGCAGTTTCAATCCCGGAGACATATAGAGGCCTAGCACATGATATAAGCGAATTTTCGCGATCGATTTTTCCCCTCTGTATAAATACTATGAACAGGAATATGTTTAAAATGATAACGATATTGACAGCAAGCTCTTTAATTGATTTAATCTATACTTTAAACTATTCACCTGCGTACCTATTTATGTTTTTCCCTCTTTATTTACTTTTCTTCCTTCAAATGTGTTGCTGGTTAATAGGCGCTGTAAAATATGTACTTCATTATATGTTGGATCAAGCTCCGGGACAGAAACTTTTTATGCATTCATCATTATTAGTTTGACAACTCATGTTGTAACTAGAAATTTGCCACTGCTTGATATCAAGTTCAATAAGTTAATATATTTTTTTTAAATAAAACAAAGCGTGATGGGTCAATCTGAAATATAAATCCAGTAAAGACATAAATATTCATCGATGATGTATATTCAAAAATTTTCATACGCTTCTTTTCTTTATTTTTTAAAAATTATTTCGTGTTCATATTTTATGGATTTATACTTTTCTTTGACATCCAACCTATATCACTTTCGTATTTTAGTTTCACAGAATCAAGAAAAATCGCCCTCATAAGATTCGGCGCTCCAGTTTTTTTAATTCCTCAACCTGCAGTTGGACAACTGACGGATACGCTGCGGTTTAAAGGATACTAGATCGGGAAACGTCCAAAAGTTATCGAAATGTAAGATGAGTAAAAGTTTTCACTCGTGGCTAGCTGTGGCTCAGTTTTGCTCAGAGTTTGTTCGCGATGAGCGGGTTGCCTATCCCTGCGGTGTGGCGGCGTCGCGTCGCGGCAAAGCTATGGTCACCAGTCGCAGTTGTGACAAATTGCGTCTGAGTACTCCTGGTCCTTTCGGGTTGAGCGACCGAACTTTCCCGCTTCTTTTTTTTTTTTTTCATCCTTCAATCTCGCGACCTTATAAAAAAAAACAAGCAGGGGATCTCCAATACAATTTATGTATTGGTAAAGCGTGCCATGATATGATTGTAATTTTGTTCATTACAATTTATTTGGTATTTAGTGTTAAGGGCTTGCGCCTTGACACCCACGCAGAATAGAAAGAGGATGATCCAGCTCCCATCAGGGCTATCCTCAAACAATGGGCTATCCTCAAAAAAAATCTCATAAATTCAGGATCGATAGACTTCTTTAAGATACGTACGTTTAAACATGCCTGGTTCTTTAATTTTGGTCTACAGCATCGGCCATGATCCACCATCGCAATATTTTCTCAATTTCTAACTTCGTTATATAAAGTGAGGAAGTAAAAAACAAGCCTTCGCGTACTTGAACGGTAATCGCGAATAATCACTCACAGTGGCTCGCACCGCTCGCAAAACTCCATGAGATTTTTGTCGTGAGTGACCGCGAACGTGAAAAAAGACGGCTTTGCAACTCCATAAAAATATCGGATCTAAAATGTTTATTATAATAATAGTGTTTACCTCAGTACCTAAGAATAATAGTGTTTACGATGGTATGATAGTTCAATATTTGTTCTCAATCTAGTTTGATTTCAAGCGGTGGCGCGGCGTCGCGTGCAGTTTGGCAACAATGTATAACATCAATTTAAACTCATGTAAAAGATCGAATTCAGGGGGTGCACAGTGCACAAGGAAAATTCGATATATTTAACGAGTTTAAATGGAGCTTTTGCATTGTTGCCAGATGGCACGCGACGCCACTGAATTTTCAAGTATATAATGACCTCGACTGACCGTAGAATTGGAGTTATAATACCACTACTAATGCATCATATTATAGGGCTGATGAAATCTTTAAGAGCTCTATTATCTCATCGGAGTCAAATGAGCCGGATTGTTTGTTTTCGACTTTACGAGCAGTCTGATCTATATAGCGCATGCATTCGAGTATCGATAGGACGAGGGAGATCCGCTCCAAAACTAAACACTGGTGGCAGTGTTCATTCAATCTGATAAGTTGACGGCGATATCAAAAGAAAAGGGGGAAGTTTATTAATCGAGATTTGATTTTTTGATTAAAATAAATTAGCCGCCATAATGACGCGGCTAATTAAACGAAAAATTACATCGTTCATTTACTCCGCCCGCTGCCGTATATAAACGACTCGTCAGCGTAATAAATTTAGTCTTTTATGACATTCATCATCTTTTTACTGGGGTGATTAACTTTTGTCTTTTTAATGCCTCTTTGGCTTCACTCTTTTCCGTTTTTCTACCCCCACCCTCCCCTTTTGATTTATACTCGTTAGAAATTCGTTTCACTCATCGATACAGGCACGGGCACGTATAGCCAGAAATCAATCCGAAGGGGGGGAGGGAGGCTGAATCTGTGGGAAGAAGGGGGTCTAGGGGCCAAAAAGGAGTTCGGGACTCCATCCTCGCAATGGGTCTGTTGCGTATTTTTGCTATAAAGTCAGAAATAACTGATTTTGGAGTCAGATGTCACAAGAAAACCGATGGAAACGACAAAAACTCAAACATTTCTTCTGTAATAGAGGAAAAGAAACAATTAGTTGAGGCTCGTTGCAACACGAATTTGAAAATGACAGTAATGGTTCGAAACTCAATGGCGCCATGATATAGGTCCGAGTCGGTGCAGTGTTGCCGATGGTAGAGCTTTCGCATTGTGAGACAAAACAATGGTAGAGCTCGTTTCAGAAGTGTAGGTGGACCTAAACCATAATCTTTGGAAAAATTTTTACTCTTATTCCTTCAAATCGATACCGAATTTGCCCCTGACTTTATTCTTTTGTGTTTGAAGTTTTCCTCATTGAAAAGTGAACACTCAATTTAATTTTTATTAATTTTCATTGAGTAATATCAGAAATAATGTTGACAAATTCCAAAGATTATCGGTTTAGGTCCGCCTACACTTCTGAAACGAGCTCTAATGCGGCCTCTTTTTCTTTCCATAAGTCATCATTTCAGAGGAAAGTGCGGAGACGCGTCTTCGCACATTGCAATGGCACGCAAAAGGATTACTTCCAGTCACCTGATGTCGTATACTATGACGTCACCAAGTTTCGCGCCGAAACAAAACCTTTTCAAATCGCTCAAAATTTTCGCAAGTTTGAAAGCGTTTTAGTTCATGATCCCGAGGTCAAAAAAAAATTATAAAAATACCGTGAGGTCCTTTCATTAAGTATTTCAAGAAAATTAAGTAAAAAAAAAAATGTGACTAACAGACCCATTGCGTATTGGCCTTTTCATAGAGCAATCCTAGAAGCACTTCCGAAATGTTTCTACTGAAGGGGAGTCGGCAGTCCGAAATGGTCAAAACATTCAATTTTTGTTACTTAAATAATTTTTTAAACTATATATACAGAGTCATGGGAAAAAAACGTTTCCAAAAACATCTTTTTAAAGAGGAGAAAATGGTGTATAAGAGGGGCAGGAAAAAAATCATAAAAAGCAGACAAAAATCCTAAATCTTGCCGAGGGTACCCCCCCCCCCCCCCAAAAAAACCTAGACCTTTGCAACTGCTACGTTACGACTCTTGTTTGCTCTTTTGGTCCATAGAAGACGCATCGCACATCGAAGCCGGGTGTAAGATCGAAGGCGTGTTCGACAAGGATATGGTAGAATAGTTGCTATAAAAAGGTATCGTTGAATAAAAAATCAGGCCTGGATTTTGTAACGCGTGGGAAAGTCGGAAAGAGGCAAAGTTAAATGCCGAAACCGCAGTAGCAGCATGCTGCCTTGCCGTGGTCGGCTGTAGCTGCGGTGAGAGAATGCATACACAAGATACGAGATACGACCGAGAGACTGATCTGCAAAATGATGAGAATACAAATGAACCATCTCTCTCTCTCTCTTCCCTCCCTTTCCCATGTGGTGTGTGGCGTGTGGCCTTCATATTGTTAGCCGCTTGCAAGAAAATTTGAGTGTATTATGTTTCTTGAATTTCAAGCGTTTCGGTAACCTCAAGATCCGCGATGCCTCAGCTTATACTCCTTACACAGGCGGATCCGCGGGAATTTGTCTTTCTCTCTCCCTCTCTCTCCCCTTTTCCTCCCCCCTCTCCCCCTCTCCCCCTCTCCCCCTCTCCCCCTCTCCCCCCTCTCCCCTCTCCCCCTCTCCCCCTCTCCCCTCTCCCCCTCTCCCCCTCTCCCCCCTCTCCCCCTCTCACCCCTCTCCCCCTCTCCCCCCTCTCCACCCTCTCCCCCTCTCCCCCCTCTCTCCCTTTTCCTCGCCCCTCTCTCTCTCCCCCCCCTATCTCTCTTTCAAGAGAGTTTCAAGAAGTTTCAAAGTTTCAAATACCAATTTTAACCACAGAAAAACACTCTGTGAACAAGTACTTTAAACCTGGATATGTGACAGTAAACTTTTACGTTAAGCTTGAGAAGGTCGAAATCGAAATTTTAATTTTGATGACTTTTTTTCGATCTCACACCATTGATCAACGGAAACTCAGATTCTCTCAGATCAAACCAACCGAGTTTTTCATTCATCCTCTGATGGAAATCGATCGTGATTTCGAGGCTTCCCGAAACAGAACCCATTGTATAGAATATTATCCTATTAAAGGAAGCTGCAATTCGAATTTTTAGTTTCATCCTCGCTAATTTGCCTTCGTTTATCATATTTTCTTTTTCTCGATCAATATAGCTTTAATCGCCTCTTTCCTATTGATTGATTTTATAATAAATGTCAGCATAGTTGTCAAGAGGCGTGGCGATTTGCGCAAGCAGGATGTCTCATTTCTTTCACATCTTCATCATCATATCTTTCTCATTTTTTCTTTGATTGTATGAGTTGAAAAGGGATAGAAAGAGGGGGCTTTATCCCCTTGTCATGTCCATACTTGTCTATCATACGTGTTTCAATGGAAAAAAAAGAGAGATGGAGAATTTCTTGTTGCGCTATACTAAGGGTGTGCAACTGTGCAATGTGCAATGGGTCTATTGCACTCTTCGGCTAGAGCGTTTCAAAGTATCAAAAACAAACCATAAAAATGATAATGGCAGCATCAGAAATACAAAAATTCATTAATGAACTCACAAATTGCGAAAAACGCCAGACAATATTCACCCCTGCATCTCTCCACCAACACACAGGACATACAGGAGTTCCAAGTATGATTCCAACTTCAATCATCATCCTTGGAGCTCCTGCTGGTGTGTTATTGTTTCACTCTGATAAAAAAAAAGTTTTCGACTCAAATGTCAGTTTCCGTGTCTTTCACAACCTATTGTGAGGAATGGAGGATATTGAGACCACTGTAAGTAAAATTCGGCATCCTTTTTCTTGTTCCACTAAACAAAACCATTGGCGTAAGAGAAAAATGAGGAGAAATGTAGAGAATGAGAGAGAGGGGGTATGGGGAGAAAGCAAAGAGAAAAATACAGGATATGGAAAGGGGCATGCATAGTGAGAGAGAGAGTGAGAGATAGAGATAGAGATAGATAGAGATAGAGATAGAGAGAGATAGATAGAGAGAGAGAGAGAGAGAGAGAGAGAGAGAGAGAGAGAGAGAGAGAGAGAGAGAGAAACGGGGGTATTTTTCACTATTTCTCCAAAGGATTGTCCACCAATAAGTACCAGCGGTGGGACCAGCATTGTTGAGTGTTGACATCGGATTTAGTTTAATCAAAAGGCAAAGAAGGAGAGAGAGAGAAAAGGGCAAACGTTATGCCAGGGCTATAATAGTTCAATATTTTCGACGGGCAGACCGTCGCGTCGCGTGTTGTACCGAGCGGGAAGCGTTTTGGGAATTCGAAGGCGCAACTTTTGAGAACCTCCCTAAGCCAGCGCAGAGACATGACGTCGGACGAGCGGGGTTAAGAGAGAAAGAAATCTCCCCGGGGACCATCCGCTTTCCGCGTATCGTATCGCGCGCGGCGATGGTGGTTGCACTGTATAAAAAACACCGTGTATATGTATATACACATATATACGGTACCGTATCAAACACCGTATCGAATGCAAGTAAAGAGACGAGGAGACGCGACAATCCGCGGCGTTTGAAAAATAGCTTTGTCCCTTAAATAATGAAGTTAAGCTAAGTTGAATCATCAACACCTCTACCCCCCCCCCCCCCCCCCCTTTACTCCCTTACTCCCCTCCGTTCCTCCACAGACCTGCCGTCCGCTCTTGTACTCGTCAACTTCCCTCCCCTTTTCCCTTCTGGCAGCCCCCCCTCTCACTTCGCCCAACCCAAGCTGAGCTACCCTTATCTAGCTGAAATCTATTTTCTCGATCATAAATCTTTTCCACGCCAAACAAAAGAAAGTTTCATACATTAATCGAGAAGATAAACACCAAAAGGACCGGATCCAAGTTTGTGTGCGAGAATATGCTGCGTGGAACAGAAAATATTTCGTTCTTATAAGACGTTTTATTTTGTTTTTGCGATCAAGAAATTATCGAACGGACAAGAATTAAAAGATGGTTCACTCTCATTGTGCACGCAACGCATGTGGTTTGCTTTCTGGATGTCGTGAACAGGTGTTCTCTTGAGTGAATACTGTAGAGCTGGATGAAATCGAATCTGGATTTTTCTTGGCAGAAAACCATATAAAAAAATAATCTGTAGGAAATAACCCATGAACACTTTCTCACAACAAAATTATTCTGGGGGATGAACCCCCCAGATCCCCCTATAATATTCTGGGAGAGACCCCCAGACTCTTCTTAAGGGGTTAATTTTACAGTTGGCTGGTTGCAGAATATTTTTACAAATTTTCATCAAAATTCAAACAGCTACATTATTTGAAATATTCCAACCATGCCCTATGTTCATCCATTTCCTCACTGATTTTGATGGAAGCCGCTTATCCTCCGTGACTTGCCTTCAATTTAAATTTTCGGAAAAAACAAGAAAAGGCCCTCTGGAAAATGTAAAAAGCAACTTCACTGCAAAATTTAGATGCTAATGGACGATTGGTTCAAAAGTTATGCCAGGATACAGACCAGTGGCGAGGCGTGCGATTTGGCAACGTTCCTTTTTCCCACTTAACCCCTGATGGGCCAAGCCTGAGAACACTCATTTTTCTCTTGTAGTCTATTTCATATTATTTCAGTCCTCTTTCCGGATAAACACGATTTTAGCGATGAAAATACGTAAGAGAAAAGGTATTGCCAGGCGCCTTCAATGTGTCATATAGGCAATTCCAACTCCCCCGAGTACGAATAGTTAACTATACTTTCTTTTTATCAGAGACATACAGAGACGGAGCACTAACTGGCTGCCGCATGCCGCAGAGGCACTCTGAATTCTCGCGGATTCAACAAAACAACAGTCAACGTAGCATGGTGTTGAATGGTGAGCACCCTCCTCTTCACTTCCCGCCTATCCCCTCCTTGTTTTCCGAATGTCACCATTCAACACCATGCGACATCGCAAGGTGTTGACTGTTGTTTTACATGTTATTTTGTTGAATCCCCAAAAATTCAGAGTGCCCAAAATCTTCCCCCTTGTATTTTAGCTTAGTGCTCCGTCTCTATTTGTCTCTGCTTTTTATAAACGGAAGAGTGGTGTTCTTTTGAACTAACCCGGTCCTTAAAGGGTTGAACAAATTAAAAAGGTCAAAATGCCTGGTCATCGCCGATGACTGAAACGTTCGACCAAGGATGATAATATAAAGGAGGATGGCTCAGAAGAGACCGAGGTGCCATATGTGGCGAGCTCTGTCGGTATCGGTCTCAACTAAGGAATTGACAGGTGGAGCGACCTGTGCGACGCCCCCGAGAAACTGTTCGACGGGGCGAGTGATTTCCAAGCCTTTTAGTGTTGCCAGATCGAGGGTAAAAAGCCGTATCGCCCCCATTTAAATCAATGTAAAACGTACGGCTTTTTCACCCCAATCTGGAAACACCGCGGTTGGCCATTATTGCCATTGTTGTTTTCACTTTTCAAACAAAAACATGAAGTACCACGTGCATTTCTCGGACTGTTTAGTTCTTTATTCTATTCATTCCACTTTACCAATCGACCAACCGCAAATCGCAATAATGAAGTTGTTTCAACGAACTAGATTCTCCGTCGTTTCTGTTTAATCTGTTTACTTTCCTCTAACAGTACATACTTACAAGTTACAAGACGTGCAAAATATGTGATTTTGTGGATGGTTTCAGCTGTACCATCCTATTCGTTTTAGAGATGTATCATGTTTCATTGCCTTTTTTGAAGTTCGGGAGTTCTTTTTCATCAAAAGCTATTCTTAGTAATACTACCAGTAATATCGCTGTCACGATTCTTGTTCTTACGTCGTTTATTGCAAGAATGGGGCTCCTTTTTCAACCAGCCCGAAAGCCATTGTTTTTGTTTGGTAAGTTTATTTTCAATTTTCACTATTTACAATTAACTGTATGGTAATCTTTTCAGGGTCGTCTCACTGAAAATTCTAGAGCAGGACCACCTTGAGTATTGGGTTCTGACAAGTTGCGGTGCCTGCTTCGGAACCACATCAAAGCGCATCGATGAAAGTTTGGTTAGTGCAGAGTTCCGACTCATGGCAAATTAACCGCTCTCCAATGCGCTTTGATGCGGTTTGGAAGCAGGCACCGCAACTTGTCAGAACCCCGATCCAAATTCTTGTATTTCATCTTTGATTACCTTTTTGAACTGCGCGTTTCATTTATTTTCTGTGCCATCTTTTCAAGAGAGGCACCTTTAATTCGTTTTCCAGAATGACTGTGTTGTAAACAAAGACCGTGCCCTACCTATCTCGCCCATAGTGGCTTTCAATTTTCAACTCTCAGGTTTTTTACTCATTCATTTTTGTTTGCTGCAGACCCCACTTTCCGAATCACTGAAGTAAACAACACAAAACTGTCTTTCCAAGTCTAAGCCTTAATCTTTTCCAGACTTCTCTGTCTGACTTTATAAAAATGGTAGATACCTATGTACCTACTCAAAATCGTTGAATCTAAAAGGGTTAGTTTTAAAGGTCATTCATAATTTTTTTTACTGATATCGTCTCTACCTTCATTTTTTGCAGATGAAATTCGGCCAGCAACCTAGGAGATTTTCAAGCGTGATTCTGACCATTCAAGGCGATTGGACTCTGTACACCCTTCAAAACAGTCAAGTTCAACTAAAATGTTTGCTGCTTTCGTACGTTCAACTCACCACCTGTACAGCCCTCATCCCTCACCTTCGCTGCTACATTTTCTAAATGTGGAAGAAGACTCTGGCTGAATTACGGGTTTGAACCTGGTTGAAACTGAATAATGCAGGATTGGGTTTGGTGAAGAAGGAAGAGGAACATTTTACTTCCATGAAGATGTCAGGAAGCAGGTTTTGTGATGCAAAAGACACTTTTGCGAAAAGTGATAAGGTAAGAATGATTCTATGTAAAATTATTTATGATTGTTGGACTGAAGTTTGTTTTTTACTCTTATTGCTTCAACATTTGTTTTCCATCGCGCTCAAATTGTGTGAAAAAAAAATCAGTGGGTTGGAAAAGTGTAAAAAGCAAGTAGACAAGAAGTTAAATTTTGAGGCAATTACCAGCTTAAGAAAGTTATTATAAGCAATAACCATTGGAAGAAACTTTGCTTGGCCTATTGGAAGCGACTCCCGGTCAGATTTGATGAAATTGAAATATGTTGTGTTAAAGTGTCTTCTGAGTATAAACTCTCGCGGGCAGAAAAAATTTCCATGACAGCATATTGAGATATAAGTGTCTGGAGTTAGGTACTATTCGTTTTGTGCTTTGTTTTCTGGTATATGTAGACTGTGCTATTTTGACGGCTCTTATCTCACAATCAGCTGATTCACTTGGCTCTGCGCTCATTGATTCAGATGCTTACTTCCACCATCCCTCTCATACACTGACCTGTTGACTATATCCCCAGTTAAGCCTTGTTGTCCATGTTTCATCTTGACTCCTCCCTCAACATGTGATTAGATGGGAGGGATGGCAAAAGGAGCATTTGTATCAATGTATGTAGAGCCGATCAACTCGACTGAGATGTGCGCTGTCTGAGTAGCACAGTCTACTTGTCGGAGAATACAAATACTCAGCTAATAGTACCCAACTTCTGAAGCAAGTTTCCCGAACACCTGTCATGAAAATTTTTTCTGCCCGTAAGAGCTTTGTTTTAAGTGACACTTTTGCACAACATATTTCAATTTCATCAAAGATTGGGCGTCAGTTCTCTTAGCCAAGCGCCGTCTCTTGTTTAACAGCACTAATGTTCAAATTCCTCTTCGCGTTTCTTGTATTGTAAACAGAAGCTGTGAGCGTGTTGTTCTTCTTTGTATGTCTTCTATCCTAACCGGTAGCTGAGGTAAAAATACGGAGCTTTATTTTCCTAGGGACCCTTTTATGAAGTTTGTACTGAATCCAGCTAACTCCTTCAACCAATCATCAGGCTTTTTCTTTTACTCGCCGCTGAAAAACCGGAGGCTTCCACTGCTCCATTCTAATGAGCTTTTGTGTTGTGTCTGTTGCAGGTGGTTTCATGCCCTCATAACGACTGATTTTGATGTCTACTCTCCTAGTATTAAAGAAGTTATCGCGCGATCAAGGCTTGGAAACAAGGTGGAGCGGAAATATGTATTGGCTCATCTCATTGTGATTGGTGTTACTTTCGGATGTTTTAAATTGAAAATACTTTTTCACTTTTGAATGAATGGCAGCAATTACATCAGCTGAATATTGTGCTGCTTTTGCAAATTCAATTTTTATTTGTTACTGAAAACTTTTGAGTCAAAGTATTTGATGGGTGTCACCAAGAAAGAGGGCGTTTTGCCTTGCTGGAAAAAGTAAAAAATCTGTGAAATTTAAAGCCTACCAACAAATTTTGAAAATATATGTTATAATTCAGGATGTAACCTTTGATTTATATGTCTTTTTTTGCATTAATATCATCATATTTTCCCAATAATTAAATTCGTGCGTTTGATGGGCATTATACTTCCATTTTAGTTAAGTTGATCGCCTCAAAATACAGCTAGTAATAGTATCTCGCCATGAATTTGATAAATCAGTCGGTCTTGCCTATTTCTTGGTGCAGTAGTGCACCAGGAATACCGAGATGGGGGGGGGCTTAATGTAAAAACTTGACAAAAACTCCCACGTAATCAAGTATATCGAGTACACGTTTTTGCCCAAGTTAGGTCTTGACCTCGAGTTACGGGGAAGGGCTTAAGCCCCCGTTGTGTGCTACTGCCTTGGTGGATTGTAAGGACAAAAAAAAATCAGTTTTAGACATTATTATCTTCCTTTTTCATCATCTTGATAATAATTCTTTTAGTCTTTATAGGTAGTTCTGTAGAAAATTACCTCCAAGTTTTTACTGCTGTTTTTTTATGACTAAAATTGGAAATTTGGTTTCAAATTTTTGAAGTAGCAGCCCGTTGAGATAGAACGAAGGTCATCAGGAAGCTTCTTGTGAAACTTCGTCCAGAATAATCATGGAGAGTTAAAAAAGTTGTGATTGAATGAGGAGAATTGCTGATTCATTGAATTTATCGATTAGCATTTTCTGTTATTCAAACTCAACTTCTCTAATTTGCAGTAATTATATTCTGGATGAAATTTCACGTAGGGCTTCAGTTGAGAGCACTTGAGACTAATAAATCAATTTTCACAGTATCGGTGAGACTGATACTTTTCCTACGTATTATGCCATTTATTGTTGTAGATTGTGAGAGAATTCTTCGCAGCACAGCTATCTCGACGCTTTCGGTAAAGCTTGAGATTTTGTGCGAGAAGAATATCTCTTGCTCTTCTCTGCTTTAAGGTAAACACCCCAGTAGCCGGCACCCCTTAAATTTGCACCAGTAACCGGCACCCATTTTTGACAAAGTGAAAAGTATAAGTTTAGTGGCAATACTGGTGTTTTGTGTGGTTTTTTTTTTTCTGAGACCTCAAGTGGGAAAAAATCGAAAAAAAAACACGCCAAACACCAAAACTGCCACTTAACTAATATTTTTTCACATTGTGAAAAATAAGTGCTGGGTACTGGTGCAAATTTTAGGGGTGCCGGCTACTGGGGTGTTTACCTTACGAACTTTTGGGGACAGCATTCAAATGCATACGGATTTCGAAGAGCCCGCTCGGCCCGCATTTCACCACGTAGTTCGTGGGGCGTGGGACAGATAGCGTTTTTTAGTTGACCACTAAACCTACAGAAACCGCTAGTGTCGCCGAGTAGCTCTTATTTGTACACGCCTCCTGCTGTGTATTTCTTATGACAGTGAGCCATCCTCCTTTATATTATGATCCTTGGTTCGACCATTTTGGTTTTTTTTTTTCACGCCTCGTCACTGTGATACAGACAGTCAGCGAAATCTGAGCCATCGCAATACTTTCTCAATTTCCAACTTTGTTAGTTGTAAGAAAGTAAAAAAACAAAACTTTAAGATCTGTAATCTATGGTTCAGAGACTGGACCCACGGCTACTTGTTCTCGAATAAACTGAACTTAATTTTGACTATTTTAGTTCCGTCCACCGGAAGTTTAGGTATATCCTTTCTCGCCAACTAGGGCCCAACAGACGACATGGAAGATAGCTTGGATTTTGACATTATGCTAATAACAAGACGTAGAACAGGTCTTGTGTATGAATTTCGACGCCAGAAAAAGAAAGCTATGCATGAGGGTAACAAGAGAGTGAGAGAGATAGTTTTTTGTAACCCTCCCTGAGTTTTTTCATAGCTGATTATAATGCGACCGATGAGTGCATTGCTGAAAACCGTTGTATTTTGGATTCACACTAAAACCTTGTATCGCAGCGGCTCCCGAATTTTTTCTCTCGCGGACTCCCAAAGGGGTCCGCAAACCGCATCGTGGCCCCCTTATAAAAAAAAAAAAACACAGAAATAAAGAACATCGAAAAGAAGATGAGTTGTCTCCGATTTTGTATTTTCTTCACCAAACTGTCCGTTTCCTTTATCTCTCTCTTTTTTACGAACATTAATCCAACGTTACATTTTACGACTTTTCATTTTAATTTATAATTACACTGACATTTTATTTCGTACGGCGGAAAAAAAGGATTGCATGGAGAATTTGACCGGTTACTTTTTGGGTTTTATAGCAATGGACAATGATGCTTTAAAAAGTTCCCAGCCGAAAACGTTGCTGAAAGATTCTTAATCTACGTTTTGGGAATTTTCCCTGCAATTTTTTCGAGGACCCCCCCTCAGTTTGGACCTCAGTTTGGGAACCGCAATAGTCTATATAGAGAGACAGAATCTGTGACTTTCAGCAAGCAGCAAGGCGTGCGATTTCGCGACGTTTCTTCATTCCCCTTTCAAAAAAATTAGAAAGGTCGAAAAGCCTAGTGATAATCGATGACCGAAGCATTCGATTTTGCCACAATGTTTAAATGGATAAATTGCGTCATTGCCAAATGTCAAGCCTCGCAACTGCTTTTTGCTTATTGCGTAGGTTCCTCAAAAAGGAAGGAAACTCGTAAAAAAAATAAAATTCGCAAGGCTTGCCTCAATGTGTGAGAGAGAGCAAATTAAAAATAAATACATACTTTTTTCAAAGATAACAAGTTGATGAAAGTTAACGATCAGCAGAAAACTTCTCGCGCGACCGGTGTCGTTAAACATGCAAAAAAGAAAGGAAGGAAAAAACTCGCGAGAGTGTCATATCAGGGTTGATAGGTACGAACTCACAGTGTTTCACTCACTCACTCTCAACACCCCCATCTATCGGTGAGAGAATAAACTACCCCCGGCCAAGTCATTTTAGGGCCGTCGTTAGATTCACACCCACCGTTTATTACCCGGTTTTACGGTCGCTTAAAACGGGAGGAAAACCTCGTTGCTCCGTATATATACAATATATAAAGGTACTTTCTACGCTCCCCCGTATTATTTACTCAATCCGGAGTTTATTAACTTTTTTTTCCTTTTTCCCGAGCTCAAATAATGGAGTAAGAGTCTCTAACCCCCCCCCCCCCCCCGCCACGGTCATTGGGTTTGTTCAAGGATCGCAAACATTGTTGTTTGTGAAAACAGTCACTTTTACAAGTTGCTCGAATGCTCGCGCGCGACATGGCACGACGATCCATCCGATAGAACTAAACTTGAGTTTAATTACTGGCTACATTTTTAATGTTGATAGTTAAAAAAAGAGATTCCAAGTTGGTCCCGAAGTTCCCTTCCTATGAAAGTAGTTTTGCACTGTTTCTCTTAGCACACATAAGGATATGACCGCTCAAAAATGAAGGCCGTAAATGGGTCTTTTGCGTACTCTTCAGTGGTTTTGATATGGATTCCGGGGCCCCTCCGCTAGAAATATTCTTATGCCTAAAGTAAACATCTTTAAGCTATCAGGTTAAAAAAAAAAAATATATCAATTTTTTATAACGGGTCAAAGTAACCGGGTGGTTTTTTTCCATAGTCACCCTGAATACATAAGAATCTTATAAGACAATTCCCCTGCTTTATTGAATTATATAGATTGATGGCACTCTCTCATCTAAAGCTCTTGAGAATAGCAGTGCGGCGGCTCGTGCGATTTGGCAACAGTGCATATCTTCCATTTGATTCAAGGTAAAATAATCGATTAGATTTTGAAAGCAACGCTTCACCGAAATTCGATTGTTTTACATAGATTAAAATGGCTGGAAAACATTGTTGCCAGATTGCACGATCCACCACTGCTTGAGGAGCTACTCAGAGCTGCCGCATGCCGTTTTGCGAATAAAAATGACGATGAGTAAGTACCAACACTAAAAAATCACGAATTCACTCTCAGAATCGGGCTTAGTGGTGGAGAGACGCAGGTATCATGGGAGATTCTTATCGAATTTGAGACATATATCTTTGTGTTTCCGTAGAGAAAGAGACAAACTTAGACAGTAATCTTTCATGATACCTGAGTTGAACCGCCATTAGGATCTTGCCGTAAGAGTAGTTTTGTGAGTTTATTACTGAATTTTAGACTTGTTTAGTGTGATTTTCTCGCGTTTTGCTGGGTTTGACATAAGATAGTCCTATTCATTTGCTCGCAGCAAAAATTTGCAAGAGCCATTTAAGACATTTTTCAATTATACGGTTAAGGAAAGATTACACAGTTAGTTGAGTGTATGACTGTAACGCACGAAAATACACTCTAAACTGTAATATTTTCTCAACCGGTGGTGTCGTTGATGATTTAAAAAAAAAAAAAAATTGCGGTTATTAATTTACGGCGAAACCATGCACCTATTAAGAAAATATTACAAATTATAACATTTTTGTGCATTACAGTCATACGCCAGTGGCGGCTCGTCAGGTGAGGCAAGTGATGTGACAGGGAGCCGCCGCCTCACCTTTTTTGATGGGGGAGAAAGAAAAAAAAATCGAAAAATAAACATAAAAAGGTTTGAAAGGTTATTTTTACATTTTCTTTTGTTGCAACGGTCGAAAAATATGTAGTATCTTCAAAACAAGTTATGAGAGGAGCGTTTAGAAAAAAATCCAGTGCAACCCCAAATTTTCGTTGCCTTTCACCTCCACGAGCCGCCAGAGTCATGCACTGACCTGAACTGTGTAGGATTTTTTCAACCGGTGGAATCATCGGTGAATTGAAAAATGTCATTAATTATACGCAAAATGGTAGCTCTGGTGCTACTGTATGCGCGGAATAATATATGAGCGAAAACTTTAAACTGGGAATTATTTTGTCACTCAAAAGAGATTCGCGGTCGGCTCAACGAGGAAAAAACTGAATCTGCGAAAGAATCCAAAGAGCGCAAAGGGGGGGGGGTATAATTTTATCGACCTGATAGGAGTCAGCAGAGAGAAAGAGAGAGAGCATAGGATAGCGGAGACTGTTTCTGACACACAGTCTCTGATGTTCAAAAACAGACGACGGTGACACCAGGCGGCTAAAGACCTCCGCGAATAAAAACGAATTCCATTATGAAGATTGCGGAGACCTCAAGTCCCTTGTTTTGTCTGCTCTGTGCATGCGATGCGGATTCTTTACGTTAGAGTAACCCTTTCAATACCTAATTATGAAAGTTCAATCAGATAAATTAAGACGTAGACGAGCGAATTGTGAGAGTGAGTCCAAGGGCGTCTAGGAGGTGGTGGTGGTGGGGATCACCCCTCAGAAAGACTGGAAAATGAAAAAAAATGGGGGAAAACGGGGGGGGGGGTGAAAATGAAATGTTTTGCTGACTCTGGCGTTCGGTGTTCCCAGAAAAGTTCGGAACCTTATAATAAAATTAGTGTGCATGTATATACGGAACCAGTTAGAGTGTCTGAAAAGAGGCCTTCTAAATAAGTGTTTCTCCCTCCCATAAGAAAAATTTTAAGCTATGTAATTCCTTAAATTTTCCAGATTTACGGCGATTCTTTAGCGTTTAGTGCCGAATTCTACCACCAGAGCGCTACCGTTCGATTAATGTCAAATTACAGGCCGAAAGTACTTTATATTTAAGGAAACGGTGTGTCAGCTACTGATCATAATCCGAAGAATCATCTGAAGAACGTCTCTACAAAATATCTCGTCAATAACTTCAAAAATAAGGTTAAAAGTACCAAAAAATGGCATATAGGAAATTGATTCTTGTATCGAATCATTTTTTGGTTCTTTCTGTCTCATTTTTGAAGTTATTGACGAGATATTTTGCAGAGATGTTTTTAAGATGATTACCTAGTAACTGACCGTTTTCTTAAATATATAAATTACTTTTGACCTGTAATTTGACAGTAATCGAACGGTAGCGCTCTGGTGGCAGGAATCGGCACTAAACGCTGAAGAAGCTCCTTAAAAAAACGAGGAACACCCTTCTTTGGCTCTTTCTTATCGCATTGGATTGAGACCTACGCAGAAACGGCAACAGTGAAGGAATTCTTCAAAAATTCTGAAAAAAATGGGCAGAAGGTGTGAAAGTTGGTTGGAACGAGCATGAAAGAGGGTGAGAGAGAACGACTTTTACACTTGGGTGGAGTTCAAGTGATACTTGACTTTTTCCAAAGCGAGACCTTACTGAGGATCAAGCAAAGAAAGGAAAAGAGAGTGAGAGAAAGAGTATTGCAGAGCCACAAAGAGAGAGGACGATATTTGAAAGTGGAGGTCAAAACGCAGTTCATTATATCTTGGGACAGCTCTTGAAAGTTGGATGCAACAAGCAACAATGTGTGAGTTACTCAACGGTTTATACAGTATACACGTTTTTCATGTATCTTGTTTACATCTTCAACCTGGGCCTGTTGACTATGCTGGAGGTCTGGAGGCATCCACCGCCCCGTGTTTATAAAGTTCGCAGGAGTAAAGATTTAATAAAAGTCATGACTACAGGAAAGGAAAAGGAAGAGTGTTGCTTCAACACTCCTACCTTTAATATTCAAACGATCGTGAACTTAAGATAAAGTGTCGTGAACTTAAAAGTTTCGGTTACGGAGCTTCTATTATCCTCTCCTCCTCTCTTTAATTTATATTGTCGGTTGAGGAGAATCTTCAAACTTAACAGTCGCGCTGAATAAATTTAACACTCAGCTCCGTGATTTGTTTGATCCGTTTGTAATAGCGCAATGTTTTGAAATTGTATAGAAATAAAATACGGGTTCGTGGGAATACCCTACCCCATGAACACTTTCTCACATCAACGCTAATCTGGGGGGACTCCAGAACCCCTCATATTTTCTGGGGTAGACCCTTTAGTATTCTGGGGGAGACCCCCAGACCCCCCTTAAGGGGTTACTTTTACAGCAGGCTGGTTGCAGAATGTCTTAGCAAATTTTCATCAAAATTCAAATAGCACATTTGAAATATTCAAATTTTGCACTGTGTTTACCAATTTCTTTCCCCATCGATTTGAATGGAAACCGCTTATCCTCCTGAACTTGCTTATAATTTAAAATTTCGAAGAAATTAAAAAGTCCCTTTATGGAATGTTAAAAGCAACCTCTCTGCAAAATTTGGATGCATCAGGACGATTGGTTCAAAAGTTATGCTGGGATACAGACAGACAGACAGACAGACATCTGCGCGAAAAATAGAAAGTCTTAGGTTATGGATTTGATTTTTTCTGAACCCTTTCGAGTCCGAGGGGAGAGGGGGAGACAAAATGACGGCAGGCCAGTTTTTTGGTAAAACAATAATTTTTTTTTTTTTTAAATTAAAAAGTAGAACTTCATTACTTTAAAGATACTGATACAGTCGACCGTCATGCCGATCTTCACATTTTATTATGGACAACAATTGTGAATGTTATTAAAATTATGTCAAGCCTTAACTCCACCCCCTGTTCATTTCTCTGTACTCCATACCTTGTAATCTTATTGTTTAACCTCCTCTATTCTCACAGCTGTCCTGAAGAATCATGTGGCATCAATGTGCTCACGCGAAACAGTGAATAAGTATGATAAAATAACAGCTACAATTGATAAGAATTCGATCGATATTTTTTGTGGCATTAGAGTTTGTGGTGTTCCATAAAATTGTGTTTCCGCGGGCCGATCTTTGAAATCATCAGATGAAGCTGGTAGATTGGATTAATGAAGGATTGTTATTGGTCCCTCTAAAGTGCTTATCAAAAATAAGAGTGCTGTAACCAAGTATCCCTCCGCTACATTTGATAAGCTATATCGGCTGTTTATAACACGCCGATAACTTATCAAATGTAGCTGATAAGCGGAGAACAAATACTTGGTTAAACGCAGCTTTTCATTTTGATAAACACTTTAAAGGAACCAATAGCAGCCCTCTTCATTAATCCAATTTACTAGCTTTATCTGATGATTTGAAAGATTGGTCCCCTTAAACACAATTTTAGAACACCACAAACGTTACAATCACAAAGAATATCGATTGAATTGTTATCAATTTTAGCTGTTATTTTATCATACTAATTCACTGTTTCCTGAGAGCATATTGATGCCAGATGATTCTTCGAGACAGCTTTCAATTAGGTCATTATCTGGTATATTAGCACTATCTAATGATTTCAATGATCGGTCCGCTGGCAAGATTGTTGGAATTTAGGAACATGTTTTTTCCCAGTTAATGTTGATCGTGTAGTCATATCCATATCACTAACGCGGTCAGTATAGCTCTATATTTTACGATGGATTTGGCAACGTTGGGTAACAGTCTGGATCCAAATGCACCATCGTTCGAGTTAGATAAAGCAAAGCATCAGGAGTCGCAAATAAAAAAGAGGAACTGGCTAAAAAAAAGAAGAATGAAAATCTGCATCGAAGGGTGGTTAATCACAGGTTTTAAAGTGTTTTAATTCCACGGCAAAAACGGTTTTTTTAACGGGTAAAGTAATACGCGGTGTGTCTGTGACAACTGATTGGCCAGCGACCAAGTCGACCGCCCGGGCCCCACCCAACCCCCGCTCCAGAATGTACAACCGTGTCATCTACAGTCACCGCCTCGCCGCTTTAAAGCAGCCACTCCAACCGGCTGATATCGCGTGTTCCCGACCCTCCGTTGCAAAATATCCAAAGAAATCAACTTGGTTCCATCCATCTAGATACATTTATTTTATATAATGGATGCAAGTGGGCAACGTTGCATTGCTAAAACTCATTGGCTGGTCTCCGCGCGCCGGCGAGACTAGGCAACCCTGCCAAACTTCCTCAACTCTGCCCCGTTTGGCTCGGTTAATCAAGACCGCGCTTTTTTAAGTCGAGATGATAATTATTATTGTTTATTATCAGTCATCTCTCTTTAAATGTCGGATGCAATTCTGGACGATTTTCATTTATATACTTACCTACTTTTTTTTCACCTCCCCCCCTTTCCGAGAGGATGCAACAATGTCAACGCATATACTCTCTCTATACCTATCTCTCTTTATCTCTCTCCCATCCATCCGACTTTTTCCTTGTCTCTCCTCCCGCAGAAAAAAGTACAAGGTTATAGTGAGGCGATGAGCAAAACACAACATAATATTTTAATTTTTTTTTTCTTTCAGCAGAGAAACCGAAATAACCGAATTTAGATAACCGAAATAGACGACCAAGGGCGTGCCGTGCGGTTTCCAGAGAGGGGGGGGGGATGCAATCTTACCTCCCTCCTCGAATTGCCACCCCTCAAAATTGTAACTTTGATGCCCTTTTTGTTCTGTTTGCTTGTCACACACTCATTTTGCCGCCTTCAGTGATTCGTTTTGAAATTTGATAACCTTTTTTTTTTGGTTTCTTACCCAGTTCACCTCTTGAAAGTTTTCTAACTTATTTTCACGATGTGATACCTAAGGGGTGCATTGTGCTCTGAGATCGAAATGAAAGTGGCAAAAAAAATAGTGAAACAAAGTCATCAAACGTCATCGTTGTTGACCTGTCTATAAGCATTATATCCAACTTTTCAGTGACACATTTTGAACTTTAAATTACTTGTTACATGTTCTATGGGTCTTGGAAGGTCATAATTATTGATAAATCGATGACAATTTATTTTTTGATTTTTTTTTACCACATTTCGAGAAAAATAAGTCGGCATCGTTGGCAGTTGTTGTACAACGGTATGATTAGAAAACAGAGAAAACACAAAAAATAGGTTTTTCTTTTTTTTTCTATCTTTCCTTTTTTAAAGTCAGAATCACAATTTAGGAGCCATCCTGTTCCAATAGAACAGAAGTTTGTCCTTCAATGAACTGTGGTCTGCGATCCTCAAAATATTTCTTCATTTTTTATTGTCTTATATACATATATACTGCTAGTCCTAGGGGATGATTCAATTGAACGGAACCCAACACAATCCCCTTGAAACACCCTGTGTTGTGTGACGGAATCTATCACCACATGAGGTGAAATGTAATTCAAAACAATTTTTGGAAGTGAGCAGAAATGTTTTTATTGCTCGACTGGAATGCTGTTCATGTTTATGATGGAATGGTGGGTGTTAATGAATTGGTGCAATGTAAGTCTGTGTATGCGCTTCAAAACCATTACGTGTTTCATTTGTGGCGTCGCACTGTGTTCTGAGATCGAAAAAACGTGGCAAAAAATCAACGAAAAAAAGTAATCAAAAATCATCGTTTTCGATCTTTTAAGCTTAATTTTAGAGTTTCCAGTGGCATTTCTAGGTTTAAATTAATCGTTACAATGGTGTTTCCTGGGATTAAAATTGGTCTTGAAAGATTATAAATGATCAATTGATAAAACATTTACTTTCTAATTTTTGACCACTTTTTGACGATTTCAAACCGTAGTGCGTCGGCTTGCTGATATTCTCGCGCTTGGAAGTATAATTAAATTCATTAGAAGAGAATGTAACATCGATATTCTCGTCGAGCCTCTGATCTGCATTTAGCATATTTCTGTGGCTTTTTGATGCAATCAAAATCTTCTATTCACTCGCTCATTTATTACAGTTTAGAAACTTGCGTAACCTCACTCTCTCTCTCTCACACACACACACACAACACACACACACACACACACACACACACACACACACACACACACACACACACACACACACACACACACTCACACACACACACACAGATATTGATATTTTCATGGTAATCTACTGGAGGGTCGTCAGGTGCGTGTTCCATTGTCATATGATGTCTAAAAGCTCTACTAACAAGCGTTTTTGCGAATTTGTTTTTTTTTTAAGTAGTTTGTAACGACTTTTTTTCAATAATTTTTCAAGTGTACTTTCGTATTTTTCAAGCATTTTGCACCGTATTTTTCTCAAACATAAATTTTTAGGACTGAAAACCACTTTAATGTCACTCTTTCGTCTCTGATATTGCATGCGTAATTCACTGAAATCAATTTTTTTCGGTACAAAACTTGAATTTCAAGGCAGTTTAACGTGAAATGATGTACATCTACAAGCTCTATACTAACATGCTTTTTTACGAATTTTTCAAGAGTTTTTCCACTTGCTCTTCAAGTGTAAATGCTACCATAGGGCAGTAAGGTCTACAGTACTATGGACTACGGACAAAATATCCACTTTGCTAGGTCAGTGACAAAATGAATACGTAGGTATATCTACGAAAAAAATGTCTACCTTGAAAGCGACCACATTCTAGAGACAGACGTCTACTTATTTTACGTCCACAAAATAAACGTCCCTAGCATATTATTGCCTCTTTTCACGATGCGTTCTTTTTTTTTTTTTTTTTTTTTTTTTTTTTTTTTTGACAAAATTGTCTTCTAATCTATTAACAATGTCTACGAATTGTACGAATTTAGAAAATATCCTTCACACTATTGATGATAATTAATTCTCTATTTTGTTCTCATTGCCAGCGCGCTAATTCATTTTCCACGTATCCACATCCGTTTCAAATTTGTAGACATGGTCGAAAGGTAAGTACACGATTTCGTATAAAAAAAAAAAAAAAAAAAAAAAAAAAAATGCCTCCCGGCAGGCCGGTAAGACGAAGTAGATTCCATGCTTGGTTAAATCATTTTTTCACAAATTTAAATATAGGTTATAATTTTTGTTGAATTTTTCTTTTTTATTTAATCAGCTGCTCAAAATCCAAATATTATTGTGAATAAGATTATATTACCAATAGAGAAATGTGTAATCTTTACAATGCAAGTGAGAAATAAAAGCTAGGTTATATAAGTTTTTCACAAATTTCAATAAATAGGTTATGTTATGATTTTATTTGAATTATTCAATTCTTTTTTTTTATCAGCTGTTCAACATTTAAATAAAAATGCCCATGAAAAAAGATTATAGTACCAAGATAGAAAAATGTCTAATCTTTGTAACGCTAATGAGGAATAAATCTGATAAGAGCAGCTGATAAAACAAGAAAATAAATAAATAACGTACCTAAGCAACAGTGTACGTGTAAAACAAAGAAAGAGCATTTATATCAGTACACCATCCTTGTCTTTCACTTGTAAAATCCCATAAGAAACTAAATAGCTCGTAAAACACGTGAAACACAAGGAAAATTTAAGGAAAGGAGCATATGAACTAAAAACATCCTCCACGATATATACTAAAATTTACGACACAAAAAAACAATTTCTTCATATAAAAACACCGCCAAAAAACCCGAAAAACACATCACTATAACTCGCTTACAACGCAAAACACGAAAAAATGACTCGAGTAAAAAAGCTGCGTAACAAAACGGCTAACATAAATTTTCCCAAAAAAAATACTCAAAACAAACACTCCTAAAAATAAACCTCAAAAACACATTTTACGACTCAAACACGGCCCATAACGAGAAAACTAATTGTCGGATTTACACCATCTTCGAACTCATCCAAGAATTAAACCCAACGAATAGTTGAGACAAATTTCAAAAATAAAAACCAAAAATTACGAACAGGATCGTGGGACATAAAAACGGTAAAACTGGCTGAAACATACATATAAATATATATATATATTATATATATATATATATATATATATATATATATATATATATATATATATATATATATATATATATATATATATATATATATATATATATATATATATATATATATATATATATATATATATATAAATAAAATTTTCAACGAGTGGTATTTTCTCACTCAGGGGACCATGAAACGTGCTCATTTGATAAAATTTCCCGAAAAATCCAACATCGCACCCTCTGCAATAAGTAGATTCCTGGAATCTACTTAAAAAAAAAAAAAAATATGTATTGTGGAACGCATTAATATGCTGGGGGCGTTTATTTTGTGTACGTAAAATATGTAGACGTCTTTAGAATGAGTTCGCTTTTCAAGGTAGACACTTTTTTCTTGGATATTCTTACGTAGACACTATGTCAAAAAAAGTGGGAATTTTGTCCGCATAGTCCGTATTACTCTTGACCTACTGACATGAAACCCAGGTGCAAGGTATGGGTGAGATAGTGCCTCACTTTTTTTTAGAAAAGAGAATGAAAGTATAGATGTATCAACCATTCCTAAAATAACATCAAAAACTCTCTACATGTCAAAATTTCCACTTGAAGGACTCCATAATCCCCCCCCCCTTTCTTCGAGGTTTCCCAATACTCCCTCCCCTCCCTTTGTACCGCTGAAGTATTTTCCTTTTTATATCTTTGGACTGAAGTGGCATCATTCGTTAGTTCCTTGTGTATTCGTTTTCGCATCGGGCATATTTATAATTAAGTCAAATTCGTTAATTTGGAGAGAGAGAGAGGGGAGAGAGAGGGACAGAGAGGGAGAGAGAGAGAGAGAGAGAGAGAGAGAGAGAGAGAGAGAAACTATATTGTATTATGATTCATTAAAAAATTATTGAAAATGTTAAACGGTCCTGGGATGGAAGGGACTTTCCAGTATTTTTGGCAGCACCCCCTAAAACCAGATCCACATAAAGTATTTGATAAGAATGTGGGCACGGACTTACTCGAGTTCTCGCGGAGCCAATAATTAATTGATTTAGGATGAGCTTCTACGTAACATTCTAGCGTGACATCGGTGCCTTCTGGTGCACCAACGAGTTGGTTAGGAACTTGAATTTGAGGAGGAACTGAAAACAAAACAGGAGACAGTAACGTATATACATATAATAATACAACAAACGATTGCATTGAGATTTAAAAAAAAGAAGAGAAAAATACATCAATTGAAGGAAGGTATTAAGTGCAGATTGACGAACAAATAATTATATGAAAGGAAGGTAAAATACCTTTACCACTGTTATAATCTATAGTGAAGAATAATGCGTGAATTTCATTTTGTTCTGAATATACTAATTATGATTTCAACGGAAAAATTCATCCGTTAAAGCTACTCGTAAAAAAGCCGAAAGTTTCATCAAAGCTGGGCAACTGTAACACAGCGGCGAATATAATTCCATGAAAATGTAAACAAGAGGCGCTTCTCTAGGCTTCACAGACGGCCCCTTCTTTTTCTTCTTCAGTTTTCAGCAGCCAATCAGAGATGAAACTTCCTATGGCGAGACTCTTTCATATACAGGGACTCAAATAGTTACGTCCGTGGGCAAACATCTTTTTTTGAATAACCATGAATAAATAACTAAAATTATTCGCATTATTTTCATAATCTCATGTTATTCCTATTAGTAAGTTGAAGTTTTGACACTACCAGCATATTCATCTGTCATAAGATGAATGACTGGGAGTGTTAAAACTTTGATTTACTATCAGAAATAACATGATATAATAATGCGAATAATTTTAGTTAAATATTCATGGTTATTTAAAAAATTATTTTTGCCCATCACTGGTTCCGTCCATTTCATTTGTCCTAATCTAAAGACACGCATGTGAGAGGTAAGCAAAGCTGACATTTCACACACGCGTACACACGTCGCACGTGCGTCGTGCATGGGAGCTCAGCAGTCAGCACTTCAAATTATTCTCAGAATCATGCGAAGGTCGATCGAAACGGGCGCGCGGGGATTGTTAATGAACTCCTCCGAGATTTTCTCCCCGCGACCGAGGAAGTGAGGCGGAGGGGAGTAAAATGTGGTGAGGCTCATAATTGTGCACACTTTTTTTTTTTGTCTTTCAAAATCAAAAGAGGGCGGAGGGAAGAACAGGACAAAGGGGGTGGGAGTGAGAACCGACGCGCGCTTGAATGCCTTTCAATTACAGTGCTACCACTTGTGGAAGTTTACAAAAATCAACTTTTCACCTCTCAAAAGTTGGCAGGCCGTGACTTCGGCCGCCGCGCGCCGCGCCGCAGCATCATCGCTTCGGTGGCGGCGCGGCGGCCGCGGCCGCATCGGTACCTGGAAGAGAAGAGAGAGGAAAAAAAAAGTTCGGGCGGTTTTGGATGGTGATAGCGCGCCCGGAGAGTTGGAATTAAAGGGATAGGGAGGAGGAGAGTATCGTAGGAGAAGAGCAGGAAACAAAAGGCAGAAGGAAGAGGAGGAGGCGGAGAAGAAGAAGAAGTATCCGATAGCAAGTAATTGAAATGTCGGTGAAAAGGCTTGATGGGGGAAGATGCGCCGCGGTGCGGTGTGGCGCGGCGTGCGGCGGCATAAAACTCCCGCTACCAACTCTCCGGCGGCGCGAACAAAAAACCTGGGGTTCACGCGATTATTAACACTTTTCCACAAAAAGGGGTGGTGGGGAGAGGGAGGGGGAGGAGTCGGTAGGTATAAGAGGAGGAGGAGAAGCCCTTAATTAAATATGTGTGAAGAGTGTTAACTGATGGTCCGCAAGGCTCGGGAGGAAGAGGCTTCGAGGTGGTTCAAGGTGTGTGGGGGGAGGGACGTAAAATAGGTGAGGAGGGGAGGGAGAAGACGTGTTGTTTAGCTTTTGTAAACGGGGCCAGAGAACACAACACAAACTTGGGTCTTTAATTATCTATTCCCAACATCGGGACCCTGGCCTGGTCTGGCCGCCCCGCCGCCGCGCCGAGGAGCGAAGTTCCCTTAGCTGTAATTGTTGGATCAAATTGTACACGAAAGCGATGGTTCTGGTGGAGGGGTAATGGAGGGGGTGGAGTGGGGGCGAGAGGGCCGAGGTGGGATCCTTAAAAGTGTGCACCGGGGAAGGGGCTCTCGAGACTCGACTTCACTATGCCAGGAGGGGAGGACGAGAGTGGTGGTCTTGATTAATTACAAACCTTGCGAATACAGGATTAAAACTTTCTCAACTTTTTAATTGTGAAAAGGGAATTAAAATTTTGGACAAATTCGAGGTTGGTAACCGTGAGCTAGTTGCGGCTGAGGTAGGAGTGGGGAGGGGAGGGGAAGGGGACGGTAGAAGAATGGGGGGAGGGGCAGGGGGAGAAACAATTCCTTCGCACCGACCGCCGGTGTGAGTTGTGGAGTTAATACTATATCCCCGAAGCCGCTTTTAAGTGACAAAACTTCTTGGCCCCGATTCCAATTACCCAAGTTATGACGGCTCGCGTATTATTGCTCGTGCAACGACTAACCCTCCCCTCTCACCCCTCCCACCCCTCTTCCTTCCACCACCTGGTGCTCTCTCTTTATCTCTTCCCGCGTCTTGTAATCTTCTCGGAATTTTGATGGATCAATGACGTCACGATATCTCCTTGATATTCTTCGGCCCAGCTCATACCGCCCGTCAATCGTTAATTTCCTCGACCAGAGGGCTGATTCTGCTCTTTTGGACGAGACGAGACGAGATAGCGAGAACCAACTAATCTCATTGGTCTGAACGGCGTCAAATGACAATTTTGAAGTCTTTCGAGTCGTTTATTTCAGACCGAATGACTCCCCGTCCCTCGAATGACCAAATATGTCACATGACCACCGTTTAAACCAATGGGATCCCTGGTAAAAATGACGACTATAACCGTTCCAAAAACGACTATAAACATAGTTGGCCAACTATGGATTTATAGTTGGCAAACTATAGATTATAGTCGGCAACTATGTTTATAGTCGTTTTTGGAATAGTCGTATAGTCGTCATTTTCAGTCGATCAGTCGATTACTGCTATTTTGTCTCGTCTCGTCCAAGAGAGTAGAACCAGCCCCCAGAATTTCACTTCTCATAATCAGGTCAGTCGTTAGAGTCCCTTGGTGGAAATTTTGTAAGGGAGTACCGACACGAGCTCAACGAGCTCTGATTAGTCGTTGGTTTTAGGCTTTAAGCCTTGGAAGACATCGAAGGCTTTTCACAAAAGAGTCGATGAGTGGAAAGAGGAGAAGAGGGACGTATGGGAACGGGCTAGAATTCCGGAAAATCCACCAGTCCCACCCAACCAGCTGTAACGATCCTGAGGATTTGCGGGACGTTATGTTGAGGCAGCTCGGAGGCAGCAATGATCGAAATCTCTTGTGAACGTTTTTCACGCAGGCTCGGTTTGTTTGCCTCACTTTTTTTAACCTTTAAATTTTATGGAAAACTGTGACAAATACATTTGAAATTTGTTATAAACGAAAGTGCAAGTGTTTTAAAGTGGCTACCTAAACACAGAAATCGATATAACAGTTTCTTCTGGAAGGATTTGCAAGATGAAGAATTTGACAACAGAAATATCGAAATCTTTTTGGGAAATCGTTTTTTCAACGCGGTGGGTCCAGTTTGCCCATTTTTTTAAACCTTTAATTTTTAAAACCCTGTGAAAAACTAATTAAAGTTTGTTATAAATGAATTTTTAAGGTTAAAAAAGAAATCGATAAACAGTTTCCTGAAATTTTAAAGATGAAAAAATGTCAAAATCAGACTTTGCTTTTTCAGGGCTTTTTTAAATTCGGTCGTCCAGAGGACTTTAAACACTTCAATTTCTTAAAATCCTTTTTAAAAACTTATTTGGTTCCATTGATTGAAGTTAAAAATTAGGGAATTAAATCCCAGAACAGTCGATTTTCCCCCTTTTAAATTTGTGTAAAACGTCGTGTCAGTATGCGAGTACTACCCAACAAAATGTCCACTAATGGACTTCAATTTGTGAGCATTTCGGCTACATCAAATTTTGATCATTAAGGATTTGACCTTCTAATTAGATACCATGCCAGAGTCAATCCGTAATGGTAACTCAGCCTGCCGCATACAAATCCAATTTCTCATTAATAGAAAAAGCTATTCCAAACTGTGAACATTTGCAAAATAATAGTTCATATATCGTCATCTGGTTATGGATAAGAAAGTAACGCAGACCCGAGATCGCTCAATTTCAGTGGGTAGGTAAATATTCGTACTCCGCGGAGTTCATTTTGCCTATCCTGGTAATTGAAGGCGCTATTTATTTACTAGCATTATTTTACAAATCCTGACAATTTGGGATAGTTTTTATTAAGAATAAAAAATTGTAATTGTGTCTGCATAGTCGAGTTACGAAAACGGATTTATACTCGGTCGTGGTATCATAAAATTAAAAATTGAGATTAGGTTGACATATTTTGGATCCATATTTTCGGCCGAGATTGTTGAGAGTACCAATCAAGTTTTGAGCTTTTAAGCGTTTTACTATGGCTCGCATATCGTTTTATTGGCCCAAACGGGCTCCAACACCTCACAAAATTAGATCGTCTTTTAAAAAAAGAAGACTCGGAATTGATTCAATGTTTCGTTACTCGTAATATATGGGTTAGCAAAAATATATGAGCCCGTTTAGACCTTGTACTTGAATATGATACATTAAAACAGATGCGAGTCTCAGATTAGAAATTTCAGTTCATCCTGTGTGATTTCTACAGTGATCGTCAGTGGCGGCTCGTAGAATTTAGGAATCACGTTTTTGGCCTTCTGACAAAGTCTTGATTGATTGGGGGGTGCAATTTAAACTTCTAAAGTTCGATTGTTTTACATAGGTTTGCATGAAAATAATATATAGTGTTGTTTTTACATTGCAAAAGCCGCCACTAGTGACGATCCAACGATACTCGATGGGTCTGAATAGCAAACAAGATTCACAGTATAATATTCAACGCCAGTGGTGGCGGGTGGTGTCCCCCCCCCCCACTCCACAAGAAATAAACCGGGGCCACCACTGGAAATAATCCGCCGGATAACTTAAAAAATATCATCATGCATAGTTATAAAAATACCCCCCCCCCCCCCCCACCACGGAACATAATTTGTAAATTTTTCCAAGAAAGTGCGTGATACCTATATCGTATATTGTTATGCCATGTTATGGCCGTAGGCAGTACCATCTATAAACATAACAAGCTGCTTCTTTAAGCTTAGGGTCGTCTTGGTATACGTACGCTTATGGATAATGAAAAATTGGTGAAATGCAAAATCGTTATTTAATATTTATCCTCTCAAAACACGATTTTCAACCCTTTTACTGCTTTGGGGAAGCAACTAAGCCATAAACTGTTCATTACTGACGTACTTTTTTGTTGAACTTCAAAAAACCAGGCAAATCCTCGATAACGCCATAAGCATTCCATAAGCTTACATGCACCAAGACGAACCCTAACCTCACTTTTTTCAAAAGAAGCAGCCGGGTATGTATAGAGACGGTATTGCCGTAGGGGACGGCCATTTTTTATCAAGGATTACTAGCAAAACTAAGAATAGAAAATACTTAACTCCCTGATAAACAAATTCTTTGCATCCATATTTGAAAAAAATTAAAGATCAAAGTTCAAATACTTACAATGAACGTTGACAATTATTCGCTTACTAACGGTAGGTTGAACTCCATTCGCCGCTATACAAAAATAGGCGCCCATTTCTGATCGACTTATTTTGGTCAAATTTAAAGTCGCGCCAGGATAGCTCTTGTCTGTAACAAAAAAAAGAGGAAAAAACAGACCACAGTTAGATAAAGCCTCTAAATGAAGTGACATATGCAGTTCAAACTCTTATACAATTAAGTTGGACTTTCTTGCGAATTTAAAACAAATTATGAATAGGTATCAGTTTAAAGATACCTATACTACAACAAATCAATTAAAAGACCAAATAAATAAATTGAAGTTAGACCAGTTTACGATCCCGGTAATTACGGTAACAGGAGTCATGACAAGTAAAGTGGCGCCATTGGAGAGGAAGGGAGGGGGGACAACTGGAATATGTTAAAAAAGCAAGGGAATTAACAGACACTGATAACCAATGTTAACTTCGCACGTGTATGGCTTAAACTAAACTATCCCGTATCCCATAGTCGGCAAATATTGAAAAAAAAGGGGCATTAGATATAATTGAAAGACGTACTTTTCCCTTCCCTAAAGAAAACCTGAGATGGCACAGATAGCCATGTTAATTTTCATTGCTTACTGTAATATTTTTCTTACAGTTTCATTTCATTATACGGACGCAGTAAAAACACTATGCAAAGTAAACAAATTGAAAAAAAAAAAAAAAGGCTTCTCTGAGCGCCTTCAATTTGACGGTGTAGGCAAAAGCGAGTACAGTGGAGTAGGAATATCTATGTGAAAGTTATCTATTTGAATGAAAGATCGGTGATTTGACTGATTACAAAAAGCACCATGACCTTCAACAGAAGGTACCCTGGTCGAAGTTTTTGCTCTTTTAAATCTGCACAATCTTTATACAATTTTGCGGCTTTCAAGAGTTTAAGGACAAAACATTTAAAGTACCCCCCTGTAAAGTACGTCATGAAAAATCGAGGAATTTCATCGAAAATATCGGGAAATTTTAATAGCATAATAAAAATTTTGACTGGAGTATACTTTCTTTCGAAAGTCATAGTGCCTACTGACTGAAAGGGTCCTTTTTTTAAAAAAAAAAAAAAATAATAATTAGATGTAATCAAAGAGTAAACAAGAGTCCCAACAAAACGGTAGGAGAGCGTGGTATAGTCGAATTACTATCGAATGTCACTATCGATTGTACGGCCTCTGATTCGCTGGCGAAAGCCTGGGCCCTGTGCGATCGCTCTTATGGAAATTTAACATGGGGTTTTCGACTTTGCCTCATTTAAAGTTAAATTCCAAGAAAATCATTGCTCTGTCGGGAAATTCAAATTATGTTTGTTTGAGGATATAACGAAGATATTGATGGGTCATACATATCACTTTATTGAACAATTAACAGAACAATATAAATTTGAAAGTAAAATTACGGGCAATTTTTAGCCGTGTTTTCCACTCTTCGCACAGGTCGGGCCGAGTGTGTGGTGTAGCAGTTGTTTTTTCCATTTTTCTTGTTTTAGTTTAGTGCACTGTGCTGATAGTTTGAAATGCATGTAAAATTCATTCTTAGAAGGAATTACGCCAATTTCATGAGGAATACCCAAGAAAACCGAAGATTTAACCACAAGTTCACAAGACAATACGAAGTTTTAGCGGCTCACTATCGGAGTGACGCGCGGCGGAAAAAATTGCCCGTAATTTTACTTTCAAATTCATATTGTTCTGTTAATTTTTCGATGAAGTACTACGAGGGGCGTTCAACTTATAAGTTTCCCTATTTTTTATCTCTGGCCCTGTTAGTGCTAGAAAAATTTCATTTATACGGTAAAATCCGCCAAATCCTCAGCTTTTCAACGGTATTTTTGTTTTTGAAATTTGAGCAATTTTCGTAGGAGAAAAAGCTATATTTCTACACCCGTGTCAAAAAAGTCCCCCGCCAACTTTTTCAGCAAAAAGTATTCGCCTGTTTTGAACAACACAACGTACACAAGTGTACAGAATTTTTTGGGACAATCAAGGGATTTTGTTAGTTGAGTTTATGGAACAAGGCTCAACCATCAATTGTGGCAAATATCGCGAAACACTCAATAAATTGAGGAGAGCAATCCAGAACAAGCGTCGAGGAAAACTCTCGAGAAGAATCAACGCTCCTTCACGATAATGCTCGCCCTCACAGTGCCGCCGAAACTGTTGCGTTGATTGGAAAGTTTGGCTGGGATATTTTGTCACATGCTCCCAAGAGTCTGGACCTTGCCCCTCCAGATTTATCACCTATTCTCGGAGCTCAAGAAGAATCTTCGAGGCGTCAAGTTCCAGTCAGATGACCACCTGAAGGATACCGTGATGAATTTTTTCAAGTCCTTAGACCGAGAGTTTTTCGCCCAAGCTATTGAAAAGCTGGTTCATCGCTGCGAAAAATGTATCAATCTGGAAGAAAATTATGTGGAAAAGTCGTAAAAATGGAATACTTCAAAAATAAAATGTATCTTTTATTTTAAAGTTTTGCGTTCTTCATTCCAAGTGTCAAAGTTACTTTTTACTTCCCAACTCAGAAGTTGGCGGGGACTTTTTCGACACGGGTGTAGAAATATAGCTTTTTCTCCTACAAAAATTGCTCAAATTTCAAAAACAAAAATACCGTTGGAAAGCTGAGAATTTGACAAATTTAACTGTATAAATGAAATTGTTTTAGCATCAACAGGGTCAGAGATAAAAAATAGGGAAACTTATAAGTTGAACGCACCTCGTATGTATGACCCATAAATATCTTCGTTATATCCTCAAAAAAATACAATTTGAATTTTCCGAAGGTAAGGAGCAGTAGTTTTCTTGGATTTTGACTTTAAATGAGGCAAAGTCGAAAACCCCGTGTTAAATCTCCATAAGAGCGATCTCACAGGGCCCAGGCTTTCGCCAGCCAATCAGAGGCCGACTTTTCGCTATCGCCAACCTAACCTCACCAGCCACGCTTTCCTACCGTTTTGTTGGGACTCTTGTTTACTCTTTGGGTGTAATTAAATATGGCTTTTGTTGTTGAATGAAGCATGCCTATAACAAAGATTACGAAGCTCGATTTAGATTAAAAAAGATGTTACAGCACCCGATCAGCAAAAGAAACGAGCTGTTATGTATTTCGTGATTGCTGATCACAACTAATGGCAAGGAATGGTGAAGGGTACATAACTTAAAGACCGAGTGTCGGAGCAAAACTTCAAAACTGAAAATTTAATCTAAATCGAAGGGGTAAGAATTCAAGCCTCACGAGAGTGAAAAGTTGATTCAACTTTCAGATTCGGTAATTTGGTAGGTTGAACGAACTCACGAAAAATATTTTCATAAAAACCTGAAGCGCGCAACAAGTGAACAAAGTGAACAAAGTTTTCCAAAAAAGCCCAATCTTTGTGAAATACTTCCAGTTTGCAGACCTATCCCTATCCAAACAATGTGGATGATTGAATTAGCGGATAAAATATTACTTGTTGAACGCTCTTGCAGAGTTGCCATTTTTCGTATAATTAATGGCAATTTTTTAATCACCGATAATTCCACCGGTTGAGGAAAGATCACACAGTTCATCAAATATATGACTTTAATGCAGGGAAATAATCTGATCTGTAATCTTTTCTCAGTCGCGGTGCAATCGCCGTTTAGTTATTAAAATATCCGCAAGTTTTTTTTAAAGTCATCGACGACTCTACTGGTTGAGAAAAAAATACAGATGGAAGTATTTTCGTGCATTACAGTCACACACTGAACTGAGGGCCGATCATTTACTTCATCGTTAAACCGATCGATAAGACTGTCTATGAGTGATGCTATTGGTCGAATATTGTAAAACTTAGCCGTTGCTATGGTAACCATCGTTATAGTGTCCATTTTTTAAAGGTTACTCATGAATAGCCTTTATAAAACGAGACTCTTAACGATGGTTACCATAGCAACAGCCAAGTTTTACAATTTTCGACCAATAGCATCACTCGTAGACATTTTTATCGATCGGTTTAACGATGAAGTAAATGATCGGCCCTCTGGACTGTGTATTCTTTTCTCGACCGGTGAAATCATCAGTGAATTGAAAAATGGCATTAGTTAATTATAGGCGAAACGGCAGCTCTGCGCTCTCGATCTGCGAACGCAACATACAATTACCAAGACGGCGCACTATGTGGTATTTGACCGAAAAAGCTGGCATAAACTCAAAAAAAAAAAGTCACTATTGGGAAAAACTGTTGTGATATTCGGAATCTACATAGATTTTTGCATTAGAAACTTGTATTTAGCGGGTCTAAACTAGATTAATTTAACTAGAATCCACCAGGGGAAAAATCAGTTTTACCACCATTAAATTTAGCCTCAGCACGAGACTATAATCAAAGTAAAAAAAAAGTGTTTCAAATGAAGTCAGAACAAAATTTTTCTACATGGATCGTCTTCCTGAAGGTATTTACAATCAGTTTATGCCTATTTTATCCAATTTTAATTTGAATTTGATATTTTTTTTCTATTTCAAAGTTTTTAGCTAAAAACGTAAATTTTCTGATTTTCAAGAGAACTTAAGTTCAATTATCCTGCCACATCCCGCGGGTATATATATGTGAAATGGTAGTCCTTAGTGCGTACTAATAGGCCTTGAAGTCAGAAGTTGCGGAAAAATGCGGCTTTTCCGGGAAAATTAGTTCGAATTTTGCGTTTTTGCACGAAATTCTCGTTTTTACGTGTTGTAAGGGCTACATCGCTACAAGATTGAAATTTGGCAACTCCGTCCAAATGACTTGAAACTCAGTATCAAAGGGTACTTTTTAACGCTGAATTCATATTTTGCATCAGTTTTTCAAAATTCGAAAATCCAAGATGGCTGCCGACCGATTAGCCAAAAAATTTGTCGGCGGCCATCTTGGATTTTCAAATTTTGAAAAACTGATGTGAAATTTGAATTCAGCGTTAAAAAGTACCCCCGAGTACCAAATTTCAAGTTATTTGGATAGTAGAAACAGTTTATGCCAACTTTTTCGGTCAAATACCACATAGTGCGGCGCGTTTCAAGGATCCACCGCCCAAACCATTCTGGAATTTGATCGCAGATTTATGGTCAAATATTTAATTAAGCATGAAAAAGCCGCTATGGTTTAGTGAGCCGAGAAATGAAGCAGGAATTCGCACGCCTCCTGCTCCTGAAGGGATTTCAAACTCGAACCCCATATACACCCGCTAGAAGGATATTTTTCTCGCATAGTTCCTAATGGTATACAATATACATACTACCAACGTTTAAAGTCGGACTTGTTCAGAAACTTGCCTCGTCATTATTTGTGTCAAAGATATTTCATCATCAGAAAGTTGCGAATGCTCAGCAAGTTTCAAAATTTTGTTTTTATATGCTTATAGAGAACCTGTATGGGATATTATTTTCGTACATCATTTCCCTTTCCTCTTAAAAGGCGGACTTACGCAGGGTTGTCATGGGGGATTGATTTCTGTATAATTTGTCTCTCTTCCTCGACAATAGAAACACTCAGAGAAAATCCTTAAATTAGATTGGAATCACTCATGGTACCTGCGTGGCTCCGCCATAACGCATTAAACTTTTTAGTCATCTAGTGATAGTCAGTGAGTGAATTTCGTCGTAATTTTTTTAATGTGCTCAACGCAATTTTCTCCGGATTTTACCCAAGATTTACCTATTTATTAGCTTGTTGCAAAATATAGCAAGAGCCCTATTAAAAAAAAAAAAAAAAAAAAAAATTGTTAATAAATAACCGCAAAGGGAGCTCTGATTCTATGAAGAAAGAAACAAAGTAAGGTTTTTAAGTTTCGGTGTTTGCCCATACTGAACTCTCTTCGAACGCATAATTCACAGCTGCTCCAAGTGAAAGTCATAAAAATTGACAAGAGGGCCTGAGAGTGAGAAAAAACGATGAGTATTTATAGACTTTCCCTATCGAGTGATGATAAAATACATAATATTATGTCTTGATGCAACAGGGTTCTTAACAATACGCGTGAGTGATGCAGATTGTGTTCTACTTTATGTATACTTTTCGACCTGTTGTTCGCTCTCCTTTCTCCATTAAAACATATACTTGTTAGACGAGGATAGCCAAGGGAATAAAAACCCATTCTTCTCAACCTTCTTTAACTTGCACAGTCACAGGGGAAAAGAGAGAGATAGAAAGAGATCTTGCCTGCGTCACTGGTAGAATGCATAGGTTAGAAATCTCGTAGCCCTAAGAGGGAAAGGGGGAAGGTAAGATGGGAGAGGAAGGTATGCGCTTCGAGACCTTTCTTTTATGATCTCCCTCGGTAATGGAGAATAGCTCATTTTCACGTGGAGAGAAAAAAAAAGAAAAATAAAACTACATTAAAATTTGCGAGTGAGCGTATTGTCGGCTTTGGTTTCCTGGTGTGAGTGCTTGGGGCCGGCAGAGGGGCTGGTAGATGTGTTGAGTACATTTCTTCGTCAGGTCATATAAATTTCCAGCTCGGAGGAGGATGCTAAACATGAAATATTCCGGGTGCAAGGATTTGGACGGATAGCAGATGCGGGAACATTAATTTCCGCTAAAGTGCCCTCTATCGTATAAAATGCGAATTAACAACCACAGAGACGAAGTTGAAACCCGGGGATTAGCATGCTGTCTATATTCTACGGTCATCGATTTCCCTCCCCCCCTCGCCCTCCCCAATCCTGTACTCTCAATCCACGCGGCAAACAAAAAGCCCCGAATAAAATATGTTTTTATTTTAAAACCAGCGAGCGGGGACCGGACGCAGTCGGGTCGCCGGCTTAGAATGTTGACTTTTGTAACAATCGGGATTCGATCCACATTCCACAAACTGGCTGATGCAATCGGCACGAAAACTGATGTACTTTTGATATTTAGTTCTTTTAATTTATGGATCTAATAATATTCGATGTTTGACTTCAAACAAGGCATTTACGGATGTGACATTTTGTCGTCTAGTAACGGAATAAAGAGTGACCAGCAAAATGTGCAGATATTTATTTAAATCATGTCATGTGTATTAATTAATACCACTTTGTACCACGGAATACCACTTAATATGTGTGAGTTGACTTTTTGCTGACGACGATGATTGCCTTGGAAGTTGCATCATTAAAATGTTTTAAGCCAGCAAACGAATGAACATTTCAGTCAAAATTGTTTGCTTTAGTAAGTGTAACAGAAATAAACCAATGTATAGATAAATTCAACGATACATCGAAATCACACAGCTTTTGAGGAGTCAAAATATCATTTTGCCATGACGGAATAACTATGGTTATTTTGCCATATAGTTATTTCACCTGTGTTGACTTTTAAATACCTACACGGAAAAAAAAGATTAGTGAAAATAACCATACGGATACCTGATTTTGGCACCTGCTAGATGTTATGGTAAACTTGACCATAAGTATGGTACATTTACCGATACTTTGAGTAAATTCAACATGCAATCAGGTAACATCACCTTGTACCTAGTCAAAACATAGTATACTTCTGGTTAAAATTACCATAACATCTAGCAGGTGCCAAAATCAGGTATCCGTATGGTTATTTTCTCCGTAGTTTTTTTTCCGTGTATAGCTTCATAATTTCAGTTTTCGTAAAGTCGCGGTCCATTGCTGGAGTGATCCCTTTTAGCCAATTTTTGACGATCTCAGGCCGTATTGACCCTTTGGGCTCTCAAGAGTTCATAAAAATAAATTAAGCAAAGAAAAAATGAAATATTTGAGGTTAATTTTTGGGGATAAGAGACAAGTAACTCCAGTCGAGAGACGGGCCCACGCGACGAGCTCGCGGGCTTTCGAAAACAGGACAGGACAGTAAGTCAGTATAAGAACAACGTAATGGTCAGAAAAATGGCTCAATTTTTTCTTGCACATTTCCTCATTTTTTTCTTTTTTCCTCCTTCATTTTCTTTCCTGTTTTTTTCAATTCCTTCTCGATTCGACCGGAGGAACGTGAGCAATAGCCCAAGACAGAGACGGTTAAATGCGAGTGATCATCCCAAGAATAAACAAAATGGAGCATGAAATAAAATATCCACGGGGAAGATTTTTGCAGCTGAGATGTGAAAAGCGAATCCTTAGAAATAGCAACGTTCGACTACGTTCGTCCTTAACGCACACAAAAGAAAACGGGTCTAAGACTGCAGTTTTGCCAGATTTACGCTGTCGAAAATTTGAGTGAATCTGACTTCCTCCAAGTGAGATTTAAATCCGCTAGATATCGCCGCCAGTCTCTTTTACACAAGGTCGTGCCGACGAGATGTGAAATTCCTGAAGAGAGGGCAAGATCGCAATTTCGTGCATCCTTTGAATAACACCGTCTACCTATATGGATGTGAGACACTTTTCTTCGGATTGTCCATCCTGGTTTTGCCGCCCTAAAAGATTTTTTTTTTAAATGTTATTCATGGAGGGGGGGGGGGGTTGTCCACCCTGATTTTGCCGCTCCCGGAGAGTGCTTCTCGGGGTAAGGGCACCCACATGGCTCCCCTCTGCACGGTCTTGTTTTTACAGATTTTTACTTAAATGGTTTTCATTGTAAACTTTGTAATTTTGTTTTGGGACCAAAAATCGAAAAAATCGAGACCATGGGACAGTGGGACATGCGCAAATGTTTGCTCAATTTTCTGAGCTTATAGGGTCCCAATAAAATTGCTAGCAAATTTAAAAAGTTGTGGTTGAACAGATATGTCGCTAAATTCTATGATCTCTGCTTTTAAATGCGCACCGAATAATCCTTTGAATTTGGCCGGTTTTGTTTTGTTTTTATTTTACCGAAAATTTCGCCTGCATTAGGTTTGTGACGTCATCGTCGTTTGGGAAAATTACGTAGGTTTCATTAAGATCTGAACTTTAGATCCAATAATTACTCCGCGACTAAAAGACTGAGAAACATCATGTAGGCATTTTAGCTTCTGAAAATATTTAGCGAACATTTTCGAGATGTAGGTATGACGCGCATTGATAAATTGCAGTCTTAGTCGTTTGTTGCCGCAAAAAGTGAGTGCAATTAAGGCAAGCACATTTTCTGATATTAAATGTTGCAGATCAGTTTTGTTTGTTTGTTTTTTGTTTTTGTTTTTGTTTTTTTCTTATTTCTCTTTGCTATTGCGATTCCTATAATGGAGAACTGGAGATACCAATACAGGTGGCAGCTCCTCCGATTTGGCAACAATGTTCTTCCTCACATTTAAATCCATGTACGAGAATCGATTGTTGGTGGAGTGCTGCTTAAGTATCACATCGATTGTTTCGTATAGAATCTAATGAAGGAAAAGAAATTTTGCCAAATTGCACGAGCCACCACTGACCGATGCCACAATATTCATATGATTCAAAATTATAAAAATGTGTCATGCAACTGGCAACCTTGCACAATTATTTCATTTCGTCGCAGCTCGGCTCAACATCGGGTCAGGAATCTTTCAGCTTTTCATGAGCAATATCTCAACTCAACTCACTGCAATATTACCCACCTCCTCTCTTTTCATTTATTCATTTCTTTGCTGAAAAACAAATTAACCAGGTTTTCAATCAATACTCCACAATTTGAATTTACAAAACTACGGGGAATTTTGCTCCCTACCTTTGAAATCACGCAGCGCAGAAAATATCGTGAGTAGTCACGCGGCAGTCAAAAGCAAAAGCGCATCTTCACTTAAAACTAAAAAAAGTGAAAAGAATAGTTTCAGAAGTGGGTCAAAAAATGTCGGGATTAATGAATTTCGAGCTTTAGAGTCGTGCAATGTAAGTCATTTCTCAACTGGGGTTGGAATACAGATGAGCAACACAACTCGAAAAAATGATTGAGTTTACCTAAATTACAGTGGCGTGTAGCGTAAAATTTGGCAACGTTGAAATGTGTCCATTTGAACCCATGAAAAAGATTGTTCGGTAAACACCTTCGTATTCGACCTTTGAAGTGGGTTCGAATGGACACATTGCAACGTTGCCAAATTGCACGCTACGCCACTGCTAAATTGGTCGAGAACTGGAAGAATGAAAATTTTCACCAGGATATACTTTCTTCTGAAAGTAATAGTACTTTTAAAGCAATAGAGCCTGGAATTTTTGGTAGACGTTGGAGACGCGGCAAACTGCAAATTAGGGGTAAGAATTTCAGGATTCGTATCGTGAGTGACATTGACCGGTCTTCTGAGTAAAATGTTGGATGGTAGAAAGCATGAATTCTCACAACGCATCGCAAGTGGAATGCCTGAATGATGATTTAATGTAATCAAAAAATGAAGTTGTTTGGAATTGGATAGCTATAGTCAACGTTGATAATCAAATAAACTGCTGTCCACTGTCATAGACATGGATACGGCAAGATTGAGACGCGGGCAGCAAAATTGCCCGACTTCATATTTGCATAAAAGATTTAATTTAAATCTCGGCAAATCAGTTTAATCATTGTTGCCACGTGTTACAGGAAGAGGAGAATGTATCACCATTAAATAGAGTCAGAATAACCTTTTTAAATACGTTCAATGGAAGTATATAGACCAGTCGTGACGTCGTCAAAAATTGCAAAGGAAAAAAATTGCTGGACATTTTTTTAAATTTTTTCTTTGGATGTTAGGAAACGTCATGCAAAATTTGCACCAGTTTTATGGTGCGACTAAAATCACCATCTTGGTTTTGCTCTTTTTCCTTTTTGTTTTTTGTTCTTCTTGTTTGCTTATACCTTGGATTGGTTTTATGACCAAAATCCTTCAATGTAAATAGAAAGTGTAATAAATTTGCTGTTAAAGAGGTTCTTATTATAATGTTCTTCAAATATGAGTTTTCGGAAGTTTTGAGCGGTAAGAAAAACGAGGTTTTCACAAAAACCCAAAAAATCCGTTTACTGGGCCGTAGAGAGCTTAAACGATTACTAAATTCCTTCCTAATACTCGTAATTGGGATGTGAGGAAAAATCCATTTTTTTTGTCACTTTATCAGAATGATCGAACTTCTCGGTAAGGTGGGAGCGCGAGGGGATTCAAAGTACCTGCCCCCCAGTTGCGGCTCGTGCACTTTGGCAACCATGCTAATTTTCCATTTAAACTTATGCAAAAGTATCGATATCTTGGGGGTGCAATTGCACCTCCTGAAGATCGATTGTTTTACATAGGTTTAAATGGAAGGAATCAGTTGTTGCAAGATTGCACGCGCCGCCACTGTTGCCCCCACTCGAATGCTTCCTCTTTTTTATTCATACAAAAGTATCTTAATTGAAACAATGGGGATAGGAGGGAGCTAGGGAGGGGAGGGGGCTGATTCTTAAATATACAGAGGCGTAAAATTTTGTGAATAAAACTTGTGAAAATATGTCTAATTTATATTTTTTCGTGAGATATTCGTGGATATTAAGTGACAGTATACTTTCCTCAGAGATTTTAACTTTACTACAGTCTTAGTAATAAAAATGAGGATACATTTAAAATTCAATTGCGTTGTTATTCTTGAAAATCTGCTTTTCCAGTCGATGAAACCTGTTTTGAAAATTATATGATGACCAACAGAGTTCCGAGTATGGTTAAAGTAGCGGGTTTTTCAAAAACCAGACGATTGGGTCTAGATTACCCCCAGAAATGAAATTTAGATTTTGCTCGACAGCAAATCTCTTGATTGTGTTTCATTTTAAATAACGCCACCCATGACAAAAATCCAGCTTCAATTTATGTTCTAACAGTTGACGCGCCCACCGGAAGGTTAATGATCTTGCGATCTTTCCGCACGCACGTCACGGGCTTGTTTGAGGAAAGCAACACCGTCTTTGCTCCTCCGACCAAGCTACGGTTTGATAGCAATGGCAGAGAGGTATTTTCAAAGTTTCGGCCTCGGCGCACATAGGAGTGAGTCATAGGAAGAAGCTGGATGAGTGGCGACTTTAAAATGCGTTTACCTTTGTTAATACGCAACGTAGAGGTTTGAAAGTGGTTTCATTGGTTTTATTGTAAAATTTCCTTCAAGAATCACCCTTTATAGTTTGTTTTTTCACTATAAAAGCGTTCAAATTTGCTGTATGTTCCATTTGTTCCATGTCCGACCCACAGAGGTCTGAGATCGTCAAAAAGTGGCCAAAAATTAGAAAGTAAATTCCTCATCAATTTCTCATTTATAAACTTTCAAGATCAATTTTAGTTAGCAAATGACACTTTTAGCAAAGTAATTTAAACGTAGAAAGTTTCAAATTATGCTTAACCCCTTATGGACCACGCCCGAGTATACTCGTTTTTTTTCCTCTACCCTATTTCGCATTGGTTCAGTCTTCATTCCGGATAAACGCGATTATCGGTGAAAACACTTATAAGATAAGCTTTCGCTAGGCGCCTCCAATTCGTCGTATAGGCAATTCCATCTCCCCCGAGCACGAGTAGTTAACTACTTTCCCTTTATGTATAAATGGAAGAGTGGTGTTATTTTCAACTAACTCGGTCATTAGAGGGTTAATAGGTCAAACACGATGATTTACAGATTAATTTTTTTCACTGATTTTTGTTGGCCACTTTTTTACGATCTTAGATCATAGTTGCGACCCCTCCACTGTGCGGCGGCAAGGCAGCGCGCTCGGGGGCCGCGGCCGATTCAGTCGCTGTTCTCCACCTATATAATCGTTGCGTTGGTGGCCGCGTGCGACCCCGTCCTTGCGTTGGGCGCCAACATGAAACCCAGCCGCCGCGGTGCACTGACTAAGGTAGTGACTAGACTTAAACAGACTCACTTATTAGAGGGAAACCGGGAAATCCAAGTACCGATGCATACTGAATGAGGGCTCCACCAACTTTGTGTGCAGCGCAAAGGTCGCGACTTCGGCATTATTGTGTAAAGTTTGCCCCCGTCCAAGTTTGCCGACCTCCCAGTGTTTTTGAGGGTGGTTGGTTTGGCCTCCTACTTTCCTCTCCACCTTACGATCACCGAGCGTACTTTAGTGATAGAGTCTTCTAATAAGCTCAATCAAACTGTGATTAAAGGTATAGTTTATACCGTGACAAAGACAAGACTTTAGGGGGAAAAATGTTGGTCCTCATGTTTCTACCAAAGAGCTATGCAGCGATAGAGAGGCTGATATATGTTATAAGTCCTATCTCAAAGCGTGGCAGCATGGGCGATCCGAATTTGGTTTGTTTGCTTCACTTTTTTTTAACATTAAAGCAAAGGTTGTACTTAATCCAGTGGAAATTGGTTTGAAACGAAAGTGCAAATGTTTAAGAATGGCTATCTGAGAACAGAATTCTGATACAACTATCCAGGTGAGAAAATTTTGCTTGTTTCTGTCATTTTTCAGTTTCTTCATCGTGCAAATCCTTCCAGAATTTCTGTGTCCAGATAGCCACTGCAAAGCACTTGCTATTTCGTAATAGTATTAGTGAGACATTAGTACTATTTCACGAGGAATTTTTAAAAATGAAGAATTTTCGGTAAAATATTGAAAGGATAGGGAGAAAAAAAGGTTTTCTACCAACTATACTCCTGTTGTTTCATATTTATGACGGAGAACAAACCAAATCGAATTCCAGTGATGTTTCCCGTTCTTATCAACCTTTCGAAACGGGACTAAATCTCCGAAATTCAGGATACTTTTTGTTCGAAACCTTAATCTTCCTAAGAGAAAGTTAGGTCGTGTTTTCCTTCCAGTTCGGAGAAAAATATGGCGTGATCTAACGTATATAGGCCACCCTCCATTACAATGGAAGGAAGAACTACATGTATATAGGGAGGCAGACGATTTTCCGGAGATTATTAACTTCGGATATTGATGAATCGACAAATTATTCATAAAATTGATTAATCGTCGGACGAAACAAATTGAGGGAGGGAAAAGAAGACGTAGGCCTCCACCACCGGTAATCTCTTGCGTAGCAGGTGCGTCTACTGTGAATCGCAACTTTGGTAGACGCGAACGAAGGAGAGAAAGAGAGAGTGGGTGGGTGGGTGTGTGTGTGTGTGTGTGTGTGAGTGTGTGTGTGTGTGTGTGTGTGTGTGTGTGTGTGTGTGTGTGTGTGAGTTTGAGAAAAAGAGAGAGAGAGAAAGTGTATGCGTGTGTGTGTGTGTTTGAGAAAAATAGAGAGAGAGAGGCACTGAGACAGAGAGAGGGAGAGAGAGAGAGGGGCACTGAGACCGAGAGTGGGAGAGAGAGAGGGAGTGAGAAAGAGGGAGAGGGAGAGGGAGAGGAAGAGAGAGATTGAGAAAATGGGAGAGTGGGAGAGTGGGAGAGAGAGAGAGAAAGTGTATGCGTGTGAGTGAGAGTTTGAGACAAAAGAGAGAGAGTGAGAGTGAGAAGGAGGGAGAAGAGACGGAAAAAAATATGTGTTTTCGATTCCTCAGATGAGAAAACACACACACACGTATATACATATAAAACATTGACGATAAGGGTAAAACTCACACACATATTGTATCATCAACCTTGCCGATATTAATTTTTCTTTAATCCCGTGATTCAGTACGCCGCGCCGCGCCGCTACCAACTGTGCCGCGCCTCACCGATATAAGTTTTTTGATTGATTACGAAAATCGACTTGACTTGTTCCTCAGGAACTTGTTGCTTTTCAAATAATATTCTTCTCCGCGTCGAGTCGCGCGCCGCCCGCGTCTAAAGTTTTTGCGCGTCTTCTGAGACAAGTTTTTTTTTCCCCCTCCTCCTCTTTCGCATCTCCACCGCAAGACAGCGTGTAGCGGCTCATCTTTTTAACATACATGCTCTTGTTTTTGGATCGACTCCCGCGAGGACCAACTTCGAGCTTATGTCTCTCTTAAACTTGGAAACTTAAGTTTCTATTTCTAAATGAGTCACTGTCGCGTGCTCTTTTTACCTTTGTTTCTGTCGAAATAAAGCATCTCTCTAATGGTTTTTTTTTCGTGAACCGAGCTTGATTATAAAAATTGGAAGCTAACTTGAAAAAACGGAATTCATGAAAAGAAAAAAAAAATGTCATCCATCAGCCAACCTAGACGATTATTTACGCTACACTCTTTTTCAAAAGAATGAAAAAAGATAAAAACAAACATTATCTACTTATTTATAATTGCTTCAGGGGCATCTACTTGTGTAGGTTAGACACGACTCTTTAGAGTAAAATCCAGAGACTTTATTCGAAATCTACTTGGCTTTGACTTGCAGTGGCGTATCGTCCAGTTTGGCAACATTGTATTTATCCATTTAAAAGCATGTAATAGGTCGAATGTGAAGGTGTTCATCGAAAACCCAGGATTTTGGTCTTTTTTATGGGTCTAAATGGACGAAATGCAATGTTGCCAAACTGCACGCTACGCCACTGTTGACTTGGCTTGATAAATACTCCAAGTTGAGTGAGAAAAATTGCTAAACGGAGAAGCTCGGTGTACATAATATAACTTGCAAAAGTAAGTCCTTTCATCGAAATCGTCATTCATAATTTTTTTTTCAATATTTTCCAAAGGGTTTTGGATTTTGTTAAATATACTTTCAAGTGGTAATGCTATCAAATTTTGAGATACCTGGAAACAGCAAATTTTTTTAAAATGGGTCGGGAAATAAATGTAAAACGGACGTTTTCGAAGCGTCTCTGAATGGCCAGTTCGTACCGATTCTTATTCGAAAATCCCAGGCGTTTTGGTTCAAGGTGTAATGCTGCACATCAAATGGGGCTCTTGCTAACTTTTGCCACAGGGGATTGAAGTCGTCGATTCTTGCATATAAACCTGTAAAAATTACCGTGAGAATACTAAAAATCACGAAATTCAGTCTCAGAATCGGGCTTAATGGCGGAGAGACGCAGTTATCATGGGAGATCCTATCTAAATTGAGATGTATCTCTGTGTTTTCGTAGAGAAAGTGACATAATAGACAGGAATCTCCCACGATACCTGCGTTGAAGCGCCATTACGAACTTGCCGTTAAAGCAGTTATGTGAGTTTATTACTGAATTTTAGACTTTATTAGTAGGATTTTTGTGATTTTCGCTGGGTTTTACATAAAATTAAACTATTCATTTTCTCATAGCAAAAGTTTGAAAGAGCCCCATTGAATCTGAAGGACTCTCTGAGTTTGAGTCGAGTCACGGAAATTTCAAGTGAAGTCTCGGATATGCGCACCTTTCGGACGCAGTTTACGAATATATTTGCTTCAAATTTCCTTGACTTAATTCTTGAATGGGGCTCTTGCAAAATTTTCGCACAGGTGATAGAAGAGTTATTGATTCTTGCATGAAAACCAGTAAACATGAAGATGAATACACTAACAAATCACAAAATCCACCCTCAGAATCGAACATTTAATTGAACAGCTACCGGGTTATCATGGGAGATTCCTATCTAATTTGAGACATATCTTTGAGTTTCGCAGAGAATGTGACAAAATAGACAGGAATCTCCCGGAATACCTGCGTAGCTCAGTTATTACGATCTTGCCGTTCCAGCTATTTTCTGAATCTGAATTTTAGTCTGTTTTAGTGTGATTTGCGTACTTTTTGCCGATTTTTACATCAGATTTAACTATCCATTTGTTTATATCAAAAGTTTGAAAGAGCCTCATTGTGAGTGAAATACATATCGTCGTCCATCTGACGCATAGGCGTAAGTCGATTTTTGCAACTTTTCAGGAGAGCGAAAACAAAATTAGCAAAATTCATCAGCTTATGAATTCAGTTCTATCAAAGGTAGAAAAACTTTATTGGTACACAAATGTTCATCAAAGCCTCTAGATTGAGAATATTTTGTCAAAATTCCAAAATCTTGAAAAATAAAGATTACGCGGGTATTTATTTGAGCAAAAATGACTTACGCCAGATTGTCTGATTGACCGCGTTGAGATACGCCGAGATACGCCGCGGCGTATCTCCTTGATTTATACGCATATAGTCTGAATGAATCTCTCTCGTGTTATTCCATTAAGCGGTAAACCTATTACTTATTATTTAACACGTCACCACAGGTTTCTGGTATTACACCCACATATTTTGAGACGATTTTAGCGCAGTCAAGCAATGACATCATAACAGTGATATTATCGCTATCGATTCTGTCAAATCTTTTGTTATTCAAGAGTTTGCTATTTATTATTTCAATTTTTAGATCAAAATCAGGAATGAGAAGAGTTTTGTAGAAAAGTAATCAACTTAATTGAATAATTAATATGATTGCTTCTTAAAGAATACAGGTAACTATTTATTTTTTAGAAATCAGTCTATCGGCAAGTTTGATGCCTTTCTCCACCAGTTCTTATCCTGAGCTAGTTCTTGCATTTTTACATATTTCTCACAACCTACATCTTGAATTATTTATTGTTTTGTACACTCTATTCTCTGTTACCCATTTAAAAAAAAAAAAAAAATGTTACCTTATAGAACGAGAAAGTGGGCAAATATCTATTTGGAAGAGTAATTAATCACAAAATTGATAAAACTATAAACAGTGGACGGTGCTACAACGGCTCGGTGAATTTTTCAGGTCAAGAAACAAATGATTGAGCGGCGAAATTTGGTCTTTCGGCCCTTAAAACGCGCGACAAACAGTAACACAAAAAGGAGAAAAAATAAAGGTGGACGTGCGGGTGAAGTCGGCGTCAACGTGCAGATTCTCCATTAGAAGTGATAGGCGAAACACCGTGCTCTGGGACTTACGCCTGTACGTCTGACTGACTCTCTGGCTTTATTGACATACGCCTATACGTTTTTCCGTTATAACATGAAAACTATTGAGAATTTGACATTTCTGACTTCACAGATCGAAAGAGCGTCAAATTTTACATAGGAATCAATGAAAAAGTCAATTTGTCAAAAATCCGACTTACGCCTATGCGTCAGATGGACGACGATATGACAGATGTCGATAGTAACTAAAGTATCGCAAAGAAACTCCAAGTCACATTTTGATCGATAAAAAATTATGAGACTTTTTGGATCTTCTTCAATGAAGCCGAAAATACAGCCGTTTCGTAAAAAAATTGTAATATAACAGTACTCGGAAAAGTACGATGATAATTGATAACGAGGAGTCGCTATGATCATTTGTACAATTTCATTTAAATCCGCGCTTGTTATGTCTTCATAACTGCCATGCCATCTACGAATGAGGTCCAAATGGGTGGTTGGAACGAATTCGATGATTCTGAGAATTCAGATGAAGTCGATTGATCGATAATGAAATTAATGTTCCGGCTAGCCAGCTGCACTGCTCCATTTTGAGGCAACTCCAAAACCTCATTCCGGAAACTCTAGAAAGTATATTCAGATTTTATCTGCATGATTGCGCAATTTCGGTCACAAAATTCACAAGATTCACTGGATTCACGTTAGACATCGATGCAACGTTGCCAAACTGGATTTTTTTCCTCATTTAAGGTTCAGTTAGACCGAAAGCTCTGAGAGTCTATCTAAATAGAAATACCACGTGCATTGTTTAAGATAGGCTTTCCGTATGCTCAGAGCAAATTTTGGCTCGGCAATGTTAATTTATAGTCACCAAACAACTATCAGAATGGTCTTTAACTTTTTTGATAAAAGATTATTGATAAAAATTGTATGTAAAAAAAGAAACACCTACATTCTGAAAAGCGCTTTACAGTATGAAGATCGGCTATCTCGCCATCCAAATATTGAAGCTATCTAGCTCTTAGATACTATCGAGGTACTCCGAAGGTTAAAGAGACGGAAGCTTTTTGAGCTAACCTCAGAATATACTTTGATGAATTATGAGGCTCAAATATTATTGGTGCCTCACTTGAGTTGTTTGGTTGTGGTAGTAGTTGTGACTGGCTAAGGTGGGATGTTCTCGTAAGAGCAGTATAATTAAAAGATAGATTAAAATCAAAAGACAAATATATTATTTCTAATTATTGTCCTTGAATTGTATGAATATATATCTAATGCGTACACAATAATGTAAAACTAAAATAACCATAGTTATAAGGTAATTGTATATACATGTAAACGAATAAATGCCTTTCGGCAGTAGTTAAAAATACACAGAAATAACAAAAACAAAAAACAATAAATGTTTTTCTCTCAGAAATCTGACAACGTTGAATTCTAACAAGAAAGATAGCAATGCAGACACTTCCACCGCGGTTTCCTAGATAACGCATACAGCGGAATGATTCGGCAGCTTCTCTGGCCCGGAGGTAATGAGCTTTTAATTCGAAAACTTTACCATTCATTGGTTGCGATTGGCCAAAGATTACTTTTCAATGTTGACGAATCTTAGGATGATGTCCTCGTTCATGCCGAGGGAATCTATCTTATCATATAAAAACTAAATGAAGCTCTCTTGCAAAGTTTTGCTGTAGGCAAATGGACGCAATATCAATCCTGATGTGAAACACTGCGAAAACAGTGGCTTGTGGTGCCTCTGTATACGATTTTAGCAATGAGACTGAGATAGCAGTGCATAGAGGTCACTTTTGAGAGTGACAGAGATACACGGAAAAAAGACTGGTAAAATTTAACATCTGCATATAGCTTATTTTGGCATCTGCTAGAAACGTTGGTAAATTTCACCATACTATGGTAAATGTGAAAGGTACCTTGTGGTAAGTTAAGTTAAATTGTCGGTACACTTTACCATAATGCAGTAAAATTTACCATACTTTCTGACAGATTCCGAAATCAGCTACGCAGATGGTAATTTCTACCATACAGTCTTTTTTCCTGCGTAGTTTGGAACGCTGAACATGGTCTTCCACCAGATGACGTTTATTGAAATGGTATCGTGCCAAAAACAAATTACTGTAATTATAAACTTCTGTTAATCATAGTAGATCATTAGTATCACTCTTTTAACCAAACTTTTCTCACTACCGGCTGATCTCTCCAGAAAATTTACGTGCGAATAAAAACATTGAGCTAAATTTTGTTTCTAGCGCAAATTTTTGTGCGATAAAAGCTTTTTTAAAAAAAAAACAAAACAAAAAAAAAAACAGACGAAATAAAAGTCAATTTTATTTTTCCCGACTGAACTTGAAACACAGTGCCGTATGCGATACAATTAAAAGATAAACAAGCGACACACGGCGGCGTGCGATTTAAAAAGAGTTGAAATTACGGTCTGACAAATTTGACTAGCAAATGAAAAGCGTATCTGGTGACGGCAGCGTTCAAAAGCTCTGCAAGAGAAAAGGAAAGAGAGAGAGAGAGAGAGAGAGAGAGAGAGAGAGAGAGAGAGAGAGAGAGAGAAGGAGGGAGAGGGGTGAGTTAACTCAGACGGCATGAATGGAGCCTAGAGAGAGTTTTATCCGCAGCGAAACGATAGTCCTTATTGTTTTCCCCGCTAACAAATTTAGTTCCGTTTTGTTCCCACTTATTGTAAACGAAATCGCACAATTACTATCATGCTCCGATGCGTTGAGTTGTGCCGCGTCGTTCCACCGTTCCATCGTTCCGTCGCTCCTCCTCTGTTCCGCTACACTCGCGCGGCACGCTCTTGCGAAACGCGGAACGAAATTCGAATCACGTACGGGGAACTGGTCTCATAAAACGAGGGAACTTTTGAAGCGCGGATCGCAATCGGCATGGCACGGCAGCGTCAAGCTGGACGTAAATTCGTTAGTGATCGGGCTCACCAGTCAACACTCATCGAAACAGTAAAATTCACCTTTTTCATCGAATAATATGTATATACTTGAGAGCTCGTGTCGCTGTTCAAATCACCGATGAAGTGGATGTGTGTCAAAGAATTTTCAACGTATGACGTACTACGGCCAGCAATTCAGAAAGTCCTTTCATCGAAATTATTCTTGATCAATTTGTCTATTATTTTCCAAATAGTTTTTGGTTCTTTTTAGACATACTTTCAAGTGGCGAATTGGCGATCCTGTGAAATTCTGAGATACCCGAAATTCTCTGAAATTAGCCAAGAGATTAAAGTATGAAAATATTTTAGATGATACTTTATTCTTTTGTTGGTTAAAGTAGGTACACGCGAATCAAGGTATTTCAAAGCCGAGAGTAGACTGGCTCTGAATCATCATTGAATCAAAAGATGCCATTAATTATACCCTAAATGGTAGCTCAGAGACAATTCCTTCCTAGAGTTTATTGCTGTTGCTTTGATATATTTAATTGATCGGATTTCGTGAATCGTGACATTGAATAAAAGCAATGAGCTACTCCCTGTAGAGTGAGGTGCTACGGACAGTAAATTTGATGCCCTTAAAATTAAAATTAAAAATCCTTGTACAACCCTTGAATCCAAAAACGAGAGAAAATTAAAGTAGGAGAGGAGGGAGAGAAGTGGTCGTGAAAGAACAGAAAATAATGTGACAAGAAACTTCCTAATTTTCAGAGCAGTTAAAAAGAGATCAATCCATTGATCAATCTCTCCGATTAAGCAGCCACGTGACGCCACGATTAATTATGTTTTCGAAGCCTCCTGTCAAACTTTCTTCCATCGTTTTTCTCACCAAGTGACAAATCAGTCAAAATTCGTCAAATCTCGTATTGAGCGCGATTGTGTCGGTTGTGCAAAGCTCACCAGCAACATTTTCCCTAAAGGCGGCTTCTCTATAGATGATCTTTCATTCACTCTATCATCATGACTTGCAAAAAAAAGGCCTCTGATCGAAACAGTCCTTGATTTTGCTATCCATTATTTTTCAAAGAATTTTAGATTTTTCAAGGCATACTTTCAAGTGACAATGCTGTTAGACTCTGAAATACCTGAAAACTGCAAACATGTTTAAAACTATGATCGAGGAATAGACTGAGAATGTCTACCAGGATACTTTCTTTTGAAAGTCATAGTAAATACCTATCTGTTTAATATAATCTGTTTAATTCTAAAATAATCTGAAACTCATATCTGTTCAACGAATGACGAGCATTGATTATTTAACCATGCTAATACACTATACTTTTTACTTGCCAGGATTACAATTTCTTTCAATTCACGGAAACATGACAGTCATTCTTTTTCAGGTAATAATAAGGAAAAACGAAATTTTCCTATGGGAAAAATTAAAAGTCCTATTTTCTCTTATTTTCTTCAAATTTATGCGACGAGCCGAAATATTATTAGGGTGGGGTGCCTCCCTTCCCCCAAAATGGTGCTACTTACGAGAAAAATGACTGTGTTACTCCTCTCCTCGTCATGAAACACTTGAAAAACACACTATACAGCAGTTTTAATAAAACCAGTAACAGGGGCGTCATTTCGGGTTCGGCTTGGGGGGGGGGGGCAAAAATGTGATGACCTTTTTTTTTTTTTTTTTTTTTTTTCTCATCAATATTATTTTAGAAACTCTACAGCCCTGCATATTTACGGCCCTAAATTCCAATAAAACTCGTTAATGACCACCAAATTTTTGTTCAAAACTTTTTACTTCTCCTAAAAAAAAGGTCATCACTTTTTCACTTTTGGCCAACCCTTGGGGGGGCAGTTGCCCCCCCCTGCCCCCCTCAAATGACGCTACTGACCAGTAAAGCCAGATTTTCCTGTATAAATTACCAACTTTCATTCGCGGATCCAGCAATCTGGCAACTGTGTATTCATCCAATTTGATTGCACGATGCGTGATCGATTTGTCTGAGAGACTATAGCGCCTTCAAGAATCGATTGTTTATCATACATTCAAATAGGAATAATTCGGAGTTGCCAGATTGCTGGATTCGCCTATGCGAACTTTTACATTGAGTCAGTGGGAAAAATAGGATAGTTATCCGAAAAAAAGCATCACTAATTACATAACCCTGATAAAAAAAGAAGAAGAAGAAAACAAAGTTTTTTTTAATATTTAAACTAACAAAAACATATATTTAATCACGCAGCCAATGAAGCTGTTGCAATTCCTTGCTACAGGCTTACTAATAGTTGACCATGGGGTAAAACCCTGTAATAATAACGATTAGCGCACTGAAAAATATCAAAATCCACTCCCAAACTCACAAAATGCTTTCAAACGCGAGACCGTAATGGCGGCCGTTGCCGCCTAAATCTTATGACATCTGTATGCTTCTTCTTCTTGTGTGGTGTCACGAGAACACCTCGTGAGGATGAAGCTGATTAAGATAGAGAAACCCAGTCTCGCGTTTGAAAGCATTTTTATAAGTTTGGGAGTGGATTTCGTGATTTTTTAGAGCGCTTTATTGTTATTTTCACAGTATTTTACCCCATAGTTAACCATTAATAAGCCTGTAGCAAAAGTATGCAACAGCCCCATTGCTCCAATTCGCTAAAATTCTGTTTATTTGTGCGACTATAATCTTCCAAAGGAGCGGATTTTGGAAAAAGGTTAACAGGAAAGCATCCATAAAGGCTTCCATAATGAACAGTAAAACGGGATATGTGAAGTATATAATTATTACCATAATAGTAAACTCCAGAATTGACGGCATTTCGATGAGAGGGGCTCTAATTGGAAAATGTTGCGTCCAGAAAAAATACTTTTCGATATCACGTAACCCGAATCTTTTGACGCGAAAGGAAGGAAAAAAGAAAAAAAAAGTCACCTCGCTATCACTGCAGAAGAAATCATGCGCGAGGGTGGGGGGGGGGGAGAGGGAGGATGCAGAGAGCCCGGTAGCCCTTCTCTTCTTGTATGCCGTCGTACGAATCAATTCATGCAAAATATCTTCCTTCACAAAAGGAGGAAAGCGTTTTTGATAACAAAGAGGTTTTAAACTTCGAACTGGCCTGCATCCAACTTACGTGTGAGCCGCCACCGTGCATCGCGTCTTTGCCCTCCCCCCCCCTCCCCCCATCCCGTTCCCCCCACCCGCGTGGCACCGCACCACTGTACCCCGCGTCGACGAGAAAGCGCGACCGTTTCCTGTGGTCAAAAAAGACACTAAATCACACGATATTCCCTTGTCTATTCTTAATCTCTGACGTGTATTTTTCCCTCGCTTTCCCTTTATCCCTATTCTTCCTCCTTCGGTCCCTTCCCTCCTCCTCCCTCATTGAACCTCACAGTGGGACAAATCATCAGTGTCGTAGACCACCAACGAGCTATGCAGTGGCGACGCGTGAAATTTGGCAACAATGTATTTCCTCCATTTAAATTCACCAAAAAGGTCGAACGCTTTAGTCATCGGCGATGACCAGGCATTTCGACCTTTCTAATGTGTTTAAATAGGGAAAAAGGAACGCTGCCAAATTGCACGCCTCGCCACTGGAGCTTTACCGATAGAGAGGATTTGTGGAACGTGATGGAAAAACTCTTATATGAACATATTCACATAGGCTCGGTATATTTATTTGTCTCGCTTTTTTTTAACCTTGAAATTTAAAAAAAAAAAAATTGTGGCAGACACATTTGAGATTGGTTTTAAACGAAAGAGGAAGTGTTTTACAGTGGCTATCTCTGGACACAGAAATCGATATCGATTGTTTCTTCCAGAATACTTTAGCACGATAAAAAAACTGGCACATGACAGAGAGAAGCAAAATTTTCTCACTTGGATAGTTGTATTAGAATTCTGTGTCCAGATAGCCACTCTAAAACACTTACACTTCCGGTTCCGTTTAAAACCAATTTTGACTATTAAGGACAATTTTTGATTTTAGGTTAAAAAAGTGAGGCAAACAAACCAGATTCCGATTGCCCATGCTTTCAAAATTTGAGATAGGATTTATAACATGTATGGCCCCCTCTATCGCTATGGTTCGTTGTTGGAAAAACGCTCGACAAAATTTTTCATCGGATGAAAACCATCGCAGAAACCATCTATAAACATAGCGAGGCTTTGCGAGACGTAGTTTTGAAGACACGACCAAGGAATTGGACTGAAAGAAATCGTAAACTACGAATCTCTCTCCAAACTGGTCGGTATGATGAAACATGTCCATGAAAAAAAAAAAAAAAAAAAAAAAAAAAAAAACTGGTATCTAAATTTTAGAGCACAAAAAGAAGAAAAATCAAGTTTTTTTGAAGGAGAAAAACTGCTCGTTGGGCGATAAGATAAAGTAAGGGGTCGGGATGGCCTCACTTTTAAAATGTTACCAATAATGCGCACAAATTACGGTTTTTTTATCACGTTTAAATGTTTGTTTCAAAATTAAATGTTACTCATGCTTCCCGAAAGACAGGTATTGGAGCGATGACATGCATCAAAAAGTAGTATTTTCCCTTATGAGTTTAGAGAAATTTACCAAAATTTCTATAAATGATAAATTTTTCATTCACATATTAATTTATTTCTTTAAGAACGAAACAAAAATAGGAACTTAGCCAAAAAGGGTTCTCATTTTTGTCTCATTCTTTAAACTATTTGGCCAATTAAGTTTTTAACATTCTATTATTTATTTATATATCTTCTTAGTCTTTTTAGAAAAGTATATCCTTGGTAAAAGTGTTCCATGAATTTCCATGACCGAAATTCCGTGGGCAAAATATTATTTTTCCGTAACATTTCATGGAGTTCCGTGGGCCGATTATGGGATTCCACAAGATTTTCCATTTAATTTCATGGAAAAAAAAAACCCACGGAATTTCGGTTATGGAAACTCATGGAACACTTTTACCAGAGTACGTTTTTTGAAAGTGCCTTGGCATCGGAGGTCATTATTCACACCTTGAAAATGAGTACAAGCTATTTTATTTGTTTATCTGTTTATCTATTTATCTATTTATCAATGCATTCATTTATTTGTTTTAATGTTATTTTCTCAAAGCCTTGTGGGTTAGAGTTTACTTTTATGTGACAATTTCAAATTTACTTCGAGCCCGGGATTGGATTTTCCACCCTTTTGGTCCCATCGAGCGCTTTTGCTCCCCTCGCGATTTTTCTTGAGAACAATGAGCGGGGTGAGAAGCGTATCTAGGGGTTATTCAAATCCTGAGGAGGGAAGAAAAGTAAAGCAGGGAGAGAAAGAGAAAGCAAGGAGAAGAGAGGGGAGAAAAGAGAGAGAAGGAAAAAAGTGGTGAACTTTTCTTGAAAAGATGTGTCGGTCGGCCCCCGTTCCCGCCCGCACTTCTCGGCAAGATTTCAATACTTGCACTTTTCTTTTGACAGCATCTCGCTCGCGCCAACTTATATTTTTATCAACGCCAAAAAGTTGCAAATCCTCCTTTTATGAAGAGCCATCCGAGTTCATTCAGCGTAAATGAGCAGTCCCGCTGAGAAAATGACCTTGTGCTATCGAGTGAGAAGAATTATTACGGCACAGGAATTTATTTTTATTTTTATTCTATGCCATTTTTTTTCTAATTTTATTTCATTTTATTTCCTCTATTTTTATTTTCTTTTATTTTGCTTTTTTCTATTTTAATTTATTTATTTTATTTTATTCTTTCTTTTTTTTTATTGCTTTATTGCTTTTTAGCTTTTTTGTTATTATTATTGATTGACCTTAGTCTATTGAAGGACATGGGTATCTTAAAGAGAATGGACCAGTTGTCATCCTTTGGGATGGATAAAAAGTAATAGTGACCAGACTTGAACGAAACTAAGTCAAAATTAGTCGTCTAAAAAATTCAAATCGACAAATTAGTCCGGAAAATAACGAACCAAAATAGATCAATACAGGTGAATACATAAAAATATGGTGGAAAAATACAGGGGAGAAGTGAAACGACTCTCAGTGATTGGTCAATTTAAGAGGTCTATAAGAAAATAAATTCGAGGACACAATAATTCCATGGATGACGCAAGACGGGTCACAATCGCTGATTTGGTGAACCAGCTCTAGTGAGTTACGTTTCTAAACTTGAGAGGGGGATGGGTGTATTTTTTTTCTCCCAGATTCCAAAAAAAGAATCAAAGAAGAATGCTCGAGACGCTTCAAATCTCAACATTTTACCCATGGGTGAGGATGTCTGCCTGGGGAAGTTGTGCCCCCTCCCCACAAAACAATTTTCTGGATCCGCCATTGGGCAATGTATCTACTCGTATATATTCACCTGCATTAATCTAGGCATTAGCCTTGGCCACAAATGACTAATTCAGTTGCTTACCTAATGCGGCGATTGATTTGTATTTCAACGACTTGCGTCGTCTTTTCTAGTCCGAGTTACATTCTGTAGGAGATGTAGAAATAAAAACCTATTATTTCAGAAACTAGTGACACAAACACCGATTTTTTTTTTTTTTTTTTTTTTTTTTTTTTTTTTTTTTTTTTTTTTACAAATATCTCCTCGAAATTTCAAAGCTGAGGACCCAACATTACTACGACCGATATTTACACATTCTTTTCAAAGGACGTAAGACTCTCGAAAGTTCTCAAGTTCCGAAACAAATTTCATACGGTGCTAAAGATTATCAACCACCCTTGGTATTCAAAGTTCACTTGGAGCTCAGGCTAAATCTTGGAATTTAGGGTGAGCGTTATTTTACTTCTCTTTTGACTCCTTTTCTCCCTTTTTAAACACAACGCGCGCTTTTTGAAGTCTATTTCACGCTTTGAAGGAGCCAGTAAAGGTATGAAGGTTTGCGAGGGAACCTGCTTTCTAGTCATGTGTCTTTCGTACGCGTTGTAAACTACACAAGTAACTTTTTTTCCCCATGATATGTATATCTTTTATTGAAAAATGGTATGAGTTGACGACAGAGTTGTCGGACATGCAGTGACGGCTCGTGAAATGTTACAACGACGGATTCGCTCCATTTTAAGATACGTAAAAGTATCAATCTTCAGGGTATTCACTAAATCCTTGAGAAATCGATGCTTTTTTATAGGTTCAAATGGCAATTAAAAACCATGGCCACCCATGTTGTTTGTTAGCACGAGCCGCCATTGTGGGCACGTTAAACGACACGCCCGCCATTCCAGTTGCGGCTCATCGTGTTATATGGCAACCATATTTTTGCCATTTGAACCTATGAAAAAGTAAATTCATGGGAAAGGGGAGGGGGAAGAGGAGGGGGAAGGGGAGGGGAAGGGGAGAGGGGAGAGGGGAGGGGAGGGGGAAGGGGATAGGATCCACGGACCTCCTGCTGTTCTATCGTCACTCTAACTGCCACCAAAAACGGTGTTTACCTACTTGGTGAAAATCTGTGCGGCGTCTAAGAATGTAACTATTCCTACACTCCGGGTATGGAATTGCCTACATTCGATTTTGAAGGAGCTTTTCACTTCTTTTCAATTCGATCATTTGCACTGTTTCAATCCAATAAAATTCAGTATGCCCATTCAATTCTGTATCTCTTTATTGATCTTACGAAGAAGTGGGAAGGTTAGGATATTTATTTCGTCTAATTTGTTGTTTGTTAGCAAGAACAACTTTTTTTTTTTTTTTTTTTTTTTTTTTGCGTTCGGCGTTTTACATGTTCATTCTAAGGGACGCCATTTTAGTAACTTAGGAGTTTCATATTTAAACATTTTCTGTCGCGTTTGTGGCCTCGTTGTGCGAGTGGAGTGAGCGTTTAAAATCGCAGGCTTGGAGGATTAAAATGATAAAAATGATACCTACCTAGCCCCATTCCCAGGAGTAAGCAAAGAGCTGGTGCAAAATTGGTCAAATTCTCCTCCCCCAACTAAATTCCACCTGAAGTTTGAACCTTGCTTTTTTGCACAATCGATGTATCACTCGATAGGGGTCGTCTCACGAAATTTTTCCGATAGCCTCCCCCTGGGGGGCAAAAATTTTAAAAATTTTCGGGGAAGCTAAATCCTAACTTCGACTAAATTTATGTCAAAATCGTATTTTTTTCTGAAAAATACTTGCGTTTCAGAGTATTTTAGATGCACACTTTTTTTAAATTCTGATTTTTCAAAGTGGAGTAATGATTTTTTGAAAATGGGTCCATATATCGAACTTTGACTTTCGAAATATCGAAAACAAAAATTGATGTCGAGCTGCGGTTTCCGCCAAATGTCTTGGGATTTATTCAGTGGCGTCGCGTGCAATCTGGCAACACTGTATTCTACCCATTTAAACTCATGTAAAAGGTCGAATTCAGGGGGTGCACAGTGCACACGGTAAATTCGATATATTGAATGCTTTTGAATGAAGGAGGCACATTGTTGCCAGATAGCACGCGACGCCACTGGATTTATTGCATTTTCAAACGATGTATCACAAGATAGGGGGTGCCATAAGAGAAAATGAAGTTAATCTATCCCCCACCCCCCTATCCCCCAGGATGGAGGGTCATTGAAAATAGCCCCGTCAGATAGCGCCTCCGGCATAAATAAGAATGGTCCAAACTGCATACACTTTTATTTCAATTAGAAAAAAAGTTAAGGGGGGCTGGGCGTTACTTTTGAATTACCTTTTATGTAAAATGTTCGGAGAATATAACTTGTATAGTTTTGTCGCCGTTCCAAGAATCAACATTTTTATATTTTAACCAGTCTGGTTTTGTTGTTGATATTTATGATCTGTCAACTTTGTGGGAGCTTTATTGCCTTCAGTTTTTCCGGATTACATGGTTTATTTTTAGTGTTGCACTTTTCTGTGGTAGGTTTCCCAAAAATTCGGATTGACCAATCATGTTTTATTCATTTTTATTTCCTCAGTTTATTCTTATTTTTAATTCTTGTACATTTCCCTCCGCAAACGATGAGATATTGTCGTGGAACGATATCGTGTTTTTCAAATTGCTAATTTTTCCGATTGAGGTCAGGTGACTGTTGGTTTTTCTTTTTATGAAAAAGTTTCTTCTCGCATCAATCTAACCTCAACTTGATCAGTTAGGGGTGTAGGCATTAGTAGAGTCGTAAACAAGTAGCATAGAAAGACAAGTTGTCATTCATGACAGCATGACAATAAGTCAAAACAACGAAAAACATGTTAACCATCGATTTCTATTTTTTATAAACTGTGATTACTCGACAAAAGTGCGTTGAATTGTCTTGCGCTTAGTTAACAAGACTGTGGGTAACATGCCCTTAAATTCGTTTTTTATTTGAAAGTAAACAATCAAAACTATGCCCAAGAGTTTATAATAATGCACGAATCTATCCGAAGTTTATACACATGTAAGTGAAGATATCCAGGGCTTCATTTTCACTCAGCTAACCACAAAATTGAAAACCAAATTGTTCTAAGCTTCCAAAACTACCTTTTCTTGACATTGTTGACTTAAACCACAACTCATTAGAAAATGAGACAAACATGTTTTACGTGAAACGCTGTGTACTGATGGATATACAACCAAACATGTAATTGGAAAAAGGCTCTTATCAATTTGTTCCTTGGAGTAACTTTCAAAACTGTAGCTAATCTAGATAATTTCAATCTGTTCGATAACTGCTAGCTTTCAGTCGATACACCTTGAAACAAAGGCAGATCACTAACTTTAAAGGCTCCACTCAGGTAAAGTCCAAAAAGAGGAGCGCAAAAGAGACAAAGAGAAAGAGGAGTAAAGAGAAAAAAAAATGAGAGAGGGACAGCACCTGACAGAAGATGATACAACGAATGAGAGGGTATGATGTGAAAGTAAAAGGAGAGAAAGAGAGAGGGAGAGAGAGAGAGATAGTGAGAGTGAGAGAGGGGGAGCACATTGAGGCCCTTCAAAAGCACAATGAAGTCAGGATGACTTTATGTTTCCTTAGACAATACAGTTTTTGATAAGTTGAGATTCTTGATCTTTAAGCTCGGAGCAATTAGCGATCCATTGTCATTTTGACTTGTGGGGGACGACCCAGGAGAGTGCCAAGCCAAAGCTCAAGCCAAAAGCTAAAAGCCAAACTACTATCTCCGTCAGGGGGAAAGCAACGCACGGGGAAAAAAGGCGCGGTGAATTTCGCGCACTTTTGCAACTACTTTGAACCCCTGCGCTCTCCAGTGACTCTATGACTCTATGCTCGCGTTTGCGTGCTAACTCAGGAGTTGAAAATAATTTGCCTTTTTTCATTCACGATTCCTCCCTGACGCACTGTTGCCATAAAAACGCGACATCATGAACCCTCTTACCGCTTCTAACACAGCACACGAAAAAAAAAATAACTGGTAGAATTGACCATCTGCATAGCTGATTTTTGAGTTAGCTATCGCAAGTATGGTAAACACTAAATGATGGTAAAATGTACCAACAAGTTAACTTAATTTACCATAATGTACCTACCAGCAGTCAATTGAAGAATGAGACTCTCAGAGTGAGAGCGCGCTCGCTTATCGAGTCCCATTATTTAATTGACAGGTGGTACGTATAGGAGAGTATTTCTAACAATCTTCGACAACCGGCCAGGTTGCGCAATGGATTTGTTAACGATAATGTTACTAATGGTTCTAATTGTAAATTATGCATGTACCTGACACTCCGGGGGTGATGTTTACGGTTGCTCCGAAAACTATTTTCTATACTTGTTACATTCCTTTTTGGTGCAGAAGCATAGTGATAAGTGAGTTGTATGTCAAGTTAAACTCTTATACTGTGTCTAAGAACTCAGCGTAAAATTGAATGTATGATGTGTTTCAATTTTGTTGGACCATGCTCGACAACGCTGTTTGTGTACCGCTTGGGATCCTGCCACTTTCTACTCTGCATGAAAGCCACGAACTTGATGTTCTCGCGGAAATGGAGAAAGAGAGAGAAGAAAAGAGAGAGATAGATAGATAGACAGAGAGAGAGAGAGAGAGAGAGAGAGAGAGAGAGAGAGAGAGAGAGAGAGAGAGAGAGAGAGAGAGAGATAGAGAGAGAGAGAAAGATATGACAAATTAGATTATGATGACGGCTGCCATGTCAGAAAAAGCAAAAACAAAGAAAGGAAAACAAGTGAAATGGTTTGCAACATATGATTGAAATTTAAGCCACGCGGTTTCCTGTCGTTTTATTTTGAAACTAATTTCTAACATGATGTGCATCGTTCATCCTTTTTCTTCATATACTCCTATATTTATTTAAGACCCGTAATCATCCACTTCAGAGAAGACCGAACACAAAAAAAAAAATTAAAAAAAATTAGAAAGTCATAGGACTTTTTTGTACTAATTTTCATTTCATCCTACAAATATTCTCGCGTTGATATCCTTAGCTTAAAGTAAAAAACCGCATGCTTCATTTCCATAGATAATATAACATATACACATATCACTCGTCGAGTGTAGGTAGGTATATATAGGCACCATTTATCTATTAATAATATGAGAAATTCGGTCAAATTCGAGCCAAAGAGCAGATCTGCCGTTAATTCTCATAAGGTACTTATTTTTCGACCTAAGCCGTCAATCGGTGGCGAAGCGTGAGATACCCTTGCAAAAAGTCGAATTGAAAAAAATTACCGATTCTAATTGTTCGATATTTTGTTTAGGTTTAAATGGACTAAATGCAAGAAGCACTGTTGTTACGCGGTCAGCATTGTCACCTGCTGTTTATTTTCAAGGCGGCCGACAAATCATGAGTAACTTGTGATCCAACAAATATCATCGATGTCAAGAAAGCATCAATTCTTCGACTAAGGGAATTACTTATAGGCAACGATCGATATAGTAAATAGTAATAGTATTATGATTATTGACTCTCCGGCACGTTGCTAATAACTCCTTAACTGATCATAGCCTATTGGTAGGCATTGACAACTTTTAGAGTATTGATTGGTGCAAGATTACGAGAAGATTATGTCAAACGTTTTGGAAGAAGAAGAGGGAAAATTATACGTACATAAATTCAAATTTAAATTTTAAATAAGGAAAGAACACTCGAACCCTTCACTTTTCCCCCGAACGGATGATGGTTGGGGGAGGCTTAGAGGTAATAAAAAATCAGCTTCGAGTTTAATGATGTAAACATTAGTGTATAGTAACAGGTGGTCTCTTTCCTGCAACAAGGTTGGAAGCCAACGCAATTTCCCGATAAAACTCAAATCACGCATTTCCGCCTTTGGTGCAGAGCGCGGTGGCACGGCAATTTACCACCGCGCGCCGCACTGTGGTATTGGTTCGTTAACTAGTGGCCAAAACTCACTATAAACTTCTCATAAATTTATCATTCGCTAACCAATTTTATGTTAATCTCAGAGAACACTTTTAACAAGTAATTTAAATCTGTTAATGTCACTGGGACGTTTCAAATTAAGCTTAAAAAGTTCAAAAACCATGACTTTAGATAACATTTTTTACTGGTGATTTTTGGTAACTTTTTTTGAGTGGTGCGGCGATTTACTGCCGCTACCGCGCCGCTATTATTTCGGCTCTTTTATCTTCATACTCTTATTCTTTCCCTTTTTGTCTTTTTTTATCCTTTCTGTTGCTAAAGAGGGGGGGGGGGTAAATTTTCACCCAAGGACAGTTTCATGAAGATGAAAAGCTAAAATTTCGACGAATTACTTTAGGCTTCCATGTATTCCTCAAAAGTTTTCTACCAAAGCTCGGAAATTGTTATCAAATTTCCCTGCATTTATTTATAGGCAAAGAAAGTAGATAGGGTGAGAATTCAGCCCCCCCCCCCCCGCCTCTTTGGCACCAACACATTCTTCTGCAGTTTGGAGGGATGGGGGATTTTTCTTCGAGTGATCTTATTGCTTACTGAATATTAATTCGGAAGATGTCATTTTTTTGGGATTATCTTACGTATAAATTTCAAAATTCAAAGAAATCGAAGAAACTTTTGTTACGGTCCAGCGGAATATTTGAACCTAGTCTTTTTTTCTTAGAAATTCCCTTGCAAAACATTTCAAATGGAACATATTAAAAAAAAGTAGACACATTGACACATTACTATTTCTCAGAGAATACTGGGCAAGATAATTTTTACAGATTTGAAAAATGTTAAAAAATAAGCCATCAGCAATAGTTTAAAGTTGGGGTGAAAATAAAGTCACCCCCCCCCCTGGTTAGTTATCAGAGGATGTAAAATACCTTCAGCACTCAAGGGTTATTTAAGTCAACAGTATAATTTCGACTTTCATTACCAGCATGTACTCGTACTGTGACTTTCAAAAGAAAGTACCCTAATCGAAATTTTTACTCTTTCAAATATCGGTGAGCTTTGGGCAATTTTGTGACTTTCGAGCGTTCAAGGACTAAGCAGAATGCCCGTTTTCGAGTACGTCTTGAAAAATTGTAAATTATATTAAAAATAACGGAAAAATTTAACGTTGAGAATTTCGACCTGGATACTTTCTTTTGAAAGTCACTGTACACAAAGTGCCAAAAAATGCGTCTTGGGTGAATTCGGGCCCGGGAAAAAAATTAAAAAAATAAGCACCACTGCATAGCGATGTAATCCTGTAAAACCGATTGTAATCGTTGGTGTTTTCAAAGAAAGTCTCAACTCAATTCAACGTTTCCAATCTCCCACTGAAGTTTCTCTCATCAGTATAGTAAACCAACCAGCTAATCATTCATATTTTGATTTTTTCTTTAAGTTTTTTCCCTCCAGAATTAAGTAGCACTACCGGAGGATATAATAATTCCTTAGTTATTCAACTGGATTCTGTACTAAGGAAAGATAATAAGTATAAGAGTTTTTATAGGGAGTCTCTGAATACCTATTTCTGCAATACACTTACCCCTGCCTTATCATTTCATTTATACATACCGCACGTCAATGGAATGGGACTCTTGCAAACTTTTTCTTCATGTAAATATATGGCCCGATCTGATGTAAAGACCACAGAAAATCACAAAAATCACCATAAGAAAGTCTAAAATTTAGTAATAAACTCACGTAACTGCTATAAACGGCAACGTCGTAAAGGCGGTTCAACGCAGATATCATGGGAGATTCCTGTCTATTATGTCACTTTTATACGGGAACACAGAGAAGTCTCAAAATAGATGGGAATCTCCCATTATACCTGCGTCTCTCCGCCAATATAAGCCCGATTCTGAGAGTGAATTTTCCTGATTTTTAAGTGTGCTCATTGTCATTTTTACGGGTTTTTATGCAAGAATCAACTCTTCAATCCCCTTTTACAAAAGTTTGCAAGAGCCCCATTGTTAGATCAACTACCCCCCCCTCTTTCCACCCACAACTACCACCACAACGTGTCATTAAAGTGTAGAAAAAGCGGCGGCTCTGGATGTTGGAATCACACCTTAATAAAACAGACTATTAAATCTGGCAAACACAACGTGACATCATGAAGAAGCATACGGAGAGGCTATAGAGGTAACAGTGCATTAACGAGTTGTTCGACAATGCAGTCGAGTGCCCTTTTTGAACTACAAGTGCTTGTCGTCGAGTGCTCTCCAAGTTTGAGTGTCGGCTATGGCTTTTACCTCTTTCGTTATTGTCGGCTGTCGGTTCGGTTCGGTTTGGTTGTCGGCGGCACCGCGCCGGGCGGCTCTGGGATTGCAAAAGAGTTTCGACGACGCGAACACGGCGTTATAGGGGTAGCGTGGTGTGGCGTGGCGCGACAAGTCGAGTCAACTCAACCCATCCGTGACAAAATATTGCATTCACCTTTCTAATGACTACACTCGCGAGGGCCGAGGTACTTGATTTCGTTTACTCACCGTTAATGACTCAAATGAAAAGTGTCGCGTGGAACGAAAATATCCTATGGGAGCGCGCTTCCGCCACCACCACCGCCGCGGTAAACAAATCAACTGTGAAGTTCGCAGCCCCCGCGCGCGGAGTGGAGCACGCTGCAATGCTAGTTGAGCCCTCTGGAGGGGTCACCGCGCCGGGTCGGTCGTTAACAAATTACGCCGTGAAATAAAGCGCTTATCCGCTGTTGAAATGTTTGAGCAAATTTCTCAGGTTCGAGTGGTGTCAACAGAAGAATGTTGGGCCTACAAGATGAAGCAATGCTACACCGTGAAAAAAGAAAGAAAGAAAAAAACAGTCAGGGGAACTCCAATACACCAATACAATTCATGTATTGGTAATTAAAGCGCACGCACGGAAATAAATGACTGGTAGAACTTATCATCTGCATAGCTTATTATTGTGGAGTCAGCTATCAAGTATAGCAAATTTCACTAAATGATGGTAAAATGTATCAACAAGTTAACTTAATCTACCATAAAGTATGTTGCATTTACCATCTACTTGATATCCGACTCCAAAATCAGAGCAGATGGTAGATTCAACCAGTCTTTTTTTTTTTAAAAAAAGAAAAAAAGATTGGTAGAATTTAATATCTGCGCTGATTTTGGCGTCTGCCAGAAAGTATGGTAAATGTAACGTACCTTGTGGTAAATTGATAACCTGTTGGTACATTTCCACACAAGGTACGTTGCATGTACTATATGATGGTAACATTTACCATACTTTATAGCAGACGCCAAAATTAGCTTTGCAGATGGTAAATTCTATAACAGTCTTTTATTTTTTTCCGTGCGATAGGTCTGTAGTTTTGATTACAAAAGTTTATTCTAAGAAGATGGTAATAAGATTAGTTCACTAGATTAGTTATTGTTTTGTCTTCATTTATGTGTACTCGTCAATAGACAGTTTTAGTGATGACGTCTGCGGTGAAAAAGTTCGTTGAGCTTTTTAAACTATCGCTCTTATACTCTCACGTATTCCCCAACACAGAAAATAAACAGAACAAAACACTTTGGTAGCGCTGACAAAACCTTTGGTAGAAAAATGACCCAGCAAAATACTTTTGTGGAGCCAATCAAATCTTTGGTTCACTCAGCAAAATTCTTTAGTTAGGCGTACGAAGACCTTTGGTTAGCTGAGAAATTTTTCTACCAAAGGTTTTGTCAGCGGTACCAAAGCGTTATTTATGATTTTTCTTTGCATGTACTGCTATCTTGATCTTCTCGGTAAAATTGTAAACAGAGACATTTTTGAGAAGTTGTTTGGCAAAAGTCATTTACAAGGCATTTAGTTATTTAGTTTTTTTATTTATTTAATTATTGCTTTGTCGTTTAAAGTCATCTTACTGCGGGTTTGATAGCAAAGTGTCGTGAAACAAGGCCCTGGATATGAATTTATACGCAAAAAAGAGATGGATATACACGAGTTTTGTCACACCTGCGTCTGGGATCAATGAGTGCATTGTTGTGAATGTTGGCTAACCGTTGACTTCGCACGAAAACCGTCAAAATGTGTTTTTTCGCGAATAACCTTGCGTGCATTCTCAGCTATAATAAATGCCGAAAAATAACACCCATTTAAATATCCACACGATTCCACCCATCATCATCGGAACTCCTGTGTGCCATTTGTTTCATTTTTATAAGTTTTCGACCCAAATATCGGTTTCCGTACCTTTCACAACCTTTTGTGAGGAATTGAGGATATTGAGATGTAAGAATTCGAACAGACACCGCCAGTATTTACTGTTCATTTGTTTATGAAGTCAGCTGGGATGGCAATCGGCCTTTATTTTTGTATTTGAACACGGAAAAAAAAACTATGGTGAAAATAACCATACGGATACCTGATTTTGGCACCTGCTAGATGTTATGGTAATGTTAACCAGAAGTGTACTATGTTTTGACTAGGTACTAGGTGATGTTACCTGATTGCATGTCGAATTTACTCAAAGTATCGGTAAATATACCATACTTCCGGTCAAGTTTACCATAACATCTAGCAGGTGCCAAAATCAGGTATCCGTATGGTTATTTTCACTAATCTTTTTTTTCCGTGAATGTGCCGCGTTAATCTCGCAAAATATCGTGCACGTAGTGGAAAGATACAGGGGGTGGATAGTGTCTAGCGTTTTTCGTAATTGGTGAATTTATTAATGAATTTTTGTGTTTTCTGATGCTGCCATTGTCATTTTTATGGCTTTTTACTTATGACTTGATACTTAAAAACGCTCTAGCCGGAGTGTGCAACAGATCCATTAACTGAAGGCGTTTCCACCAATTGAGAAAATATTACACATCAATGTATTTTCGTGCATTATAGTCATAGAGCTCGTTTCAGAAGCGGAGGCGCAACTTAACCATAATCTTTGGTGACTTTTCAATTTGCATTTCTTTAAAACTAAACAAAACTTGTATTCGACTTTGAGCTTTTAATTTTAAAGCGTTCTGCAGTGAAAAGCCAACGCTCAAATTAATATTCATCTCGAAACAAGAGAAATTATGTTGAAAAATTCCAAAGATTATTGGTATGGGTGCGTCTACACTTCTGAAACCACCTCTACACTGAACTGAACTGTGTAATCTTTTCTCAACCGTTTGGAATCACCGGTGAATAGAAAAATGTCATTAATTTTATGTACGCAAAAAAGCAGCTCTGGCTGGTGTATTCAGTAATGGCAGTTACAGCTGCAAAATCTATCCATAAGAGCATGACAGATATAAATGGAAGAGGAAAAAAACAAAAGAGGAAGAAAAAATCACGAGCGAAAGAAAAATCCAGCGATACCCTGAGAAAGCTGACAGGAAGGATAGAAAGGCGACAACTAGTGACTACGTAACACTATAGGCGTTAATTAACCGATCCTGAAGTTTTGAGGGATGAGTTTGAACGAGGCAAGAGAAAGTCGTGACGCGAGCGAGTGTCGGAGGTGGCGGTGAGGGGAGGGGGTAGAAAGGGGGCGGAGAGTGGGAGGTGCGTCGTTGTCGCTAAAACTAATTAGCAAACAAACAAGCACGTTGAAATCCACGGTTCGAAAATCGACAATCACTTCATCTTTATATCACATGTTGTCAGATCGTTCAGAGCAGTGGCGTAGCGTGCAATTTGGCAACATTGCACTATGTCCATTTAAACCCACGTAAAAAGTCGAATGCGAAGGTGTTCACCGAACACCCAGTAGTTCGATCTTTTTAATGAGTTTGAATGGACGAACTGCAACGTTGCCAAAACGCACGCTACGCCACTGGTTCAAAGCACCAGTGAAAAAAAAAAAAAAAAACGCGATAGAATTCATTTTAGACCTTTTATCCTCTCGAAATTTTGATAGGTTTTTCATACAGTGTTAGTAAATGTTTCAATCTGAATTAATTTTATTAATGAAGCTTGCGGTTGCCAAAGCATCCAAAGCTTAGCTGAGTAGGTATACGGTTCGAACAAAAGTTATGACGAATTTTAATAGGTAAAAAACAGTGTTGCAATAGTTTTTCTACGGTGTCTCACTTTAATAGTTTTGGAATATATTTACGCCACTGGCTCAGAGCACCAGTGAAAAAAAAAAAAAAAAAAAAAAAAAAACCGCGATAGAATTCACTTTAGACCTTTTACCCTCTCGAAATTTCAACAGATTTTTCATACATTGTTAGTAAATGTTTCAATCAATGAGCTATAACTTTAGAGTGGCAGCGGGCCGGTCCACCTTGTGCCACACAGGGTAGAAGGAATCCCGGAAAAAAGCGGAATTTGGACGGCAGATTCCGAGTTTTGAGGTTAAATTTTGTAGGTCGTTCGGAATTTGGCGGGAATTTGGACGGCAGATTCGTAGGTCGTTTCCGGCGATGCCCGAGTTTTTTTACGAAACGACCGGAAACAACCTACAAAATTTAACCTCAAAATCGATTTTTACGGCAAGATGGCGGCGCCCTAGGTGACAACAATGAACCAGCGGAACGTTCCTTGATGTGCCATTCTAAAGTTATAGCTCATTGGTTTCAATCTGAATTAATTTTATTAATGAATCATGGTTCCCAAAGCATCCAAAGCTTAGCTGAGCACAAGGTCCAAACAAAAATTGAGACAAATTTTAATAGGTAAAGGACAGTGTTGCAATAGTTTTTCTACAGTTTCTCAACTTAATAGTTTTGGAATATATTTCCATTTTTTCCTTTGGACAAAGACTGGCTATTAAACATGTTGGACCACTTATTATAAGAATTGTTGGAGATTTTCAGTACAGTTATGTAATTGCATGAGTACGTCAAACAATTTGGTTTAAAAAGCACTGGACGTTGACTATTGGATATAATATTTTGGACCTATCCTCATACGGACGAAAATCATTAGACGAACGAATGTTCTCATAACCCATGCATGAATGCAATACTGCAACCAGAAAACCTTTTCGGGGGGGGGGAGAGGTCCCCTCAAAAATTTTCCCAACTCATATGCAACTACGGTGAGATGGTAGGGTTTCGGGATAGCAGTCGACTTACACGGTAATTTTTTGCAAAGAAAAAAAGGACGTGCTATATACCTCCGGGTGGCCCTTGACGTTGCTGCATACAGACCTATCGCGGCACGCTTTACCAATACATAAATTGTATTGGAGTTCCCCTGCTTGTTTTTTTTTGTTTTTGTTTTTTTTTTTTTAATAAAAGCTGGATTTTCATGACATTCAATATACTCTGGAACAGCCAAACCTTCATGCCAATTTTAACATTTGTTAACAGATTTTTGAATACTTTGGGCTTTTGGTGCTTTTATGAAGTATTAGTACTTAGGTAAAATTTTCGGTTATCGTAAGAAACTGGCCGGATAAATTATTTTTTTTTAGGAAACTTAATATGTCTATAAGTCATTTCTATGATAATGTTAGAAATTGGGCAATTAAATTATTTCTTTTTTCTTTTGGAAATTTTAAAGTATTTCAAGGTTCAATGGCTCAAATCTTTATACCTTAAATGTTTAAAAATAAAAAAAAAAAAAAAATAATATTGATAAAAAAAACTGAATAACTTTTTTCCGATTCGTTACATTTTTGTGGAACGTTCATTTTTTTTTTTTTTTTTTTTATAAAAAAAAAATATTTGAAAACCAGGGGGAAAAGAAGAAGAAGAAGAAGAAGAAGAAGAAGAAGAAGAAGAAGAAGAAGAAGAAGAAAAAGAAGAAGAAGAAAAAACAGATAGCTTTTAAAATGAAAACCAGTTTGGGATAACCCCACCTCCCCTCCTGATGCAATTCCGTCCGTCAAATGACTCTCCCAAAGGATCGTTACATGACGATCACAAAAAAGATTACATAAATAGCTTGAATACATGTGTAATATTATTTCAAAAGTTTGACAGAAAATGTGCTAAAGTTGGCGTCGAAGCAAAGCCGCGCCGCGCCGTGTTTGATAGTGACGAATACGCGGTGAGTCTACGACGCGTCGCGGCTGTACATGGATTCTACGCGCCAGTTTCACTTCCCAAAGCGTTTGGCGTCCTTTCCCGCGCGCAACTGAAAAGTTGCACTGATTCTTCCTTTCCATGCGGATGGAGCCGTCGAGTTACTCGTCGAGTTGGCAGGAAAGGTGCGGGAATTGAGAGATGTACCCGGCACCGATATTCACAAAATTTCCATCCGAAAGCAGCAAGGAAACTTTTTATTCGTCACCCAATTATCGTTTGTGATCAAATGTTAAGGATTGAGTGCCTGTAGGATGGGCAGCCTTTTCATTCATTCTCGAGTGACACAATTCAGATTATTTCCTGCGTGTGAGGTAATCTTGCAGAACGGAAAATAATTTTGCGAAACTCGACCAAATTGCCCGTTGTGAAAGGCTCGTTCGAACACTCACATGTATGATGATATGACAGTGTAATGATCAGGAGTTTGAGATCGGTTTTATTCATGGGCAGATTCATTGTCTTTCTCTCTCTCAGCCCGGGCGTATATCATTTGGGTGATTGTCGTTTGGGCGAGCCCGAAAAATTGTTTCATTCGGGCGAGTGGAGGGGAAGCAAAACAGGAGAAAATGGAGCTGTTGCAAACTTTTGCTACAGGCTTATTGAACCCTTAACTGTGCAGTGGCACCCCTGATGCACATAATAAATTTCCTCCATTTTGAACTCTTAAAGTTAAAATATAATTTTTTTCCATGTCGTCATCCCTCCGCCACATATCGAGAAAAAGTTTCGATTTTTCACCGAAGTCTGAAAAAACAAGGCCCCACGTTGTGCGCCATCTGAGCATTAGAAAACATATTAAACCGTTTGACCTTGATTTTCTCCCCATACTGGCTCGTGTTAACTTTAGTACTTTGCAGATCTCTTGGGCGCAAGAATTAATGCTAGGAATTTTTTCACTATTTTTCCCTTTCATTTTGAGTCAAAATTAATTGAAAAATCGTGTTTTCGAACGAAAAGAAAATCGCGCAGTAAAGGGTTAGTAGTTGATTATGGGGTGAAACCCTGGAAAAATAACGATTATATAGCGCAATCACGGAATCTACTCCTAAACTCTTATTTTGCTTTCAAACGCGAGACCGTAATGGCGGCTGATACCACTGATTACATTGGGTCTGCCTTTCTTCAATCAGCTCCATCTACACGAGGGTTCTTGCTCCAGAAGCTAACGTTACCTTCAGCTATAGCTTTAAAATGAGGCAGTGGCGGCTCGTGCAAATAGGCAACCATGTTTTCTTGCCATTTAAACCTATGCGAAAGTATACTTTCGATACACTTTAATCGTTTACTTCGATATATCGATATCTTGGGGGTAAAATTACACCTCCTGAAGATCGATTGTTTTACATACGTTTAAATGTAGGGATTAGGTTGTTGCCACAGCGCACGAGCAAATCTCGGTATAATAGTTTTGAATTCTTTGCTACGATTAGTCTGAACTTTTTTCTGACCATAAATAAACGGCATGCTCTTCCCTGATAAAAATTGTCATCAAAAATCATCAAAAAAATCTCAGCATGAGATTTGGAACCTGATTTCATATTGATCTCATGCTGAGCTTAAGATGATTTCCACACATCATGAGATCACCATGAGACCATCATGAGAGCAACATGAAATCAGGCTCCAAATCTCATGCTGAGATTTTTTTGATGATTTTTGATGACGATTTTTACCAGGGTTTGCCTAGAGAAATTGCAAGCCGATTGCTAATTGCCTGCATGCATTTGCTTTTTGCCTGTGACAGATATAAATGAAGGAGATTCATTGTAAATCCGACAATTTTGCGTTGTCGTCGCTTAACGACGACTCTGCTCGTATACGAGCAAAAAGAAGGAAAGTATAGTGACTCACATTTGTGTATTTTCATGTCGGACGAATCCTTAATTAGAATCTCATCCCCATGCTCCCTCTTCCATGTTATACTTGGCTTTGGGAATCCTTTTGCATTACACATCAACCAAACGCTTCCGCCTTCGTTGACGTTCTGATCGCTGGACGTTCCCTCGTCGATAATATCTGGGGGAACGACGACGTTCAAATATGCCATCTGAAACAGGTGATAAATGAGTTAGAACAAGTTAGAACATAACGTCTAGTAAAATAAATAAATAACCGAGAAAAGGTTTCCGAATCCAGATGCAAGTGTTTTCTCGCATTCACAGAGAAAAAACTTTGAGCAGGGGAACCAAAGTCCAAAGTCTGCGGTGATGAATTATAGGGTGGGTGCGCCAAATAAGGCCATGTGCCCTAACAAGGCCACGCGTCTTAAATCGGTTGCAGAAATCGTAAAAAAGCACGCAGTGCACAGATGATGACTTCCGCAGAGTCTCCACGCTGGGTAGAATGGAATGCAACACCTCCCCAACTCCCAGCGTTAGGCGCCTGGCTGTCAGTCAGTAACAAAGGATTTAGCGGTTTTTTGCGCAACAAAAAAACCGAGTTTCGGAGTACATTAATTTTCATTCATAACTTCATAATTCAACTTGACTCATCTATAAAAAACCTATACATATTCCTGTTTCGCATACTTTCCTCTAGCTGATTATTGACATCATTTAACTTCAACTTGATTCCAGCAAATATAGCGCCAAGTATGCACATTGCACAAAGGTCCAATTTTTACGCATATGGCCTTATTAGGCACCCGTGGCCCTAATAAGGCCACTTGTACAATTTTTTTAAAATTGAAATTTCATGCACTTAAATTTTAAAAAAGGGGCCAAACCTTACATATTTTTGAAGATAAAGGTAGAAGGCATGTGTGTGCCAAATTTCATGCACGTAGGACCATTTGCACCGTTTTTACAGCCTTTCAAAAAAAGGGTGGCCTTATTTGGCGCACCTACCTTAGTTGCTGGGCGTCCTTTGGGCTGGGTGACTAAAATCTTTGGACAGAGCAACCAAAGTCTTTGGGCGAGGGAACTAACGTCCAGAGACTTTGGTTGTTCTGTCGAAAGATTTTAGTCATGCTGCCCAAAGGACGCCCAGTAACTATAATTCACCGCAGACTTTGGTTCCCCTGTCCAAAGCTTTTCCTCATTGTACTTTCTCTACGGAGACACAGAGACATGTCTTAAGATGATTCTAGGGTCGATTAGTTCGAATGTTGGACCGCTGCTCAAAGTCTTTTGCTAAAATTGACGAATTTACGTTAAAAGTACAAATTTGAGGAACGTCAGCACCTGCGAGCATACTTCAGGAAGATACCCTAAAACTTTCAAGCTGAAATACTCACAAATTAAGCAGAAAATCATGAAAAACGAAAATACCCATGCCTCAATGAGTGCGAGTGAGGCAGATAGACGTATCATCACTCCCACTCCCTCTCACTCACTAAGCTTATGGCGAAATGAATTGCATAATTTACGACTTTAATTTTAAACCAATTTTGCTTATTGTGGGCTCAAAAAATCGATTAAAAAAATGTCGCAGGTGCTGACGTTATTTGATTTTGCGTTTTTCCTTTGGTTTCAATTTAAAATGCCAAAAAACGACGAATTTTCCCAAAAGCGACTAGTATTACCTTTGGTTTCAATTTAAAATGCCAAAAAACGACGAATTCTCCCAAAAGCGACTAGTATTATAACGGTGATTGCACCGATTATGAGAAAATATTACAGATCAAAGTATTTTCATGCAGTACAGTGATGCACTGCACGGAATTCTGTAATCTTTTCTCAACCGGTCGAATCATCGGTGAATTTAATAATTTCATCAATTATACGCAAAGCGGCAGCACTGCTGCTGATCTCTTTACCCCTTCTTCCTCCTTTTTTTTTTTTTTTTTTTTTTTTTTTTTTTTTTTTTTTTTTTAATTTTATTTTTGTTTATTTTTAAGAAGCAGAATCTATCCGATTCAGCTACTTCTCTTTTCCTCAAAGTAAATACCGTTCATGCCACAAGAAAAACTGCGCATCATTCTTTCTGGAAGAAGAAGAGGGGACGGACAGAGACCGGGACCATCACAGGGACCGTAGAGCTGGAATGCAGAAAGGCAATTCATTCTTATGACTCGTGTTAGGGCGTTGAGACAAAGCTCCTCGAGAGTGGTCGGATTCATTAAAGGGGCGAAAAAAGAGAGGAGAGGAGTGAATTTACTCGTCGGGCGAGCAAGCACGTCGACAAATCCGGCTCTTATTTATACTCTTTTCGTATTAGATTATACTCAAACGCGTCCTGGTAGCACAGAGGACGGATCGGTGTACATTTACGAATAAACGATACAACTAACGATCAAAAGAAATACAGGGTGTCCAAAAATTTATGATAAATAATTTTACCACGTATAATTTTATTATATAATTTATTTATAATTTATAATATTTTTTTAGTGTGATTTTCATGATTTTCGCTGGTTCATACATTACATTTAACGATTTTTGCTTAAAACAAAAGTTTGCAAGAGCCCAGTGGCGGATCCACAGGGGCACGTTCCCCCCAGAAGCGTCAAGTTTTGCCTTTTTTCAATAGAAAATAGCCCGAAATTGCTTCCACCGACGGTTTTCTGCCCCCCAAAAAAATTTTCGGGATCCGCCACAGCAAGAGGTCCTTCGCTTCATGCGACGCTTTAAAATTAAAATTTGATACTATTAATAATTATATATACTATACTATAATAATAATATTAATAATTTATTTATATTTATTTTGTTTTTCTCTTGAGCTGTGAGGTTTATGAACTAACAAGTACCGAAAATATAGGTCGGCGCATTTCGGTCGGTATTAGACGGTGCGGTATTCGGTATTTCGATATATCACAGTTTTTCGGTATTTTTCGGTATTTCGGTATTTTTCGGTACTTTAGGTATTTAGGTATGAGTCGGATTAAGGACCAAGTGTCCGAGAATCCCCCCTCTGAGCAACATCCCCATGAAGTTTTTCTCAACAAAACGGCCGTTTTCTTTGATTCTTGCTACAGATGTGTCAGTATAACAATGCACTATGAATGAAACAGCCTAAAGACATGTAGTAAAACTAATCGACGATCCTAACACCCCACCGTTGACGTACTGCTCGATGATGAGAATCTGATCAGACGGTTAAAAACGTAGGGAAACTTTTGAATTGTCTTCGGGTCGCTTTCTGAAAGGATAAAATGTAAAAATGTATATTTATCAAATTCTTGTTACTTTTAAACATAATTTAGAACGAAGCAATTGGCAACTTACGTTGTAAACTGTGATAAGTTATTTAAATTAATAGACAGAATACTGTAAAAAAAAAAAAAAATCCACTATGGTCTGAGATCGAAGAAAAGTGGAAAAAAATCAGTGAAAAATAATCTTAAAAATAATCGTTTTCGACCTTTTAAACTTAATTTAAGACTTTCCGGTGACATTTTACAGTTAAATTACTTGTTAAAAGTGTTTTCTGTGATTCAAATTGGTCTTAAAAGTTTATAAATGATAGATTGATGAGAAATTCACTTCCTGCGATTTTCGGCCACTTTTTGACGATCTCAGACCATAGTGCAATGGATGGGAATTGGTTTCCGGGGGTAATTTTATGCCCCCCGGCATTTTTTTTTTTTTTTTTCCGAAATTTGGTTTGAAAAATATTCTACCGACTCCCATGATTACTTTTCTGATCTATCTTTACTGCTTTGGTGTCCAGTAACTCTACTTGAAACCTACACGGAAAAAAAAAAAAAAACAAAACAAAACAAAAAAAAAATGGCTGGTAAAATTTACCATCTGCATAGCTGATTTTGGAGCCTGCTATCAAGTATGGTAAATTCCACCAGATTATGGTAAAATGCACCATCATTTTAAAGGTAACAGGTTAAAGTACTTAGTAGTACTGTTAAAGGTACTTTGCGGTAAATTAAGGAATTTACCACAAAGTACGTTGCATTTACGATATTATGGTGAAATGTACCATACTTGCTAGCTGACACCAAAATCAGCTATGCAGATGGTAAATTCAACCAGTTTTTTTTCCGTGTGCCTGTCTCTTGATAGAGGTCGTTTCAGAAGTGTAGGCGGACCAAAAACATAATCTTTGGCTAATTTTCAACTTTTATTCCTTCAAATCAATGCCGAATTTGAACCTGACTTTATTCTTTTGTGTTTGAAGTTTTTCTCATTGAAAAGTGAACACTCAATTTCATTTTTATTCATTTTCATCGAGTAATATTAGAAATAATGTTGACAAATTCCAAAGATTATCGGTCTAGGTCCGCCTACACTTCTGAAACTACCTCTAGTATGAAATGTATTGATCATTCATAGAATCTCGAGGTCTTTTCCACGGTGCGTCGCGTCCCGTCGTCGTCGTCGTGGCCGTGATGGCTACTAGCATACTTGTGCTTAAGTAACCGGCAGAAATCACTTTAATAGAAATGGTGCCTATGTTTTATATGTATAAAAAGAGGATATAGATGCCGTAAATAAGCACGACAACTATAACTTGGAAGAAGAGAGGAAAAATTCTTTTTCCATCTCACAGAGTATTTTTCGGGATAAAAGGGGCACTAGACACTGCAGAGCGGTGCGGTGGACCTACGATATTTTTATGAATCTCCCTGCCTTCTTCTTCGCCTTCAAATTAGTTTAACTTTTCAAAAAGCATTTCAACTGCGCGCGCAGATGTGAGAGAGAAGAATTTTAAAGCTCGCGATGTTCCAAAATGCTAAGGCTGCATTATTAGGACTCGTTTCAAATCAAAATAAATAGTTTTAAAATTTAGGTCGGCAAAGTACCGACTCATCGCCTGCTTCTCAATACTCTTCACTTAGCAATGGTGCTCTTCCAAACTTTTGCTGTGAGCAAATGAATGGTCAGTCCAATCTGCTGTGAAAACCAGCAAAAATCACGAAACTTACGCTAAAATAATCAACAATTTAGTAATAAACTCACACAACTGCTACAGTGCTATAGCGGCAAGATCGTAATCAGTGGCGTAGCGTGCAATTTGGCAATATTGCAATTTGTCCATTTAAACCCATGGAAACGATCGAACTATTGGGTGTTCGGTGAATATCTTCGCATTTGACCTTTTACATGGATTTAAATGGACACAATGCAACGTTGCCAAATTGCACGCTTCGCCACTGCGATCTTAATGGGTGCAGCGACGCAAGTATCATGCGATATTACTGTCTAATTTGTCACTTTCTCTACGGAAACACAGATATATGTCTCAATTTAGATAGGAATCTCCCACAGTACCTGCGCCTCTCCGCCATTAAGCTCGATTCTGAGAGTGAATTTCGTGATTTTTTAGTGTACTCACCGTCATTTTTACAGGTTTTCATGTAAGAATCAAGCCTTCAATCCCGCGCAGCAAAAGTTTGCAAGGGCCCCATTACGATACAAAATTTAGTAGACTCTTGTAGCGAAACTTTTTTGTGACACTAAGTGTGAACGGGCAGGAGGGAGGGGTGTTAAATAACCTTGAAAAAGATCCTTATACCACAATCTAATGTATCAATATTTGTAAAAATGAATTATGGACGAATGATGTACTTAAATCCCAAGTTGAAGTACTATAACCCTTCTATACGCGCATTTTGGGATTTTATTGAACCTTTCAAACTAAAACAATTTTCTAAAAATAAGACCTTTGATTGGTTACTCAACTTTTTGCACAACTTCACTCAGTGGCGGATCCAGCCCTCGCGATCGGGGGGGGCGAATTTTGGATTTTCGCCTCTAAAATGACCCCCTTTTCTTGTTTTAGCTCTTGCTTTTCTCCTTCTCCTCCCCTTTCCCCACTTTTTGGGCCGAACGGGGGGGGGGGCGATCGCCCCCTTTGCCCCCCCTTTATCCGCCAATGACATCACTATAAATTCCATTCAATCCCATGTTAAATCGCAAGTGTACTACTACATGTAGGTATATCCCTGAAAGGGTTAATAGAAATCTAAGTCATCATTTTGAAAGTTGCCGAAGGACCCCGAACGTTCCTTATGGAAACGGACGCTCGGTAAAAGTCGGCAAAATTTAAGTTTATGTTACGCATTAAAGTTTACTGTGGAAAAGCTCTCACTAAAGGCAGCATTTAATGTCAATGAACAGTAGATTTCGAGAAACTCGCGATTGAAGACGGGAACTATTTTGTTCCACCAGCAATGTTTTTTTAGGGTGAGTGAGTCTATAAGGGTGAGTTTGGTATAACAGAACTTTTTGCAGACCCCGAAGAAGTTCATCGAAGTCGCATCAATAAAACGTTAAAAGCTACCAAACGATTGAATATTTCCATCAAAAATGTTGCTTTTAGAAAGTTCAAAAATAACGCACCGCAAATTCAATGAATCACGGTAAAAGTGTTCTGAGAAGCCCTTGGGGCACGAATCTTACAGATTTCTATGAAAGCACCTTGTGGAATTCCACTCGCTTTCATGGGATTCCGTAGAGGACCGGATTTAGGTTTTTGCCGCCTTTCGTAATTGAAGTGACCTAAGTGGGGGTCTGGAGGAGTACCCTCAGATAGGAGGCGATTTGGGGGAATTGGAAGCCCTCTCCTCGGAAAGTTTTGAAAAAACAACAATTTTTAGCCGTAATTTTAGGCTGTTTTAGTTCAAAAATTCATCAAAGCGACGTTCGAAACCAGCCACCAACATTTTTTAAAGCACAGATTTAAAATAATTTAAATAAATAGAGTAAAGTAATTTGAAGGTGAAGTAGGTTTAAAGGAGAGCTAATCTTTTAACCCTTGTGAGCCTAAGGTATTTCGGTAACACAAAGGACTAAGGGGGGTATTTTTGTACCCCAAGGATATTTTCATGCAGCACAGTCAGTATCAATAATTTTGAAACTTTAATGGATGGATTATGTACTTAGTACCCTAAGAGAGTAATTTATGTGAAATTTGAGTAAATTTTTGCTATGTTGCCAAATTTATACCTACTTTTAAAAAAAATGTCAAAATAAAAAAAATGGAAAAAATGAAATGAGGTACCATATTATTTTTCCATTTTTGATAAATTTCCAATTTTTTTTTCAATGATCTGACTTAATATTCGTAATCTACATAAAATTTCCGTAAAATTCACTGTAACAGATGGTTCCAAACTTAAAACTGGCAGGACGAAGGGGGAAGGGTATATTTGTACCCTAACACTTTAAATTTCTATAATATCGACAAAAATTCATAAAAATTAATGAAATTTGGTAGACGTGTTCTAAGTATCCTAACTTAAAATGTCATGAAGCCCCAAAAAATTTTGAGCAGTTTTGACAAAATGGCGTCAAAAAAACTGGCCTGGGGTACAAATGTACCCCCCTTAGGCTCACAAGGGTTAATATTGTTGGTTTCTCAAGTTGAAATATACTTCTAAAAGAGAAAGAGAAAGAAGGGGCAACATTTGGCGCCTCCCAAAATTTGCCGCTGCAGGCCCAGAGCTGCCATTTTGCGTATAATTAATGACATGTTTCAATTCATTGATGATTTCACCGGTTGAGAAAAGATTATAAAGTTCAGTTCAGTGTATGTGTGTAATGAATGAAAAATACTCACATCAGTTATCTTTTCTCAACTGGAGGAGTGGTTGATGACTTTAAAAAAACTTGCGAATATTTTAATAACTAAACGGCGATTGCACCGATTAAGAACAGATTACAGATGCTATCATTTTTGTGCAGTACAGTCATACACTGAAACGAACTTTGTAATCTTTTCTCATTCGGTGAAATCATCGGTGAACTGAAAAATGTCTTTAATTATTCGCAAAACGGCAGCTCTGCTACAGGCACCTGCCTACTTTGTCTTGCTGGAAATACAACCCTAATTACGTGCGAGTTAATGTCCCGCATAAGTTTGGTCATATGGCAACACCTAAACAACACACCTGTGGCAACATAGGAACACCTTTACCTGCGAGCTTGCATTTGCTTGCAATGCAAATATTGTAAGAATATGGCCATTAATTATTTTACAGTCGTTAATTAAATCGGTCTCAGCGTTATTCAGTCAGTTCTCTCACATAAAAAAAAAAAAAAAAAAAAAAAAAAAAAAAAAAAAAAAAAAAAAAAAAAAAAAAAAAAAAAAAACACATAACTTGATTCAAAGTAGATATAAGCCCCCTTGATAGAAAGAACAGAGATCGGGTTATGGTATTGTCAATAACTTGGCACTAGGTGAATAACAAAAAGAAAACGAAACAAAACAAAAACAAATATAAGATAGTCTATCGAAGTATTTATGTACAGGAGTCTTAAGTAATCTTGCAAGACAAGCCAAAAGGGAAAGGGATGAAATGACAAATCGAATGAATAGAGAGCGTTGCAAACAAGAAGAGAGACAATAATAAAAAAAAAAAAGTAAATGAAGGAAACAACTCTTTTCCTCCCCCCTGCCTCCCCGAACCAGCCCCCACCCCCACCGCCAGGCTCTCTCCCCGCGTCTGGAGGAAGGCAGACAATACCGAAATAATGACAATATAATTACGGAATAGACTCAGCAAAGCCAGATTCAATTGAGACATGACGGGTAGCAGAGACGAAATTAAGTTGGAGTTGAATGATGCATGAAGTGCGGTGCTGCGGTGGTGAAAGGGGCGAACGACGGGAGGGGGGCGAAAGTGAGGAAGTGGGGGTGAGGGTTGCTCCCTGGGGAACAGTCGAGGAATGAGGGGTGAGTGGCGAGGGTGAGGGAGAGGGGGGTTGTAGAAGAGGGGAGGGGAGGCCGGAAACCGAAGGATTCACTCTATTCAACGGTTCGCACTTTGTTTTGCTGCGATGAGGAATTCTAAACAAATTCGACCATCATGAGTTGCATCTCTTTTACAACTCGGTGTTGCCGAATCGGAAAGAATATGTTTGAGGTGAGAATTTTCAGACGCGATCAATGGGGCCGTTGGACTTTTTAGCTTCAAGCGATTTAATAGTTGATTCTGGTGTAAAAAACCTCGAAAAATAACGATGTCAGCACTAAAAACTTCCGAAATCCACTCCTAAACTCAATAAACGCTTTTATTTGCGCGAGCGTAATGGTGGCTGAGGGCAGTAATAATGGGATATATACAAAGACATTATATCATATAGACGGAGTGCATCCTATACCGTAACATTGAGCTGGGTGAGGCAAACTTAGCGTACACTACAGTACGCAGACGGGCGAGTCCACTTTCGAAATTGGGGGAGGAATCTTCAACTGGTGACAAACAAACGAACATAACCTCTGAATCCAAACTTACTACTTTATAAAAATCGAGATCGAAGATGGACGAAACACTATTTAATGACCATCATTTTGACAACAGTATGATATAAGATCAAAAAAAGCTTCAAATAACTCACAAAACTGGAAATAGTCTGCAGCTTTCATTCACTCTCAAAATGGCGTCGGTTTGTTTGTCACCAGTTTTGCCAAAGATTATACCTAAAAAAGATTACCAATTTAAGTTTTGATGCAACCGTTAAGCAGGCTGATGACTGGTGATCATTTTTGGTGAACATGCGAAGTACCGCAAGTTTGCCTCAAGGAACTTGTTATGCACTCCGTCTATATGATATAATGTCTTTGGATATATATTCCCATCTAACAATACTGTAACTCCATCACGAGGTGACCAATAAGAGATGACTTTCATACGACACCAGTTGTTAGTTTCCATGGAAATGACATTATTCTTGGTTAGAATCGGAACGTCACAAGCTGCTCACTTTTCGATTGTCTGACTCCCTCATGACCCCTCTTTATACCTTTTTAACTGTGATTAATTATAATCAATAAATATATTTATAAATAGTAGTTTAGTTATTAATATGTTTAGTGTTTAAGTAAGAACGTTGGTGACCTCGACGTGATCGTCCTTCTGCTCTGGATCTGGTACGAAATATTTCATCAATTGCACTCTTCAACTCTTTGTAAAACTTGCTGGCCAATGTGGGTTAAAGTTCGGCATGGATCATTGGATGATCCATAGCTGATTGCTGAGGATATTGGCAAGGTTAATCTGCAACGTGAATTACTTATGAGGCAGTTTTCCACAACTCAATTAATTAATTACCTTCTCAATTATTCATATATACTTTGCTCTGTATTTTCAACAATGGCGTCATTTTTTTCTTCTTTTAAGCTCAATTTTAGCAATTTTGCGTATGGCGACGTGCTAGAAGCGTCGAAAAATGAATAAGCTGTTTCTATTATTTTGTGACATCATCTCAGATCTTTTACAGCGTCACCAGCTTTACTGTGACAACACAAAAAATGGCGTTGCCAAGTGACCATCTACTTTATTCGCAAAAATGAATCAGCTGTTCTTTCTTATTTCTTGACCTCAATTTAGATCTTTTACAGCGTTGACAGATGGCAATTTTACCACATATTTATTTTCTTTTTTCTTTTTATCCCATAGCGGAGACCTACTTATGCTATAGAGGAGACCTACTTATCCCATAGCGGAGACCTTTTTATCCCATAGCGGAGACCTACTTATCCCATAGCAGAGACCTTTTTATCCCATAGCGGAGACCTACTTAATACTTATCCCATAACTATTATCTCTAAAAACTATTATCTCTCCCGTCAAGGGATCGCATTTTGTTGGTCCAGTCATTATCGCTGTGCAAAAATTGCCTCCAAAACCACCCGATTGCAGCCTGTGCATCTAAATTCACGTGTTCCCGCTGCAACGAAAAACATCATACTCTTTTACATGCACATATCGTCCTCAATAGTGTTCATAACCGCTGCTACACCTATCCAACCTTCCTCAACTTCATTCAACATTTTCTCTCAATTTTCGTCACTATCAAAATTGCTACGTGTTTCAGCCTATTGCATAAGATTCATCTCTAATTTAGAATTGTCACTGTCAAACAAAGCACTACAGCCAAGCCCCCTTACTTCTTCAGAACTCGTTTCTGCTAAAATAAATTATGCCTGCATCATTCAATCAGAAGTATTTTCAAAGGAATATGAAATTCTATCTTCAAAGTGCCCTTTACCTAAAAATAATCATCTGATATCCTTAAACCCCTTCCTTCAATGGTTTAATTTGCGTCGACGGGAGGTTGCAGAATGCTCTCCTTCCATACGACTCAAAACATCCAATCCTTTTGCCTTTAAATCACCTATTCACGCACTTACTCTTTACATCTGAGGATCTCAACGCACTGCATGGTGGCCCACAACTCCTCCTTTCCACCATTCGCAGAATGTACTGGGCCTATCCCATGGCCCCAAATTAGCCAAGAAAATAACCAAATCATGTATAATTTGCAAAAGAGCGAATCCCAAGGAGTTCGTTCAATTAATGGGAGATTAACTGCAGAGCAGAACTACTCCATCACGAGATCACGACCATTCAAAACTGTCGGGTAAGATTTTTGCGGTCCTTTCAAAACTAACCGTTTACTATAACTTCAAAACAACATATACTCAAAAATATATATATACGACTATTCATTCGTTTTTCGTCAAAGGATTCATCTAGAGAGTATACCTTTGATCTCACAACCAACTCCTCTACCTTTCTAGCTGCAAATGACAATTTCGCCATTGATAACACCGAACTGTTCCCAGAATTAGCCAACTATTCGCTTGAAGGAGGAATTAATTGGCACTTTATTCCATCGTATACGCCACACTTCGGAGGTCTCTGAGAGAGTGCTGTCTAAAGCTTCAAACGTCATTTTCCCGCTTAACCACAAACATCAAACTGGACGCGTTTATTAAAGTTTTACAATCTGTTTTGGAAAGGTGGAGTCTAGAATGCCTACAACAACAACAGAGAAGCAATGGCTCACCAAGCAAGATCTTCAAGAAAATACATTAGTCATTATCAAGGATAAGAGTGCGCTCCACCCTTAAAATGGAAAATGGGCCGGATAGTCACTCTCTTTCCAGGCAAGGATGGATCTTCAAGAGTCGCACTTGTAAAAACAAGTTCAGGAACCACCACCCGAGGCATCTATGAACTATGTCCTATCATTGATTAAACGTTTCTGAAATGTCTCCCGGGGGCGGCAACTCTGTTAGTTTCCATGGAAATGACATTATTCTTGGTTAGAATCGGAACGTCATAAGCTGCTCTTTTTTCGGTCGTCTGACTCCCTCATGATCCCTCTTTATACCTTTTTAACTGTGATTAATTATAATCAATAAATATATTTATAAATAGTACATTATAGTTTAGTTATTCATATGTATAGTGTTTAAGTAAGAACACCAGTGTCACTAGGTGTCACAGTGCCATTCATCAGATGTGGATCACTCGTCTGGTGACTATTGAATCTGTGAATCATCCTTATCAGCATAGAAAGAGTGACGAAATTAAGATAGGAATCTTTCATTATTATTTCCCTCGGCCACCATTACGCTCGCGCAAATAACAGCATTTATTGAGTTTAGGAGTGAATTTCGGAAGTTTTTAGTGCTGCCATCGTTATTTTTCAAGGATTTTACGCCAAACCGACTATTAAAGCGCTTATAGCAAAAGTGTGCAACAGCCACATGGTAGCTTTCTAGAATCCATCCCTTCATTGCCTCGATGCAGAAAAGATTATTTGAATAGCAGCACTTTTCAATATGCATAGACACACTACATCATAGGATAATGTAATCTTTTTTGCACGGATCGATGCATAAAATGGTTTAATTCTAAAACGCTATACCAATGGCGCTCTTGCAAGATTTTGCTGCAAGCAAACAGACTATCAATTAATGGAGTTCTTGCAAGGTTTCGCAGCAGGCAAATGGACAATCTATTAATGGAGGCTCCTGCAAGATTTTTCTGCAGGCAAATGGACAATCTATCGATAGATCTCTTCACTCTTGCAAGGTTTTGAAGCAGGCAAATGGACTATCAATGGATCTGTTGCAAGTTAATAAAAAGCGAGAGCCGCACAAGCACTAAAATCAATTAAAATAAAATGAAAGCGACTAACTTTTGCGAGTAAAATTGTTAATGTTGGACTGGACGTGTACATGGCCGAGAATCATCAGCAATATGAGTCACTGATGATGCCAGGCCGAGTCCGCGCGGAACGCGTTCGACAGTAACAATTTTAATCTCGAAAGTTAGTCACTTTCATTTTATTTTAATTGAGCTCTTGCAAGGTTTTGCTGCAGGCAACTGAACTATCAAAGGAGCTCTTGCAAGATTTTGTGGTATGAAAATGGACAATCTATCAATTGAGCTTCTTAAACTATAAGTGACGAAGGATCCTCTATTATTGGATAAGTTCCGGTGGGACTGTATGGTAGACTTCCCGCACTCCGTTCAAAGGGTTCGAAGAAATTCCCCTCTGCTCTTTTCGCTGTATCGCCTGTGTTCTTTTGAATGGGACAATAGACTTAGGAGCTGACCTGTTCATTCCGGAGGCTTCCTAACGTCAACATGACAAAAGGCTCTCAAAACTTCTCCCCTGCTCTTTTGAGGCTTCGCCTGTGTCATATGAAAGGGAAAATAGACTTTCGGGCAGGCCTGGTCATCTCGAAGGCTTCCTAACGTCAACATAGCAAAGAGACCTCAAAACTTCCCTTCTATTCTTCCAAGTCGTCCGCAATGTTATTATAAATACGAAAAAATACATCAGGCAGACCCGTTTTTCTCGGGGGCATCCTTAATCTTTCCGCCAACTACAAAGTGACAAAGGAGCAGGGCCGTAACTACACCTCTTGGGGCCCCGGCCAAGGTAAGTTACGGGAGCCTGGGCCTCTCTATTATTGGATGAAGTGAGTTGGAATGACGGGAGCTTCCTGCTAAAATAAACATAATTCGTTGGGGGCCTCGGGGCAGTGTCCCGGCGTGAGCGGCCGGCTGCCCGATCGTTGGTAAGGTGAATCTTTAGCGTTTAGCTCCATATTCTGCCATCAGAGAAAGATACGTTCTTTAAATGGAAGAAAAAACAAGCAGTGGACCTCCAATACATTGAATGTATTGGTAAAGCGTGCCGTGGTATAGTTGGAATTTTAACCAAATACAATACAAAAATGTCTTCCATCGCTTAGAATGGTAACACTAAAAACATAACAACCTTTTCGAACGAAGCACCACAAGATAGAGTCTAACGTTTGACGCCTTCAAGATAGCCCCCCTGGGGTGGCCGAGGACGGTGGTGAGGGGGTTTTGACCTCCGGAAAAATAATGATTGAGAATAGCCAAAACCGCAACTCTTTTACTTCAATAAGCCAAAAAAAAAGAACGTAAAAAATTGGAGGGGAGGGGGGATTTAAAAAAAAATTGATAAAAAAAAACCCTGAAGAAAAACGTCTAGTGACCAAAAACCTCCCAAACAATTTTTTTTCCAACAGCGTATAGTAAATTATCAAAGAAACCTTTTTTTCCACGGCCACCAACTATCCTGACGTTTGGTATAAAATTGCGGACGCCATCCCAAAAGAACCGCCAATTTGTTAACGCTTCATGGGAACTTCGGCACAAAGAAGGGGGAAAGGGGCATTTTTGAACAATCAATCACAAACAGAAAGAAAATTACTTCGGCGCCCAAATAAGTTTTGATACACCCAGTGTAACGCAAGACAGGTCAGTTTTCTAACACCCTATGCATGCATAGTCAAAGAACTTATAAAACAAAGGACATAGCACACTCCTTATGGGAAAACGGTTTCGGTCAAATTGGACGAAACTTTGGGACATTGTTCACTTTGACCTCCTGATCAATAGTCTTCACGGGCCCGAAGTGATCTTATGACTAGTTTTCGAGATACAGGGGGGCAAAGGTCCCGAAGTTTGTATCTTTATCGGCAAATTTGGCACTGTCGTGAATCCTTCGATTTAAATGGCGAGTTCGTGTCGTGAAGGAGTCGCGTGCATCAAGTCGAGCGAATAATGCAAACATTGAAGCAATTTGCTCGGAATATTTTATATCGAGAGGTGCGAATATGAAGAGCTGCACGAGTCACTTCTGCGTAAAGCGTATTTATTACACGACTTCGTCCTGACGATTGATTTCCTGCTTCGAATTCCTGTTCTAATGAACGGCGAATCCTTACGATTCTTATAACGTTCTATTTTGGGCATTTTTAACTTATGTAAAATATCGATTTGTTCCAATATTTTGACCTAATGCATGACTTTAAATTGACAAGATACAATGTTACCAGATTGCACCACTGTTCATACTTGTTTGTTCATTGCTGAATTATAGACATGAGTCAATTTATTTCAACGAGGTAAAGCAATAGAGAGGCTGATACGTATATTATAAGTCCTATCCCAAAAAGAGACAGCATTTGGCGATCTGATTACAGCAGAGACAAATAGAGTCCCAGCACACAGTATGCTTTCCGTGTTAGAAAAGTGAGGCAAGTTGAGTGGGTTTAGTTTTGTTCGGGAGTCACCTTCTTCTTCTTTCGTGTCCGGATCACCAATAAAGTTGAAAACTACAATATTAAACACAGGTTCAGATATTAAAATTCCAAAATTTAGCCGCATATATTGCTTTGTCATTTGATGAAATTATATCGTTCATGGTACAACTGCTACGATAAACATAGCCTCGCCTGTTGAGTGGTGAGCTTAACAAAAGGCTGGGATTGGTCCGCGGTCTCGGAAACAAGTTTTGCTTGGCGAATGTAAACATCGCGGTAACCAGTCAACAGTAGGCTATTATTGGCTGTTGTTTCGATAAGTTCCGACCAAAATTGAGCCAGAAAAGTGGATACCTGTCGCAAGCTTTGTGCTGGGTCTCTATTTCTCTCCGAATTACTGGTTTTTGCCTCATATATTTGTTAACTTTAATCCTTTCATGGGAATTGGTAAGCATGTGTACCATTTTATGTAACATGAGATTCGATGGAATCCAAATGGACTTTTGTGCAAAAAACTATGTGACCCATCAATTAAAGTAAGTTAAATCCCAAAATACGTGGATGAAAGGGTTAAATCAAAACTTGTGAATAATCCGGTGGAAATTGGTCCATAACGAAAGTATGCAAGTGTGTTTTTGAGTGGCTATCTGGACACAGAATTCCATTACAACCGCATATCCAGGTGAAAAATTGTGGCTTGTTTCTGTCACACGCCAGTTTCTTTGCGTGCAAATCCTTCCAAAAGTAACGGTTATATCGATTTCTATGTCCAGATAGCCATTTTCAAACACTTGCACTCTCGTTTAAAACCAATTTCTAATCGATTTGTCACACCTTTTTTTTCAAGGATAAAAAATACGAGGTAAACAAACTGAGTCCGTGTAAAATGTCCACACGAGATTTCCATCATGGCCACCTCTTTGAAGTTTCAATATCACATCCCATAAATCCTCTCTGTTGCTATAGCTCGTTGAAATACTTTCCTTCATTGTTTCATTTAGCGAAGTTTTATTCGACAACTTTGATACTTTTAAGGGCCATAACATCCGAAATTTTATCGCCCGGAAGCCTTAAAGACGCCATTCTTCAATATGAATTATTTGTGATTTTTGGTTTTAAAAGCTCAATTTTTCTCAATATGTTTTGCTGCACATCAATTATTTCATCCACAGCGCGTACTGAATTAAATTTTCTTGGTTTCCTTGATAGCTTTATCGAATTCTGAAATGTATTTTGGAGGTTCGTAGCTCAATAATAATTATCCAGAAAAAAATCTGATATCAGTAAAAAAAAAAAGCGCATCGAGCCAGATGGCTTGTATACTTCTTTCAAGAGGTTGAAATTCGTTGATAAAACAATAATATTTATTTTATTTGTATTTCATACAGCAACATTGCACCATATTAATGGGGTCTTTTAGAGCTAGATGTTGTGGCTTTTAGAATCACGGCGACATTCGGTTTTCACTTCGTCGTTCGTTTTCCTGTCTACAGTGTAATATTTACTGCGGGTCTTTTATGTATTGTATTCTTTTTCTATTTCCTCATTTTTATGATCAGATTTTCAAAGGTCCTTTGGTTCATTCTAGCTGTTTCAATTGTATTAGCTGTTTGTCCTTGTTGTTAGTTTTGCTTCAGTTCAGTTGTATATAGATACGATGGCTCTGAAATGGAGAGCTTTGATGCCAATGACTTTGGAGCCAATGAAATGAAACCGTCAGCACCGAAGCAAAGAAAGTTGTAAATAATTGTAATTAGCAATCAAACATGGAATCTGAGAACATGTTTCCTATCAATCGATTAATAGGAACTCGATGTTTTTCAATGTAGAAGAGAGCTATAACTCACGACGCGACGGTGAAGTGACGTGTAAAATGTAAATGGTTATAACAAGCCCCAATGCGGAAAATCGCATTAAATGGCGGCGCCCATGATTACACTTGTCCTAATTCTCTCCGTATAGGGACTCTGACTTTTGCAACAGAGTATTTACGTTGACTGTTCTACCACGTGTTTATGAGCGCCGGGCGGGCGAGCGCCCGCAGAAAAATGTCCAGGGGGCAAAATTTTTGAACCATTATGATAGGTCTAGGCTCTAGGGGTCACCCCTTCCCAAAGAAAAAAAAAAAGATTTTTTCCCCAATGGTACAATTTTAAACTATTGTAAACGTACGAATCAATGATAATAATTTTGACGCGTTTAATGCTATGAATAAAGTGACAAGTGATGGTGATTATGAAAAATGCTGATTACAAAAATTCATTGCTAAAAAGTAATTATAAAATTATAAAGAAAACCGAGAAAAAAGTTCGTCAACACTCACTTCTTTAATTAATATTTTCTCATTTTGTTTCTTTGTTTTTTTATCGTGAAGTTTTGATTGTTCTTAATTCCAGGGGAGGGTGAGTGCTCCATCTTGGCTCCTGCTGTGGGAACCATGCGGTTTTTCCATGATAATGCTGATAGTAGAGAGGGCCGAAAACAAGACAATCAAACATCGCTCGAAAAATTGGCTCATGGTTATGTAATATAATATTCTATAATAATAAAAATATCGACTGCACCTCTTCTTTTTCGATATTTTAGATTTACTTTCTGGGTTTCTTTAGATGAGAATTATGGAGGAAAGATAGCCTGCAGCTTTCAAGAAAAACTGTATATGACTGTGAATAATCAAGGTGGTCAGTGATGCATTTATGAACTGACCTTTCTTTCAGTTTACTCATAAGAATGAATGGATCAAAAAAAGATATAGGAGGAGCTGTAACCCGCCCGCCGCGCCGCTAGTATCCCGCTACTTCCATCCTCCTTTAACGCATGCATTTGAATAGACGAAGAGAAAGAGAGCAAGAAAATTTTCTGAATGCGCCACTAACCAAGGTTTACAGTGTCTGTGCTCCCTGCAGTGCGTCGCATCTCGCATGTAACCGGTCATTTACAGCCATTAGATGTTGCCAAATATATAAATTAATGTTTGATCTATGGGTGAAATTTTAACCTCGCCAAGAAAATAACCCCGCATTCCCATTAACTCATCGTTTTAAGGCAAGTCCTTACCTGTCTGAATTGAAATTCTAATTCAGAGCTGCCGCTTTGCGTATAATGAATGGTCTTTTTTAATGCATCGATGATACCACCGGTTGAGAAAAGATGACACAGTTCAGTTCAGTGTATGACTGTAGGTAATGCACAAATAAACTCGCATTTGCAATCTTTTCTTAACCGGTGGAGTCGTCGATGACTTCAAAAAAGTTGTGGATATTTTAACTATAACTAATGGCGTTTCCATCGATAGAGAAAATATTTACTGATCAGAGTATTTTCGTGCGGCACAGTCATACACTAAACTGAGCTATGTAATCTTTTCTCAACCGGTGGAATCATCGGTGAATTAAAAAATGCCAATAATTATACGTGAAACGGGAGCTCTGGATTCTATGGCTCAATAAATACTGCTTCTAAGTTACTTTTTGAGAATTTGACTTTGAATGCTCATATTTTTTTTTTTTTCTGAAAGCCTGAATTAAAAGGCTACAAGAACTGCGTAGGTTTTTACTCAATTTTGTTGATTAATATATTGGTCCTAAATTTAAGGAGAAATCAAGCACCGAGATTTCGGCATAATTTTAGGCTATGTGGTTCGGGGCGTTCTATCATGTGACATAACCCAATATTTAGTCAAAATTACGGTGCATGAATTTCACTCGAGCATTAACTATGCAATCACTTAAAGCAAAAGTGGACATGAGTTTCATAAGCCTCATTTTTCAAGTTAAATTCGGCAATGCTGTCATGACAACCGCTCTGTGTTTTTTGCTCTTTTTTAAAATCACTGGACATGGAGCACGATCATTTGACTGTCTGGCTCCGGGTCCGGGTCAGGGGGTCAGTCAGAGGGTGGCGCCTGTCCTTTCCAGATAATGGAGGGTTAGTCTTGCGGAACTTTGTTTCGCTTTTGTACACCGCAGTGAAGTCGGGCGACAGGTTTAATTTTAAGACAACATTTTTCATAGGCGCTCTTTCGCAGCTTGCAGTTATCCGCTCCCCTGAAGTCTCCTAGTTTGCGTTACGTCGTCTACTTTGTCAACCCTGAAACGGGGTTCGAGCCCCCCGGCGTGGCGCGAGAGACGAGCACACTGCAGCTGAAAGAGTTTTCTTTAAGAATAGTGTAGTGTTCTGGGGGGGGGGGGTTAGGGGCCGTTTGGTGAGAGCTTTGCAATGTTGGTCAGTTCTAAAGCCCTCTCAGGATGATCACGGCAGTGCAGAAATACACGATTGAAATAACTTATGAACACTTTAGTCGGTGAAATCGCGACACTTACTTCGGGTTCCATTTCTCACAAACTCTAGTTTTAAGAGAAATCTCTGTAAATCTCAGATTCACACTTCTATAATCAGGCTTTTACACATCCAAAATCAGCTTCACATTTCTAAAATATGACGATGTGACGGAGGTATATTCAAGATAAAAACTATCGCAAACATGACTGTCAAGATAGAACTTCCACAGGCTGGGGATCCTACGATTCCTATCCGGTGCAAGAACTGTCAAAGCTTTACTCATTCAGGGCGGCTCAGCAAATATCCGCCCCGTTGTGTCAAATGTGGAGACCTACATAAAACTGGGGATTGTGGGCTGAAGAGATACACAGATAACCCGAAATGCGCAAACTACGGCAAAAAACACGCTGCGAGCTTCAGGGGTTGTGAGATCGCCAAGGCTGTCGCAGACGAGAGAAAAGAAAACGTTAAGAAACTTCAGAAAAAGCAGGAAGACCTGAAGGCCGCAAGGTTACGTAGGGTACTCCCGGCTGCCTCAACTCAAAATTTTTAATTTTTTAATTTTTAATTTTTAATTTTTAATTTTTAATTTTTAATTTTTAATTTTTAATTTTTAATTTTTAATTTTCAATTTTTAATTTTCAATTTTCAATTTTTAATTTTCAATTTTCAATTTTTTAATTTTTAATTTTTAATTTTTTAATATTTTAATTTTCTGATATTCGATTTTTAATTTTTAATTTTTAATTTTTTCCCCTCGATGATAACGGTTTATAGTTTCGTATATTTTCCCACCATCTCCATTTTACTGAAGGACTGTTACGACCAGACTGTGGTCATTACTAAATCCCCTACGAAACCATTGGAGGTAGGTTTTTTGTTTTGCTGGACGGTTTGCATTCTTGTGCTATCGCTTACACAGACCGCTAAGAAATTCAGAAAATCGGTAGGACGCATTTTTATCTTCGTGCTCTGCAATTTGAAGATCGTTTGGGAGGAGGTATTCAAGAGAAGCGACTGTGTTCTGAACACAATGACGGAAAAATACTCCTAATACAACATGTATGACATATATACACCTGAATACATAGTCTTCATCAGCAATATCAAAATAAGTAGGTACATAGGTAAGGCACTCAATAATCGGCGATGCCTATTCTTCACTTCCGTTTCAACAAAAGGAGGCTTATGTACCTAAATGATGCAGAATAGGAGAGGAGGGAAGGGGAAAAAGGAAAAAAATCTCGCCGAAGAAATAAATAACAATTCTGTTTTCATCCATTTCCATGTACGGCGGCGCGGTGTTGCAAGATGCTGAAGGGAAAAAAAGCGGAAACTCAGCGCGAGATCGTGGAAATGCACCGCTCGAGTCCGCTTGGAGGGAAAACAATGGGGATATTTTACGTACTGTTTGATAGAAAATTAGGATAACAGGAGCTCTATATTCTGGAACGAGGGTGAAAATAATTTATTTTCCGCCAGTTTTAGCCGCGTTTCCAAATGGTATTTTGGGGATATTTCATCATATTGACACTGTACCCTAGTAGAAATAAACCTCAAGCCCTCAGAAATCATGTCCTACCATATAGGCGGACCGTATCAGGGGCTAGGAGGGGCTATAGCCTCCCCCCACTTTTTTTGGGCGGAGGGGCTAAAAATCAGGAAAAAGTCATCACTTGAGACGTGAGAAGCAAATTAACAGATTCATCACATATTGAGACTCTAGTCCAGACTAGCTTTGAGAAGATTTGCTATCAAAACAGTCACCCTCTTTTCCTTGAGTTATCCTTCTGCACGGTGTTTGGTGTTACCTATACGTAACAATATGACCGATGTGAGGGGGAAAAAAATAAAAATTATGATCCAGTTGTGCCAACATGAAAAAAAAAAAAGAATTTCTATTTTTTCCCCTAATCGGCGAAAAAATAAATAAAAATAAATTCATGTCATAGACCATATAGCGGGTTAAGAATGTTATGACGAATTCATATTTGATGCTCGATTACACAAAGCATTTTGATTTAATTTTTTTTTAATTCGGCAACTCTGTAGAGAGGAAAGAATAGGATGAAAATGTTTATTAAATACTCATTCGCATGTCTGCTCTTGAGTGACTTCTATCAAAACCTGAAAGCGACGTTGCCGCATCGATCTTTCACTGTGTAGTATCGCCATCGAAACCTGATAATAAATCTTTAAAAATAAAAGTAATAAAATTGGCACCAGCTTCAAACCGAGCTTCCTTACGCGTAGCATGGAATGACTCCAGGCAATAATAATGGAGCGAATTATGAATAATACGGGGAACGTAAGTCGGCTTTGAATGCTTTTCTTCTTCTCGATTGTTATCCTCTTTGATTTCTATATTTATGTTTTCTTTCCTCTTTCTCTTTTCTGCAGTTTGAATTTGAATTAGTAATTGTATGCAGTCACGTTGGATTGGCTTGTTATTGAACAGTGAACAAGGTGTGGAAATGTTCACGCATGTGGCAAAGAAAAGGCACAGACGAGCTCATACGGTTCACTCAAGAGGTCTGATATAACTCTTTTATGATCCTTGAAGAAAGGATCGTGAACATCATGTAATGCGATTAAAATGGAGCTTTGTTGCCCTTTTCTTCGTGACTGTAAGAGGAAAGTATTTTGAAATATTGGTTCGGACTCAGTTCCATGTAAATAACAAACTGTAGGGAATACCTCGAGAACACTTCCTCACATCAATCTTAATCTGAGGAGCCCCCAGACCCCTTATATTTACTGGAGGAAACCCCCATAGACCCATAGGCGGATCCAAAAGGGGGGCCACGGCCCCCCCCCCCAAAAAAAACAGTAAGAGGAAGAGAAAGATGGGGGAAAGCAAAAGAAAAAGAGAATATAAGTGTGATTCATGTAACATTCTAATTATTATCTTGTTTGGGAATGGGGAAACAATAGCAAGGGTAGGATCTTCCAATTTTACGAACAAAAATTGAAATGAGGTAGTATGAAAAGGAGGAGTGAACTGTTAAAAGATGCCTCAAATTAGCTGTAGAGAAGCTTAAATTTTCAAAATTTTCTGGGGGAGGGACCCTCAACCCCATTGACTGGAGGGTGTTCCCCCATACCCCCCTCTCACGTTACAAAAATGCCCCCCCCCCCTCTTTGAGACTTTCCTGGATCCGCCCCTGCCCAGACCCCCTATAATATTCTGGAAGATACCCCAGATGGCCGAGACCCCCTTAAGGGGTAAATTTTATAGTAGGCTGGTTGGCGAATGTTTCTGCAAATTTAAATCAAAATTCAAACAGCTATTTTTGAAGCATTTCAATTATTCCCTGTGTTAACCCATTTTCTCATTGATTCTAATGGAAACCTTTTATCCTCCATAACTTATGCTTGATATTTAAAATTTCGAGAAAACAAAGGAAAAGTTCTCCTGAGGAATGTTAAAAGCAAATTCTCTGCAAAATTTGGATGTATATGGACTATCTATTGGTTCAATAGTTATGCCAGGATACAGACAGACAGACATCTGCGCCATCGTAATGCTACAATTCCTCAATTTCTAATTTCGTTAGAGTGAGAAAGTAAAAATGTAAAAATGAGAAAAAATGTAACAAATGTAAATATATAAAAAGTTATTAAAAAATTGAAAGTCAAAATTAAAAAGTCAGAAAAAGAAAATAATTTACGTTAAAACATAAGAGATCGTTTATGTTCGACCTTGGACCAACGATAACACCTCCTATTGGCTGGTCATATTCTCACTTTCGACGCGATGATGAGAGCTTGAGATCGGTGGGAAAATACAGCTCCAAACCGTATACCGGGTGTCCGGTAAGTCCCGGAACGGCTGCGCCATTTCTTTATTTACGCAGATAAAAAAACCAAACTTTGGGAATGTTCCTAGATAAATAAAAACTACTTTTTGAGGGGGTCAAAATTTTGGTCGCCCCTCCCGGGGGGGCGGGGGCGCCCCTAACTTTTTTTTTCAAATGGCAACTCCTATCTTGTGATACCTCATTCGAAAGAGGGTAAAAAACTGAGCATTTTGGCGCAAACCGCATGTCGATATCTCTTTTAGTATTCGAGATATCGAACTTCAAAATCTATGGAAACCTATTTTAAAAAAATCATAACTCTTATTCAGAAAGTCGCTATTTAAAAAACTAGGGGTCTAAACTACTCTACGTAACAAGCTCTTTCCAGGGAAAAACACATCTGCCCAAAAAAATCAACTTACAGTTATTGTTTTTTTTCCCGCCCAAATTTTTCAAAAAATTTTGGCGGGGAAAAAAAACAATAACTGTAAGTTGATTTTTTGGGGCAGAGGTGTTTTTCCCTGGAAAGAGCTTGTTACGTAGAGTAGTTTAGACCCCTAGTTTTTTAAATAGCGACTTTCTGAATAAGAGTTATGATTTTTTTAAAATAGGTTTCCATAGATTTTGAAGTTCGATATCTCGAATACTAAAAGAGATATCGACATGCGGTTTGCGCCAAAATGCTCAGTTTTTTACCTTCTTTCGAATGAGGTATCACAAGATAGGGGTTGCCATTTGAAAAAAAAAAGTTAGAGGCGCCCCCGCCCCCCCCGGGAGGGGCGACCAAAATTTTGACCCCCTCAAAAAGTAGTTTTTATTTATCTAGGAACATTCCCAAAGTTTGGTTTTTTTATCTGCGTAAATAAAGAAATGGCGCAGCCGTTCCGGGACTTACCGGACACCCTGTATAACCACGGCTGGCCGCCGACTGATTATCAATGAACCGTATATAACCACGGCTGGCCGCCGACTGATTATCAATGATTCAATGCTCGCTTAGGAAGCGAAGGAAGGAGCCGCATCAAGCGCCAATGAACTGATACTCAAGATTCACCGTTCACCAGCTCCAGCCAACGATCAAGTACTATGACTTTCAAAAGAAAGTACTCTGGTCAAAATTCTTATTGTTAAATTTGTCCTTTATTTTCAATGAAACTTTCGATTTTTTATGACGTACTTCAAAAGGGGCGTTCTGATCAGAGGTACTTTCTTTCGAAGGTTATAGTACAAGCAGTCCAGCCATCTCGCAGTTCCACTAGCAGAACGAAGACCCAGCCCGGCTTTGTGAATCCGAGACCTGAGCATTTCATCAAGGTCACAAACTAGTGTTACGCCACATTGGATGAAGGTCAGCCCTCGCATTTATTTGCCTACCGTTGCAATGAGTCGGCAATAAAATTTTCACTAAAAAACGTTTCAATATGAATTCAAGGTTTCGTTCTACTGGGTCTGTTGCAAACTTTTGCTACAACAATTAATAAGAGTGTTTAATCCAATGTAAAATCACCTGAAAAGTCCATTGGTGGCATCAGAAAGTCATAAAATGCAATAATAAACTCACTAGAGGCGTTTAATTAAATCCAAGATGGCGGAGAAATATCGAGCAATTTGTATGCATGCATGCACCACAAACATCCAAGGATAGGCAACGGCAACCTCACATTATCGATCACATGCAACCAATCACAACGTAAACAAAGACATAACCTTTACCTCCGGTGAGGTAGTCAAAGTTGGCCATCCTAGGATGTTCACGGTGAATGCATACAGCTTGCTTGGTATTTCTCCGCCATCTTGGATTTCATTCAACACCTTTTTTGAGTTTATTGTTGCATTTTATGACTTTCTGATGCCACCAATGAACTTTTCAGGTGGTTTTACATTGATTATACACTCTTAATTGTTGTAACAAAAGTTTGCAACAGAAACAGACCCATTGCAGTAATATTTAACATTCGGTGCTTTGATTTGTTCGAACTGTATCAACATTATCCCCTTTCATAGTGTGATTTTGCGGAGTATAAAATAATTAACTGAAGTAAAATAAAAATTGTTTACCTGGTCCTTCATTGGATCCGTGTTGATTTGGCACATGTAAAGCCCTCTGTCTTGCTCCGCGACTTCTTTAATATGTAAGCTCCATGTTTTATTATTCTGCTGAGAGACAGAAATTCGAGGATTTGGCGTTATAACGTGGTCGTGGATGGCTTGGATCTCTCGCGTGTTCACGTACACCCACCCAATCTGAAAAACGATCGCAAAGAAGACCACATAAATTAATTTCATGTATAAAATCTTATTGCAAGCCAGGTAGTCGCTTTGTGTGTATTCAATGGCATTTTCCAGTTTACCGTTAATTCCACCGTTTGCTCGAAATATTACTTAGTTCGCTTTAGAATAAGGCCGCTAAAGAAAGATAGGTACAATCACCTGATATTTCTTAGGTCTTCGGTAGAGTCCCTATAAGTCCCAATGTGTAGAGTTAAGACGTGTGAAACCAAAAAGGACGCCATTAGTGATGCGAGTAGAATAGCTCCCAACTTTAGCCGTGAATATCTCGGAATCCTGTCATTATTTTTTTCCCCGCCCGTGAGAGCTTTTTCTCAGGAAACACTTGTACACAACAAATTTCAATTTCAAACAATATGACTGGAAGCCAGTTCCCATGAGCAAAGCGCGGTGTCCTGTTTGTGATGGAGGATAAGTTAGGTTTACAGCCACTTTCACTACTCACCGTGCAAATTCTCATTTTGCGCGGTAATTCTGAATTGCGCGGTAGTAAAAATGGCGGCGCAGTCACTTTTTCGGCGAACCAATCAGAGCCGACATCAAAATGTTTTCCATGCCTATGTTCTCCACCTGCCTTGATTAGAATTGTTATATCGCAATCACATCTTCTTTCTTTTTTTCAGTGTTGAAAACTGTTTCCAAAATTTTTCCAACGTTTTTTCCTTCAAGAAAATCGGTCTTTATCTAAAAGTTCGTGCCTCATCTGGTCGCTCGTACTTTGGATGCGAGAATAGAAAAAACAAGGGGGGGGGGAGAGGGGGGAGAGTGAGCGTAGAATGGGGAGTGTGGAACCTCCTGTTATCGGTTAGGGATAGCAAATCATACTCCACCTCTTAATCACAGCTGTTGAACCCGGAACACGTAGTGACAAGTTTGCGCTCGCTCAGATATCATGGGTGCTTTTTTTTTGGCGGGAAAATTGTCTACGAGGAAACAAAGATACACCGTCACAGTTGGATCGTGAGCTAAGAGGGAGAATAAACACACAAGGAAGTGGATGATTTATGACCGAGGTCGCTCCTATCTTTCAGTTTATTTTATTTTTCTAAGAATGTTGTCCTTTTTTTTTCGCTAGCGAAAAGACCGAGACAGATTAAAATTATGGAGAACTCTGTCCTGATATAAACCTGTGATGAAAACCCGATGATGGGAATTTGATTTTACATAAGTAAAATCATTTCATACGGTGATATTACTATGGGCTGACTTTGTCTTGGCTGTGTCTTTCAAATCAATCGTAAACTCTAAACCGCAAGAAAGTGATGGTGACGGAAATTATGCTATTTAGAAATTTAAACTGGAAAAATGTCAAGGTGTAATAATAATCCCCTTCGTCAACTATAAAATTGTAAACTTTGTAAAATCAACAAAAAAGCTCACCATCCCACCAGGATCCCGTAGACAAGATCTTTGGGGTGAAACACAAGTAAGCCATATTGTTGAGTTGAAAGAAGAACCATCAGCAGGACATCAGCTTAGTTTCTCATTATCGGAACCACTCAACCAGTGGCGTCGCGTGAAATTTGGCAACGTTGTGGTGTGTCCATTTAAACCCATCTAAAAAGTCGAATACAAGGGTGTTCACCGAACATTCAATAGTTCGATCTTTTTCATCAGTTTAAATGGACGAACTGCAACGTTGCCATATTGCATGCTACGCCTCTGCACTCAACCGATTAATACAAACCGATGAAAAGCGGGGGGTAGACCGATGCAAAGCTAACGCTATTGAAATGGGGGTACTTGTCAGATCTTATTTTATCAAATGACTAGGCAGTATACGCTGCAAAATTTTGGAATTCCACAATTTAAATTTCTGTTTAATGCTATTAATAATAAAATAATAATAATAAAAAAATACTTAGCTATACTACTTAAGGTGCCCGGGCACGAAAGAAGAGAAGAACATTAAAAGGAATTCAACTGACTAATCGGTCATTTCAAATTGATCTCCCGCTTTTATTATTTGTTCTCCCCCTTTTTAAATCAGTTTAAAATGAAATTTTCTAGCTACCCCCCCCCCCGATGAACAACATACAGGTTGATATACCTGGTTATTCAAAGTTGTGAGTTTGTGACTGAAGTTACATGCGTAAATGGTCCAAGCGTCTCGGAAACAAGTTTTCTTCGTCGCGCCTTCAATTTTTGAGGTATGCAAAAACATAGCTGACGAGTACGAATAGTTATCTACATTAATATTAATTTGACGGTCGACTTGTGACTGCGTGGGTGAATATAATTTACAACACATATATGTATGTATACTTTCTTGAAAATATCGACCAACTGGGTGTGCAGTGGCCATTGAGTTCGATCTTTTGAATGTGTCTAAATGGACAAAAAGTAACGTTGCCAGATTGCAAGCTTCGCGGTGAGACTGATTATTTGACGATGAGGAGTGTTGTCAACCAAAGATTACTTATGCAAACTAGAGTCCCTATATGTAGAGAGTTAAGACAAGAGGGTAGTCATTTTCTGATTGGTCGATGAATTTTAGGCTCTACGGACGCCGCCATTGGATGCGATTTTGCACTTTTGTTTTGTTTACCAACGGTCTTTTACAGATAAAAGAGTTAATTTGCGACGAATCTGTTAATTTTAATCATAATGCACCACAAGAATGTCCATAAATCTCAAAAGAATCATTAAAAAGCGTTAATACATGTCGATCAACAAAAGCAGGGAAAGATTACATCGTTTCAAACTTAGCGGAACTGTAATCTTTGCTGTGGAGCAAAACACAACAACGGCCTCAGAATGTAAACAAATGTGCAAAATCGCATCCAATGGCGGCGCCCATGATTTCTCTTGTCTTAACTCTCTACATATAGGGACTCTAATGCAAACAGATATAAAATGCCGGGAAAGATACAATTTGGCAAACTGGAGGGATCAAAAATATTACAAAAATAAACTGAAAGGAATACCCACGAACACTTTCTCACATCCAACTTAACCTGGGGGCGAAGGACCCCCAGCCCAGACCCTCCCTTATTACTCTGGGGAGACCCCCAGACCCCCCTTTAATATTCTGAGGGAGAATCCCATGACCCTCTTTAGGGATTCATTTTACAGTAGACTGGTTACATAAGTATTTAGCACATTTTCATCAAAATTCGAACTACATATTAAATCAGAAATCTTCCAATTCTCCCCTATTTTTACCAATTTTACCCATTTCCTCGTTGATTTTAATGAAAATCTTTTGTAACCTTTACTCTCTACTTTTAAACCAAAATTTAGTTGCATATGGTGCATTGGTTCAAAAGTTATGCGAGGATACTATAGCTTGTCCCAGAAAAGATTGGATTTGACACTTCTATGGTTTTCATGAAAACATCAGCTTCTTACGGCTCCTAACCAATCAGGTTGCTCTATCTGAGGATGGAAGCTGATGTTTTCATTTAAAGCTACAGTTGTCAAGTCTAATCATTCTTGGGACAACCTATAATAGCTACGGCATCGTAATACTTCCTGAATTTCTAACTTTTTGAGTTAAATGTGAGAAAGTAACTAGCGAATCTGTAATATTTGCGTAAGTTTGAGTATGAGAGCAATAAAATCCGACATTTACAAGTCGGATTTATTTGATCTTTATTATTTTCTATTTATTCCGGGTTGTATCACAGACGGCGTTTTAACCATTATTCACCAGTATTGTGAGACAGGCTAAATAGCTTGAGCCATATCTGTATTCATATGTAATCTTTGGCGTTGGCTGGGAATATCATGATTACGACTGAAGCTATTCGGATTAATCTATCATGATTTGATCTGTGGTCTCATTGTTCTCCGATGGAGGAAGCAGGGGCTCTTAATTCATAAAAAATTACAGAATATAATTTTAATGTGTGTGGGATTAAAAACTTACTCGGTATCCACCCAAATTTCGAATATGACACTCAAAAGTTGCATCTCGGCCGATTGTAACTGTTTGATTCCTCAAAGGCGCTACGAATTCTGGACTGAGTGCAACCCCTATTAAACAAACAAATATAACGCTCATTAGGTAAAAATACATTAGTAGCAATAATTTACAAAGGCAAGCTAAATGTTATAAAATACAAAAACATTAAGGATGGAAAAATTGAGGATTTGGAAGAAATCTTATAAGTTCGGTTCGGACAAGCCTTGATATCTTCTTCCCATATAGTTGTGCTTCTGGTAATATGGACTAGAAATCTGGTATTATGACTAAGTATAGCTTTTTTCCAGTGTAGTTCGAGCCCCAATTTGGCCTGAGAATTGCTGCGATCATTTTTTTCTTAATTTACGAAAATGCTTTGATGGTAACAATTAATATTACACCTCCATTAATATCTTGGCAACTGACTCAAGTTTTTTGCTAAAAAATTAGGTTCAGCGGGGTTAGCTAATCATCTGTAAATTCTGAGACTTGAACTGAACGATTACATAACTAATATTAAAAAAAGCTAAATACCAACGCTTTTGTAAATAAAACTGCAGACCTATCGCGGCACGCTTTACCAAAACATAAATTGCATTGGAGGTTTCCCTGCTTGTTTTTCTTTAAATGGTAACAGAAAAATGAGAATACTAAGGAAAATCCTCAGTCATCTGATCCCGCTAACCTGTAGTGTTATGGTATAATCTCTTTTTGAGGTCAAATGAATGGCTCACAGTTTTACAGTTTCCTTTTATTTTCCTTCTAAAGAACATGCGGTGCCAGGATCTTTTTCGAAAAGTCCTCGAAAACAAACGTTTGCCAATTTGAGAGAGGGGCTGCTACTCTACTCTACGCTGTATACCTCGTGTTGTTGCACTACATTTTTGTACAGAGGGAAACGTTTCGCTCATTTATAACGCAGACAGATATCTCTCTCAGCGATCAAAAGGCGAGCCACCATTAGCCTCAGCTCAGAAAAGAGTTCAGCGTTGCCAGGAATTCAAGAAGCTCAAAACTCATGGCATCGCTGCCGTTCTTGTATATTTAATGACATTTTTTTCAAATCACCGATACATCCACTGGTTGAGAAAAGATTACACAGTTTAATTCAGTTCATGACTGTAAAGAACGAAAACACTAACTTCTGTAATATTTCCTCAATCGGTGCAGTGACAGTTAAATTTTTAAAATATCCAGAAGTTTTATAAAGTCATGCACTGGCTCCACCGGTTGAGAAAAGATTACACATGCGTGTATTTTTGCGCATTGCAGTCATGAATTGAACTTAACAGTGTAATCTTTTTTCAACCGGTGAAATAATCGGTGAATTTAAAAAAATGCCATTTAATTTACACGGAGCGCAGTTCTGACTCATGGAAAGTTTATGAAATCTGAAGGCACCCAAACGATTTGATCTAAATCCTAAAAACTTTTAAAATTTGAGATTAAACCCTTCATGACATTTTTAAGTTAAAGAGTTGAATAATGCACAAATCAAGGTGTTTCTTTTTCTATAGATCTGACATCTATGGTTTCGTCTTTATCGCAGCTGGTTCTCTGATATCTTGCCCAATTTATTTTCCTCCCTTTATGCACTTGTTTGTAAACTCCTCAAGGGGCGAGCTCAATTTTTATCGACTACAGTTTGGTTTCTCCACCCACTTTCGCTTCGCTGCACTTGAAACGGACAG
>VMOF01000024.1:44078756-44105288 GCA_011764245.1 Trialeurodes vaporariorum
GTAGTCTTGAGGTTTCTCAAAATAATGAATAATGAATGTTTCGTAATTTTCGCTGGTTATTACATCCAGGGCTGTCGTTTTGCGTATGATCAATGCTATTTTTCTATTCACCGATGATTCCACCGGCTGAGAAAAGATTACACAGTTCAGTTCAGTGTATGACTGTAATGCACGAAAATACTCTGATCTGTAATCTTTCCTTAATCGGTGGAAACTCCGTTGATTAATTAAAATATCCGCAAGTTTTTTAATGTCACCGACGACTCCACCGGTTGAGAAAAGATTACAGATGTGAGTATTTTAGTTTATTACAGTCATGCACTGAACTGAACTGTGTAATCTTTTCTCAATCGGTGGAATCATCGGTGAATTGAAAAAAAATTAGCATTGATTATACGCAAAACGGCAGCTCTGACTTTCAGAAAGCGCCGGCGACACTTCATATACGATGGAGTATTTCTTTCAGACTCTCAAGATTCTTAAAAGATTTCTTACGTCCCGATACAGAGATGCGTATGAGTGGGGTGACAAGGAGAGGGTTTAGAGAGGAAGATAAAGAAAGCTATAGGTATCCTAAAAGCAGAGAGGAGCGAATTCGTATGCTGGTCGTGGTTTAACCCTACTTTATGGCCGGGATATTCGGATCGAAAGATTTCGCTGTTTCTTTTTTTTTTGGTCGGATAAACGGTGTTGCCTTGTTTGTCGCAAACTCGGCCTTACACAATCAAAGAGCCCAATGGGTCACTCGCAAACTTTGGCTATAGGGGATTGAATAGTTAAGTTTTGCATAAAAACCTGAAAAAATGACGATGAGTACACTATAAAATCACGAAATTCACTCTCAAAATCAGGCTTAATAGCGGACAGACGCAGGTATCATAGGAGATTCCTATCTAAATTGAGATGTATCTCTGTGTTGCCGTAAAGAAAGTGACATAATAGATAGGAATATCCCATGATACCTGCGTTGAACCGCCATTACTAACTTGCCGTTATAGGAGTTATGCGAGTTTATTACTGAATTTTAGACTTTCTTATTGTGATTTTCTCTGGCTATTACATCAGATAGGACTATTCATTTGCTCACAGCAAAAGTTTGCATGAGCCTCATTTGAGAATGTTTCATTTTTCTCTTTATTTACCTATCTCGTTTTTTTTTTTTCAGAGAAAAATAAGTTTGATCCTTTTCGAATGGTCTCGTCGTTAATATTTTCGCAGCTTCATATCTAATGAGGCTGTTGCACACTTTTACCTATCAGTGCTTCAATAATTGATTCTGGTGTAAAAACCTAAAAAAATAACGATGGCAGTACTAAAAACATCAAAAATTCACTCCTACACTCAATAAACGGTTTTATTTGCGCGAGCGTAGTGGTGCGGCGTAGGGCAGTAATGGAGATTCATATCTTAATTTTGTCACTCGGTCTATACGGATGAGGAAGATATATTCATAGAATAGTTGAGAAGCCAGAGGTGTGATCTATATCCAATTAATGGTACGGTGACACCTGATGACAACGGTGCGGTGTCAAAGGAAAGTCGTCTCTTATTGGTCACTTCTTGATGGAGTTACAGAGTATTATTAGATAGGAATCTTCCATTATATCTGCCCTACGCTCGCTCAAATGAAAGCATTAAAAAGCACTTTCTCACATTTAACGAAGTCAGACATTGAGAAAGTATTGCGATGCGGCGCAGCAGTCTATCTGTCTGTATCCCACCATAACTTTTGAACCAACGCTCCATAAGCATCCAAACTTTGTAGAGAAGTTGCTCCCCAGAGGGACATATTTTTGATTTTTCGATTTTTTTTTTTTTATAAATAGTGAAACGTATCCATTAAAATCAATGCGAAAATGAGTAAAATGGGTAAACTAGGAAAATTTGGAATATATAGCAAATGTAGTTGCGCGTTTGAACTTTGATGAAAATTTGCTGAAATATTCTGCAACCAGTCTCCTGTAAAATTAAGCCTTTAAGGGGGGTCTGAGGTTCTCCCTCAGAATATTGTAGGGGGGTCTGGAGGTCTCCCCAGAGTATTGTTGGGGAGCCCGAGGGTCTTTCGCAGAATATTGTCGGGGGATCTGGGGGTCTCCCCCAAAGTAATAAAGGAGGGTCTGGGACTTTCCCTCAGAAAATAAATGGGGGTCTGCAGGGGTCCCCTCAGATTAAGTTAGATGTGAGAAATAAGTGTTCGTGAGGTATTCCCTACAGTTTATTTTAGGTTAATTTTTACACCAGAATCGACTGTTAAATTTCTCATAGCAAAAGTGTTCAATAGCCCCATATGATAGTCCATTATAGCTTACAGCTAAACCTTGCAACTTGCACTGTGCCGCTGTTTTGAATAATTAATGACAATTTTGAATTCACCGATGACTCCACCGGTTGGGAAAAGATTCTACAGTTCAGTTCAGTGTATGACTGACTGTAATGCAAGAAAATACTTGCATCTATAATCTTTTCTCACCTGCGATGGAGTCGTCAATGACTTTAAAAAACTTGCGGGTATTTTAATAATTCAACGGCGATTGCACCGATTGAGAAAAGATTAGACTAGAGTATTTTCGTGCAGTACAGTCATACACTGAACTGAACTGTCTTATCTTTTCTCAACCGGTGGAATCATCGGTGAATTGAAAAATGGCATTAATTGTACGCAAAACGGTAGCTCTGGACTTGCAATTTAGGCCGAAAAGCTCGGAGATTTGGCAACCGCGGGTCGGATTAGCGACCAGCGCTCACCGTTTTTACGGTGGATTAACAATTGTAATCCTGCGTCAGTGAGTCCGCGCATTGTCCGCTGGTAATCCGTCTTCGTCTTGGTCGAACACGACCGCGAGATCTTTCAGTCCCTTGAATCCAGATATGGCCAAAGCGTTCAATTGGAAAAAAGCCACTTAGTTAAAAAAAAAAAAAAATAATATCAAAATAAGTTCATAAGAAAATAAATTAATAGATTCAAAAAAATCTAGAGCTTTCGAGCAGATTTAATTTTTATCTTTATTTTGGTATTTAGAATGTCTTCAAAATATCAAATTTGTGATGAACAGATAAGTCGTTGACGAAAATCAGCGGTTGCCGGGTCGTACGATTTGGCGACCGTGAGCTTCTGCCGTTTAAACTTATTTAAAAATATCGATTCTAGATTAGGTTTCGTGTCTCATCGAAACATCGATTATTTTACATAGGTTTGAATGGAGAGAACTAATTGTTTCAATGTTGCACAAGCCGCCACTCTAAGAAAGTGGAGTTGAGTCAAGTATGAGACAATGCGGGTCTGTTGCAAACTTTTGCTACAGCGCTATAAAGTGTTCAATCTCATGTACAAACGCGTGAAAAGTCCATTGGTGGCATTAGAAAGTCATAAAATGCAGTATATGAAACTCACGAGAGACGATTAATGAAATCCAAGATGGCGGAGAAATATCGAGCAATTTGTACGCATGCATGCACCACGAACATCCAAGGATAGCCAACCTCACAATATCGATCACATACCCAATCACCACGTAAATAAACACATAACCTCTACCTCCAGTAAGGTTGTCAAAGTTGGCCATCCTTTGGATGTTCGTGGTGCATGCAAACAAGTTGCTCGATATTTCTCCGCCATCTTGGATTTCACTAAACGCCTCTTGTGAGTTTATTATTGCATTTTATGACTTTCTGATGCCACCAATGGACTTTTCGGACGATTGAAACACTCTTTGTCGTTGTAGCAAAAGTTTGCAACAGTCCCATTGCAATTATTTAGAGACGCGCTCGCCGCAAACCGTAGTAATTTTTGAGAAATCTTAAGTGAGCCAAATCAAGGTAGCTAAAGCTAAATCAAAAAAATCAAAGCTACATTAAGGTAGACAATGCTAAATTAAGGTAGCTAAAGCTAAATCAAAAAAGCTAAACCTAAATATTAAGGTAGCTACAGAGCTTCCTTGAAATTTTCTTCCTGAAATTCGCCTTGAGTTCACTACTGTGTGTTTCTATAAAGCGTCTCTCGATACTAAATCCAAGCCTAAAATCTTGGTCGAATATTCTTTGGAACTTCCTTGAGAATTGAGAAATCTCGAGCCGTTGTGGGTTCAAGGTTTGTTTCTAAATTGTAAATTGAATCAACAGGAAATTTTAAGGTCACTTCAAGTCAACGAGATATCAAGTGAAGTCTCTGAATTGCACCCTTATACAGACACTGAGTAGAGCCTGCGAAATTTCAAGGATACAGTGGCGTAAATAAGGATGCCGGGGCCCCACCGCCGAATATTTTAAGGAATCCTTCTTAAGTCAATTCAAGTGGTGGTCGGGGGACCGCCCTTCCCCGTAAGACCCAGGGTCCCGCGTGATCCCCCGAGAATTTTGAAAGTTTATAGCTTTTCCACAGATGTAATTTTATACCATATTCATTCAAAACTTTTCAAAAATCAATGCTCATACTGCCAATGTTTGTTAGTTTTGTTTCTGTTTGTTTTTTGTTATAGCCAAAGAACTTAAAAAGTTCATTACTTTTTTTTCAGTAATTTTGTAAAAAAGATGAACTGATAAGAATTTCCGTGAAAACCTTCGAAATCTGTCATGCAATCGACTCATTTCAAATTCATAAAGCGTCCTCTTGGAACTCCCTAATTCCCTATACATAACTTTCATCAAGGGACTCTGACAGGGACCTCTTAAGGCCAAAATTTTAATTTTTTTTCAAATTCAAACGCAATAGTGAATTACATCAGGGGAGCTCATATGGAGGACTCGAGTACTCTGATCATTATTTTTCAAAAATATTAACGAAAAATGAAGGGAGAAAGTTATTTTATCAAAAAAAGAAAGAAAAAAAAAATTATAATTTTTTAAATGTTTCCCTTTTATTGGGCTTCGGGGGCCTCCCGCCGCGCCGTGCAGAGTTCTCAGGCGCCTAACTTATCTACGCCACTGCAAGGATATTTAAAGCATTCGACCGCAATTCATATTTCAAACAGTAGCGCCGCGTGCAGTTTGGCAACAATGTATTATATCCATTTAAACTCATGTAAAATATCGAATTCAGGGGGTGCATAGTGCACGAGGAAAATTCGATATATTTAACGAGTTTAAATGGAGTTGTTGCATTGTTGCCAGATGGTACGTGACGCCACTGATTTCAAAGAATCAAATCCATTAAATTATGAGTCGTGAAAAGAAATGACTGCCACTATCAAAAAATCCGAACTTCTCACGAAACTAAATTGAGTAATGCTTCAATCTCGTCTCGTTTTACAAAGATTGTCTCTACCTCACGATTTAAGTATCAGAGAATCTCGTTCCGGTCCTTCACGAGGGAGTTAAAATATAATCAATCAGTTGAACTTTAAATTCGTTCTCTTTGTTTCACGTTTCTTCCAAGAAGTTTACAGTGCATTCAAGCACTTCATTTTTTCTCTCTTTTTTTTTCGCGACTTAAATAATGAGAACTTTATTCCGGACAAAGCTGAGAATTGCGAGAGAGGCGGGGGAGTGAAACAGGATACGGAGCATGGCAAAGGTGGGGCAGAGTTGTTTGTTATGAGATATAAAAAATTGAAACGTTTATTTATTCTATTAATAACCCTCGTTATTTTATTTCTCGGAAGTTTAATATGGTGGGATTGGTGGGAAGAGGTAAAACCACCACAGAGTTTCTTCTGCTCTGTAAACACGATCTGTTAAACTTTTCCACCCTCCCTCTTCCTCTTCCTTCCCTTACCTTCGCCGCACCATGGTTTTTGATCGTCAACAAATGTGGCCAAAAATCAGAAAAGTAAATTTGTCATCAATTTATCATTTATATACTTTCAACACAAATTTTCAATCACAGAAAACACTGTAAACGAGTTTTTCAAACCTTTAGAAATGTCACTCAGCATCTCAGGTTTTGAATCGTACGCTTAAAACGTCAAGAACGATGATTTTTGATGACTTTTTTCCACCGATTTTTTTGCCGATTTTTTTGAATCTCTGACCATAGAGCGCATTCTGCTTTACCGTAGACGCCTTCAGCCTTGAAAATCTCTTTCATCAAGACGCAGCTCCCAAATTCATTTCTCATCGATCTGCTCCTTGTCTGTCTGGATTTTCGCCACGTATTGGTCATCTCTGAGATAAAGAGGGTGGGTGGAGGGTGGGGGCTTCAATCGAAACCTCAATTGATATGGTTGACGCTTCAGTCAGAGCTGTCACTTTGTTTATCGACAAGTCTCAACTCACAGATGTCTCCACCGGTTGACCAAAAATGTGCAAATTTCAATGGGTCTGTTTCGTATACTTATGCTACAACAATAAATAACAGTCTTTGTTGTTTTCATTTTTTATTTGGTTTTTTTCATTTTACTTTAAATTATTAATTAGACGTTCAAACCAAACAATCAGTTTTCAGTTCTCGTTTTCATCAATTAACATCATTTTTAAATCATCTCTTATTTGATCCAGGCAAACTCAACGATCTTTTATTAGGTATTACGTACTCACAGACATACGAACTGAACAAAACCTCAGTCACGTTGAAAAAAAGTCAACTCTCTAAAATTGAATTAAAGGTAAATAGCAACGCTCGGTAGAGAGCACGAGTGTATTCTTATTGGGGTGTAGGAATCAATTAGGAGGAGTGTTTCGGGGGGGGGTCGCAAAGAGGGGGAAAAGCTAGTACATTGAGAAGCCAATAAAAATGACAAAGCAACGGGTGAAAGGGGGAGAAAAGGGGTGGTCCTGAACGTATGGGGGATGGAGGCATCTTCTATAGATTTCCTCCAGATGAGAGAGGTATAAAGAGAGAGAGAGGTCATAGATGGGGGATTCAGAGGGGAGGGAGGGAGAGAGTGGGAGAGAGAGAGATAGAAAGAGAGAGAGAGAGAGATCGTGTGACTGTGTGACTCTGTTTGATGTGTGCGTTTGTGTTCCGTGATTATATTTGTGTTTTGTGTGTGTATGTGTGGGTGTATGAGAGAGAGTGAGAAAGAGAGGGAGACTGGGAGGGTAGAAAAGAGCGCGAGAGAGAGAGAGAGGGGGAGAGAGAGAGAGAGAGAGAGAGAGAGAGAGAGAGAGAGAGAGAGAGAGAACAAAGCGGCTGAGTCGGTAGAATATTCGTGGTAATTATTGATGCAGCTCACGGATCTCCAGATCCGAATTCAAGTTGACGTAGACAGTTCAGTGAATGTTATTAAAATGGCGAGGTACAGATATCAAAACCAGGTGGTCCTCCAGTTTCCCCGCGCGCAATATGCTCTTTACGACGACATCGCGCTGCTCCGTGCGAGCGAGATAGCCGGCTCCGCGTAGCTTGCAAGTGAGACAGAGAGCGCGTCTTATCCGCGGTGCTGCGAGTGACTGCGATGGAGAGCGCACTCCACGTTCCGTTACGATGCGTGCGAGAGAGACAGAGAGAACGAACGCCCCGCTACGCTCGCGCGTTGGTCTCGTGACGCGACGCGACGCCTTCTCCTGTGTGTTAACACCACACATTTGCACCACTGCCTAGCGGGTTGCCTAGCCTACATAATCAAAGGATTCATAAATTGTGCGCGTGTTGTTGTTTGTGTCCCGAGGAGCAAAGGGGGAAAAAATCTCTACCCCCTTCTCGGCGGACACGGCCACCTCTCACGTTCCAAGTGGTTCGTGAACATGTGCTGACTAAATGTGATTCACGGATACAAACTGCTTCCGGAAGGTGCGCTTGACGAATAGAGGCCGCGTGCCATTTTGCTGTCTTAGGATTCTAAAAGTAGTAAAGTTCCGTTTTAAGATAAAAGTTAAATTCTTGACTGACTGCTTGTATGGATGGATCTTGAATACAAGCAGAAATCTTTGGCAATAAAGTGCGTCGCGTCGATTCTGGTTTCAGATCTCGAATAAACTGTAGGAAATACACAATGAACACTTTCTCACATCAAAATTATTCTGGGGGACCCCCTTTAATATTCTGGGGGAGACACTCAGACCTCCTAACCCCTTAAAGTGTCAATTTTTACACTGGGCAGAATGTATTTTGCAAATTTCAATCAAAATTCAAACAGCTATATTTGTAACATGCCAATTTTTTCCTACCTCTCCCAAGGTTATACTATACTCGTAGATTAAAGAGGCATGCTTATCTGACTTTGCGCCACAAATTCAGTAGCGCGCAGTTCAAATTCTCTGCAGGCAAGATGGCCGACAAAATCAGAAAGCGTATACTCTTTGCAGAAAACATCGGGCTGCCCTCTGCGGGAAAGCAGAAAACAACCCAATGTTTTCTGCATAGAGAATACGTTTTCTGCTTTTGTCGGCCATCTTGTCTGCAGTGATTTTGAACTGCGCGCTACTGAATTTTAGGCGCGAAGTCAGATGAGCATACCTCTTTAATCTATAACCTTGACCTTCTCCCATTTTCCCATTGATTTGAATGGAAACCTCTTATCCTCCGTACCTTGCATACAATTTAAAATTTCGATAAAACAAAAATGTCCCTTTGGAGTCTGGAGGAATGTTAAAAGCGACCTCTCTACAAAATTTCAATACACATGTATCATTGGTTCAAAAGTCATGCTGGGATACAGACCGACAGACATCTGCGCCATCCCAACGAAGTATAGCGACAGAGAGGCTGATACATGTTATAAGTCCTATCTCAAAATGTGACAGCAAAGGCGATCTGAATTTGATTTGTTTACCTCACCTTTTTTTAACCTCGAATCAAATATTGTAATTAATTTTGTGGAAATAGGTTTTAAACAAAAGTGCAAATGTTTAAGAGTGGCTATCTGGACACGGAATTTTAATACAAAACAATCTAGTTGAGAAGTTGTTAGTTTTTTTTATCGTGCAAATCCTTCCAGAAGAAACAGTTATATCTATTTTTGTGTCCAGATAGCCACTCTAAAACACTTGCACTTTCGTTTAAAACCAATTTCAAATATATTTGTCACAATTTTTTTTTAAAAATTTAACGGTTAAAAAAGTGAGGCAAACAAACCGAGCCTGTTGTATGAAAATGTCCATAAAAAATTTCCATCATGGCTAACTCCTTGAAGTCTCAATATTATACGTCCCACACATCTTTTCTATAGATCCTATATGGTTTCGCTTGTTTTAACTCCTTACTTTTAGGGATTCTTGATGCTCCGCCTGCACTCTGAGTGTTTTTAAATTGGCAACAGCGATCCGGAATGTTTACACTGATGCCGGCAGCCACTTCACTTGCAACCACCATCCGATCGCCGCGATGGAAGATGCCGCCTGTGAGTCAGCCTCATCTCAGCTGACAAAATTGGAACCAACGAAGAAACGGACTTTCCAATTAAATAGAGCAGTTTCAACACTCTCGGCGCGTTTCCCAATGAATCTTCGCTTTCGTCCGCGTTAAACACACAACCGCCTCCTGCCCTCCCCTATTCACTCCCTTGCGTCGTTCACCGCCATCACTACCGGTCACCCCGTCTCTGGACACACTGTGTGAACCGGCCGGGGCCCTGGTTCTACTCCTCTCACTTCCCTCCGGAGAAACAATTTACTTTCGGAAAATCCGTCAAGCAACGATCGTCGCGTACAGCGCGGCTCAGATCAAACTTTTGCAGCGAGAAATCCTAAGAAGACGCGAATCTGGTCGAGGAGTTGTTTACGCAGACCGGGGACAAAGTTGGTGGATTGCTCTCCCTCCCTCTACCCTCCTCTCTTTCTCACTTCCCCCTCCCCACTGCTCGCGCTCAATGTCCACGCTGCGTCGATGAGATTACATCGTTCATCCATGACTAAGAAACGTAAAGCTATAGCCGTTGGCGGTTTTGTACGATGATGATACAGTCGTGAAAATCAGGGCTGCCGTTTTGATGATCTCTTAACCTTTGTGATTCCGTGAGCGGATCCAGGAGATGGTCTTTCTCTCTCCCCTTCCATTTGAACGGGTGCGTTAGAAAAGGACGGCGATAGGGGCTAAAGTCACTCTTTGCTATCTGTTTCGTACACATGTATTCAAATGACCATAACGAGAGAGAGAGAGAGGGAGAGAGAGAGAGAGAGAGAGAGAGAGAGAGAGAGAGAGAGAGAGAGAGAGGAGAGAGGAGAGGGGGGAGGAAGAGAGAGAGGGAGGAAGAGAGAGAGGGAGGAAGAGAGAGAGGGAGGAAGAGAGAGAGGAGGAAGAGAGAGAGGGAGAGAGAGAGAGAGGGGGAAGAGAGAGAGGGAGGAAGAGAGAGAGGGAGGAAGAGAGAGAGAGAGGTGCACGGAAAAAAAACTACGGTGAAAATAACCATACGGATACCTGATTTTGGCACCTGCTAGATGTTATGGTAATGTTAACCAGAAGTATACTATGTTTTGACTAGGTACTAGGTGAGTTACCTGATTGCATGTCGAATTTACTCAAAGTATCGGTAAATGTACCATCTGGTCAAGTTTACCATAACATCTAGCAGGTGCCAAAATCAGGTATCCGTATGGTTATTTTCACTAATCTTTTTTTTCCGTGTGGGAGGAAGAGAGAGAGAGGGAGGAAGAGAAAGAGAGGTAGAGAGAGATAGAGAGAGAGAGAGAGAGAGAGAGAGAGAGAGAGAGAGAGAGAGAGAGAGAGAGAGAGAGAGAGAGAGAGAGAGAGAGAGAGAGAGAGAGAGAGAGAGAGAGAGAGAGACAGAGAGATCGTTTGACTGCGTGTGACTCTGTTTGATGTGTGCGTTTGTGTTGTGTGATTATATTTGTATTTTGTTTTGAAAATTTTCAGTTCCCGTTTCTCGACCAATTATAAATAATTTCGCAGTTTTCGAGGTTTTCTGAGTTAAATAGAATTGGCTTTTGAATGTGTGCCTTAAACAATCTAAAACTGTTTGAGAAACATTAAAAAAAATTCAAGGGCGATTTTGATGTGAGGATTTTCATTTGAAGGTCATAGTACTTGGTAAACTAAAAATTCTTTATGGGAGCAGTAGGATGACGTGACACACACGCGAGGGATGAATGAATTCTTGCAGCGATATGAACGAACCTTCAGCGGAGGAATACTGGATCTTTCGCGGCAAATCAATGAAAAATTCCAAAAATGAAGGGGGAGATATGCAGTGCCATGGCAGTTATGTCGAAGTTATGAGAATTTGCTAACATGCCACGGATAATATCAATGGAAATAATTACATTAGACATACTCTTTTGTTGCCAAGTCTGATATTCGTAGAAATCAAGCTTGAATGTTGTCACTGCGCATTTCTTGTAACTGATGGAATGAAACAGTTGCAAGCGTCTGAATTTTGGTGTTCTTAAGGGGTCTAGTGAACCAGGTTCACTGTGAACCTATACGTTACCAAGGCATTGGCGGGTCCAGGAACTTGTCCTTCTCTCTCTTTTTCCATTACAAAACGTTTGTTAGAAAAGGACGAATTAGGGGAACTGGGCAGTCACGAGAATTTTGCACCCTCTTCTAGCCTTTTCTAACAGATGCATTCAAATGGTCAGAGAGAGAGACAAGGACAATTTCCTGGATCCGCAAGGGTACTCATGTGAAAAAGGGTCATCTTTTGGTACACTTTTATGTCAGGATTGGTTTGAACTACAGCAATGAGATTTTGCATCCATACTCCGTATTACATTCTGAAGACATGAAAGTAAACTTCTTTCAATTGTTGTGCAACTTAGTTCAATTTTTTGAAAGCTCAAAAATGTGTATTTTTTGTGTTTTTTCTGAGCTTTCATTTTTTTTTTTTTTTTTTTTTTTTTTTTTTTTTTTTTTTGTTTTTGTTTTTTTTTAAACTAACTGCACATTGACTTTGATTTTACTTCCATAGCTAGAGGCTGAATTCACTCCAGCTGAACCACCAAATCTTGTTCTCTTAATGCTGTGGAGCTTACATCATAAGAGAGAAAACAAAATAAGAATAAAAGATTGGAGAAGGAGGGAAAATGAAGTGATTAAAGCTGTCTTTAATCTTTAACTTTAATGGCAAAACTACGAATAATTGCAGCTATTCCAGTGTAATACATGCCTTCTCCCAAGAAAGGAAAGAGAGGGGCTAAGATTTTGACGGATCTAAGCGAGTCATGTTTTCTTAAACTTTCCTGTTTTAATTCTTCTAGGAAAATTATTAAAATTTTGAAACTGCCGTTGTTTGCTCTCAGAAATACAGAGATAAATTGAGAAAGTCGCAAAAGAAAGATACTAATTTCGAAAGAATGAAAGAGAAGGAATTCGGAGAGAGGGGAGAAGAAAGGAGAAAAGAGGAGAGTAGAGCAGAGCAGAGAGAGTGGTGGGTGGCGCAAAGGATTACGGGAATTAAGTATTAAGTACATTTTATTTACTCCTCCGAGAAGAGCTTTGAACTTAATTTTTATCATTGACCCGGTTAAGTAGCTCTGCTCAGTGCGCTTGAAGACGGTGACACCAGAGTAATTAATTAATTCTGGAGGGAAAGTCACTCACTGGCTACTGGCGATCTCTTGTTTTCAGCTCGTGACCAGAATTGAACTGCTCTGTTTTTGGTTCTTTTCATGAGATTTTCAAACAGACCGCGTTCAGGAAGCTGCGCACTTGTTGTTTAGTATCGGCGTTCGTTCAGTTTCAAGGGTTGACCTCAGAGTATCCTGTTTCTTAATCAATTACCTGCGATGCATCCATGTGTGTTTTAATCACAATGTCAAAGCAATTGACGTCAATTTAGCAAAAGTAGGGAGGGTGGGAGGGAGATGATTTTTTAGTTTTTATTTTAATTTCACGATACAATAACGGACCGTAAAAATAAAACATTGAAATTTCATACCTTATTAAGAGTCAGAACATGTAGAATGACATGGGGGGTTACAAAGGAAGATCGTATTTAAGCGTAATTGGAATCGGATCGAATCGGTGATCGGAGTGGTAAGTGTTGAAAAAGAAAAGATGAAGAGAGGAGGAAAAGGAGTGAGGAGGAGGAGGAGGAGGAAAAGAGAAGGAGGGAGAAGAGAAGGAGAAGGAGAGGAGAAGGAGAAGGAGAAGGAGAAGGAGAAGGAGAAGGAGAAGGAGAAGGAGAAGGAGAAGGAGAAGGAGGAGAAGGAGGAGGAGGAGGAGGAGAGGAGAGGAGGAGGAGGAGGAGGAGGAGAAGGAGAAGGAGAAGGAGAAGGAGAAGGAGAAGGAGAAGGAGAAGGAGAAGGAGAAGGAGAAGGAGAAGGAGAAGGAGAAGGAGAAGGAGAAGGAGAAGGAGAAGGAGAAGGAGAAGGAGAAGGAGAAGGAGAAGGAGAAGGAGAGGAGGGAGGAGAAGGAGAAGGAGAGGAGAGGAGAGGAGGGAGAGGAGAAGGAGAAGGAGAAGGAGAAGGAGAAGGAGAAGGAGAAGGAGAAGGAAAGGAGAAGGAGAAGGAGAAGGAGAAGGAGAAGGAGAAGGAGAAGGAGAAGGAGAAGGAGAAGGAGAAGGAGAAGGAGAAGGAGAAGGAGAAGGAGAAGGAGAAGGAGAAGGAGAAGGAGAAGGAGAAGGAGAAGGAGAAGGAGAAGGAGAAGGAGAAGGAGAAGGAGAAGGAGAAGGAGAAGGAGAAGGAGAAGGAGAAGGAGAAGGAGAAGGAGAAGGAGAAGGAGAAGGAGAAGGAGAAGGAGAAGGAGAAGGAGAGGAGAAGGAGAAGGGGAGAGGAGGAGGAGAAGGAGGAGGAGAGGAGAAGGAGAGGAGAAGGAGAAGGAGAGGAGAGAGGAGAAGGAGGAGAGGAGGAGGAGAAGGAGAAGGAGAAGGAGAAGGAGAGAGGGAAGGAGAAGGAGAAGGAGAAGGAGAAGGAGGAGGAGAAGGAGAAGGAGGAGAGGGAGAGGGAAAAGGAGGAGGAGGAGGAGGAGGAGGAGGAGGAGGAGGAGAAGGAGAAGGAGAAGGAGAAGGAGAAGGAGAAGGAGAAGGAGAAGGAGAAGGAGAAGGAGAGGAGAGGAGAGGGAGAGGGAGAGGGAGAAGGAGAGGAGAAGGAGAAGGAGAAGGTGAAGGAGAAGGAGAAACTTAGGTTCACGGTTTGTTCCTGTCGAACTTGCTGAAAGAAAAATTTTTAACATGAACATTCATTCGTTTAATAGTTTCCCTAGTAATTAAGTTCCTTGGACTGCGAAGTTCGGATATTACTGTGATTTACATGTGAATTAATTTACATGAAAAAATCAACGCGATTTCCATGCTTTGATGGAAAGTTGGAATAGAGCTCATGTAATTTGTTTACTTGGGTCTAAACGTTTTAACGATGGATATTATATGTGACATTCCTCGGCGTCAGCGAAACGTCCTTTTACCCTGGAATCCATCGTAATCATTTCAGTTAAAGGATCATTCAGGGCTTTCAATACAAAGGTGGTATAAAGTTCAAATTTTCCGTCACCTATCCCCAACCTTAAACGCATAGAACTTTTAAAAAGTCCAACAGCGTTCGTCAAAGTAGACGGCGGAGGCACGGATGAATTTCGTTTCCTCATCACGTCACTCGAATTTAGGAGGTTTCCTCCTTCACTCGCAGACCGCAGATGGATGCTGCTGACACAGGCGGATCCAAGAGAATGTCTCTCTCACTCTCCTCCCACTCCACTTTGAACTTATGCGTTGGAAAAGGATGGAGATAGGTACTAAAGTCATGTGATGGCCTCCTCAGCTATCCTTTTCTAATGCATGCGTTCAAATTGAAGGAGAGAGAGAAAGAGAGGGAGAGGAGGGGGAGAGAGAGAGGGGGGGAGAGAAAGAGAGACAAATTCCTGTATCCGCGTTTGGCTGCTGATGCTCGCGATGGTTTCCACCGATCATTATATGATCATCGTGCATCCATCTTTTCATTTATCACTCAACTCGCTTGACGCTCAAACCTTAAAAGCTACTTTGAACCCCATCCGACCTCTAGGCGTCAAATGACGTCGCGGTGGATATCTGAACTAGCTTTATATTTTTATTTTCCTCCAAAGTCACGGACCTTTTTCTCTTTTTTTTTTCTATTCGACTGAGGTCGGAACACGGCATCATTCCTTCGTATCAAAAAGAGCCAATCACCGCTGAAAATGTTGCTTTTCAGAAAAGAAGGTTATGAAAGGTTTCTTATGTTCCTCGGCTACAGGGGCAGGCATCAAATAATGGAGGGGAAGTTATCATTATTTTTTTTTTCCCCCCTGTTTTTAGAGATGCGTCGCGTTGGTAGAGCGCGACTCTGTCGCAAAGTGACAGTCGTGTGATTGAGGTATCCGTCATCCCTTTAACTTTGCAGCTCCTCTCTCTCTCTCTCTCTCTCTCTCTCCTCTCTCTCTCTCTCTCTCTCACTCTCTCTCTTTCGCCCCCCTCTGTTTATACAAGGAGGGATAGGATATAAGAGGTGGGGATATGCTAAAACACTGATTCGTTATGTTAGCCAAATCGGTCGTGTTTCTCGACCCTTTATCGCCCCGTCCCTTTTACTCGTGCGTTTGGTTTGCATGGCTTTTAAAGCTAGTCGCACGAAGATAGTCTCACAGTGGGGTTAAATGCACGTAAAATATAAAGTTTGCACTATAATTATTTCGTATTTTTTTATTTCTTTTTTGAATTCGAGACATAACTTTGTCTCCGTAGAGAAAGTGGCAACTTAAACAGGAATCTCCCATGAAACCTGCGTAGCTCCGCCACTATGATCTTGCTGTCATAGCAGTTTTCTGAATCAATTACGAAATCGTAGACTTTTTCAACGCGGCATTTTGTGATTTCCGCTGCTTTCTACATGAGATTTAACTATATTTATTTGCTTTTAGTAAAAGTTTTTAAGAGCCCCTCTAACCACTTAACTCGAGCTAGCAAAACAATGATTTGTCTTCGTAATCTTCTTTTTAAAGGATTGAATTCTCAATATTTGACTTGTCTAAAATAACTATCATGAAGATTTCATGAAGACGAATGAATCGGAAGAAGCAAAAAACAAAAACAAAAACAAAACAAAAAAAAAAAAAAAAAAAACGGAAAGAAGCAACAGCATTTTAACCCTCTAAGGGCCAGGGACCAATAAATGTACGGTCACACGGTCCTCGGCCCCAAGTTAGCCCCAAGTCCGCCCTAAGTACTTCAACAAGCATCGGCCACCAGCCAACGGACCGCATCGGACCGTTTTAAATTGGCGCAAACACAAAACTAACCTCCAAATAGCACTTAGGGTGGGTTAGAGAGGCTCTAGACCCGCCCCAAGTAACGTAAAGTTGGGAGCGCACCCAACATTCCGATGTGCCGTTAAAGAAATGTGAGGTTAGAATCGCCATTTTTAGGTACGACCTAAAGCCCGTGTGTACCGTACATTTATTGGTCCCAGGTTATTTCAAAAGGACGCCACCCTTCTGTTCAAGGTAGATGGAGAACAGGTATGGACATCACTCTGTGGTTGGCTCTGATCGGTTGTGAAAAAAGCGACTCCGCCGCCATTTTTCTAACCGCGCATTCAAATTTAGATTTCACATCTTGAAAAGGAAAGTGGACAACGTAATTGATGATGTTAATCCATTCTATAGTCACAACATTAAAATTTAAATATAAAAATTACATTTCATTGTTCAAATAAATAAACTATTGCTTTTCAGATAAACTTCCCCTTCAAACCTAACCACAAACAACAATGCAAGATACACGGTGTAAATAGGAGACAAGATGGCGGCGAAGTCGCTTTTTCCCAAGTGGCCACGTGTCCTCTGAGTCGAGTGTTGTTTATACCTGTTCTCCATATACCTTGCCTTCTGTTAACAAAGGGAAGGTAGTTAACTATTCGTACTCGGGGGAGTTGAAATTGCCTATACGATACATTGAAGGCGCCCAAAGACATCTTATCTTGTACTTACATGTTTTCATCAACAGTCGCGTTTATCCGGAATGAAGACTGGAACAATATGAAGTAGACTAGAGAAGAAAAACGAGTATACTTGGGCTTGGCCCGTAAAGGCTGAAAAATTGCCTCATAATTCTGATCATGCTCCAAATTATTTCGAAATGACCTCATTGTGCGGTGCGCGTCACATTTCCCTTTCTCTTGACGTTTACCCGCGCATGTATTTGCGTGCGTGAGCGTTAGTATTCAATCCTAAGTAGACTCAACCGCTGTCGGATAGAACTCATACACGTATGGCTTTTACTCCGTTTTGATCCTGTTTACGTTAAGTTAAAGTCCCTGTATTCTGATTTGAAAATAACTCGCGGCAATTCGGCACTTGTTCCGGTTCGTTGCGATGGATCCTTCGTGTATTATTATATGGGTCGCCGCTTTACTTCGGCGTCACCGGCACACATCATTGCTAAAGCTATAAGAAATATATAACTATTTATTTTGATTTTCATTTTGCATTGCAGTATACAATACCAGATTTAGTTAATTATATACAATTCAAGATTTTGGAAATTTTATAATCAAAGAAATTGATAAATGCTTTGTCATTCTGGATTGCACTTTTTACGAAAATTTAGAATGTACTTATAACAAAGGAGTGAATAATGTCATTTCAACAAAAAAAATTTCCAAGAATAACAATCCAAAATGATAAAACAACAATATCTCTAGCGAGCAAATTTAGCAACTAAGTGTTTTTATACCATTTCTAACAAAATAAAATTGTTCATTTACCTGCGCACGAGCTAAATTTTCCGAAAAAAAAAAAAATAGATGTAAATAATTTTGTAAATAATGTTTTATTATTTCAGCAATGCCCATTTTTACTTTCTCACAAACGAAGTGAGAAAAATTGAGAAAGTATTGCGATGGCATAGAGATATTCAAGGAATTCTGTTTCGATACTTGGCCCGCAGCAACTAAGTCAATCATGATAATTATGAAATAATTGGTTCTCATCATGCCGAATACTATCCTAAAGAATATCCATCCATAAAATTTCAATATTTCTTAACCTTATGTGGTAGGGAAGGATAAAGTGCATAAAATTTCTGTTGCGTCTGGCTGGTTGTCATGTCTGTCTGTCTGTTTTACTGTCTATCTTTGACCTAAAACGTGAAATACTGCATAACTTTTGAACCATTGATCCATATGCATTCAACTTTTGCTGAGATGTTGCTTTTAACATTCCCCGGAGCGACTTTTGTGTGTGTTTTTTTGAAGTTTGAATTTCTAGGTTAGTTATACTATGAGAGAATTCTTTTTTTAAACCAAGGTGTATTTTGTTTGTGTTAAAGAAACTGCACAGTGATATATTGACTCAGGGGCAGGGCTAAATTAACCATAAGGCAGACTAGGTTACAGCCTAGGGCGCAAGCTTTGTAGGGGTGCAAAATTTGGAGGGACGTTTATTATTGAAGCAAAAATAAAACCCCATTACGTGGAAAAGGCCTCAAAAATGGTTGAGAAGCAAAAAAAAAAAAAAAAAAAAAAAAAAAAAAAAAAAAAAAAAAAAAAAAAAAAAAAAAGTATCTTCATTTGTTCAAGCCCCTCATTTTTGAACCCACGGACCGCCCATCAGGGGCGCAAGTAAACATTTAGCCTATACTCTAGGTTACCTAGGCCCTAGAGCGCTAGGTCACAGGTAGGGTTAATTCGGCTCTGCTCAGGGGAAATCCTTTCAACCCAAGGAAAAAGTCTGCTGCTACAAGTAAAAGATAACTTGTTGGTTCAGATTCCTTGTTGTGACTGTGATTTTCCTTCATGCAATCAGAACTTACTGCCCGAAAGAGAAACTGTCACAAGTAAACGTGTTTCCTTGTGTTTAAAGAAGTGATTTTTCTCAGTGTATGGATGAAAAATTGTTTCCATTAAAATTAATAGGAAAATGGGTCAAAAAAGGGAAAAATTTAAATACTTCAAGTATGGATCTTTGGATTTGGATAAACATTTGCAAAAACATTCCACAACCAGCCTACAGGGGGGTGGGGGGTCTGGGGTTTTAGGGGGGTCTCCCTAGCATTTTAAAGGGGGGTTTGGGGGTTTTCCCTAGATTGAAAATGGTGAGAGAAAGTGTTCATACGGTAGTCTTTACGGTTTATTTTAGTGAGTTCCAGTGACAAATCACCTCTTTAAGATTTCGTTTTGTTTCAAACGCGGCAATCTGTATGATGGTTTCCTCTCAGCGCGGGTTTATATTCTTTCGGTAAAGCCGACAACAGTGGCACACAGAGAGTTATCAAGATTGGCCTCTTCATGAACTTATTTCTTAAGACAATCAACGCAACTAAATTAACTCCTCCGCCTCCGTCTCGCTTCTACCATTCGATAAATCACTGATAGAAATACTGGAAGTTAAAATCGTTTTATATTACGCTTACATGAAGTTAATTTTTCTTAAAATCATTTCCCGAGGATATTTAGCTCGAGATAGGATTCCTTTGAAAGACAGAGTGGGTGGGAAGTGGGGAGAGGGAGTTGGTGGAAAGAGGAGGGGTGGGGGAGTTCAGGATTGATTGAAAAAAATATCAGCTTCTGTCTCGATTAAATGGAGCAAAATGAGGGTGCGCGCCGATATCATCCTTTCGCCGAGCACGGGTGTATGGAAGGACGAGGCCCTCCCTTCGCACTTGAACACTCCACCCCTATCTTTTTCCGCTATCATCAACGTTATTACCTCCTTCAGGAAGTGAAGGGACAAATGAACAAGTGGACAAGTCATCCCTTCCAGACATATTATCGGCATCTAAACGGGCCATGAATTGATATTTTCCCTTGCCGATCACGGTCCGTTATTGACCATTAGGGGAAAAAGAAAATGTCATAGCTGTTACTCTCTCTCTCTCTCTCTCTCTCTCTCTCTCTCTCTCTCTCTCTCTCTCTCTCTCTCTCTCCCTCTCCCTCTCTCTTTCCCTATGTCTCTCTGATGCTGTACTTTTATAGGTTTCTTCAGAACTGCGAAAGTTCGTCGGAACTTTCGGCGAGGATTTTTGTCGATCTGAGTAAGTACGGTATTTTCGCGGGATATTGACCGATTAAAAAGAAAAAAGAGCTGAACGTCTAAAAACGGTTGTTCCATCATTTCGAGCGGCGAACGCTGAAATCCCGACGCTCTGGAATGATGGTGGATGTTGTGTATGTCACGCAACTTAGTTGTTAAAAATTTCCGGAAGTTTCGCGTCTCGAAGTTTCGCTGTTATTGCGTATTTTAAGTGGTTTTGTTGATTAGAGGGCGGTGAACGCTGCTGAGCATGTCACAAGCGCACAGATTCCACTTGTAAAAGTAACAGAGGGAGTTTCATCAGAAATTATTACGAGTATTATTCTCTCACTTACTTCTAAATTATCTTAACGTTGGCGTTAATGCGCCTTTTAATTAATCGAATTGAGGGTCCTGAGATCGGTGTTTGCAAGACGTTTAAAACGACGGCATATTGGTATGTTGCATACTTTTGCAACAACAGTAAAGATCCTTGATTCTTACGTAAAATTTGGCAACAATAACGATGCGCACATAAAAAAAAGTTCAAAAACAGTTCATTGATTCGGAAAATCACTTCAATTTCATATGACTGGAGCTAAACTAGACATTATTCGAACCGGTATACTACTAAATACAAAGTGCTCCAGACCTACCTTACCCGGTTTTTTTCTCGGCCACTCATCATAAAAAAGCTGAAAATTGTTTTTATTTAATTTTATTGTAATTTCATTAAACTCGTAGATGACTCATTTTTAAGAGAAAATTTGCGAAAAATCTTTATTTATGAAAGTATTTTATCATAGAGTGCACACGAAGCGAGGTAATTGCAAAAAAAAAAAAAAAAAAAAAAAAAGATTTTAGGCTTACATTTTTCAACATGACGGCATCAGCACAGCTCGCGATGTGGTGAAAAATGAGTATGTGTAAAAGGACACTAAACTGAGCCGAAAAACGCCAACTCCCTTATTCCACCATTTTCTCCCTAGGTAAGGCCGTTTTTTTCGACCATTTGACTGGAATATACTATGATTCCACTGGTTGTCCAAAATATTGCACACTTCAATGTATGACAGTAATGCCCTAAAAATACTCTAACCTGTACTCTTTTATCAACCACGGTGGCGGTGCTGTCATCACTGGCTTTAACAAATAATAATCAACTGTATATATGTATATTCTGATAATTCAACAGTGATTCCATCAATTGAAAGAAGCTTGCAGACCCGCGAGTATATTTTCATGCATTGCCATCATAAACTGAACTGAACCATGCAGTCTTTTGGTCAATCGGTGGAATCATCTGATTTACACAAAATCAAAATCAAAATTTGTCATTAAATAAACAAAGCGGCAGCTCTGATGTTGATGTTCTTTTGAGACAGCTAGGTCACTTTTGAACTGTCTCTGCTGAAAATGTCCGTGCCAAAAGAAATGTAATTCCATAAGTTGGAGAAAGAAATGTTATTCATATAAGTTCGACCAATTAATTGAAATTTCAAGTTGTATCCAACAACTCAAATTTTGAATTTGATTCGTTTGAAGTGATTCCGAAACTTTTACATAAGGTAGGTGACCCAAAGGTGGCCCGGCTCTTAAGGTGGCCCACCCCAGCTTATTACAGTTAATTACACGAATTGAGGATAGATGGCGTTAGTGCTGAGTAGCAGGATGCTATCGCTTCCCCCAATCCAAAAATCAAGAGCATCGGGCAACTCAGTTGGCGCGGAACAGTGCAACGTCCATTTCCGCAGGTCTTCAGCTAATTTTCACAGAAGTAATCAATCGTAAAAGCTAAGCCCTTAAATTGATTCCACCTTTGACTTTCAATTCATCATAATAATAATAGTTTCTGGTGTAACTAGGGTCTAGATTCCGTTTTTGAACGATAAAATGGCATTTGAATACTTATTAATGAAATTTTAAAGGGGGTGTCTATCTTTAGGTGCATCAAAAATATTAGGGGTGGCCACCTTAGGTGCATGTTTTGCGCGATGTCAAAACTCTACTTTTTTTCAAAGGCAATAAAAACCTCAAAAACAAGCAAATTTTAAAAAAATGAAATTAACAAAATGATTGCCAACTGTCTGAATAGTAAATTGACATATTTAGTTTTTTTTTATCTCTCATGACTTATACGTGCATATTGGCCCCAAGCATAGGTATGGCCACCTTTGGGTCACTTACCTTATTTCAATCCGATGGATTGCGCCACTAGCGCTGCTCAGAAACCGAACAGTTTTTGGCTGAAATTGATTAATTTACGCCAAAAGTATACACATTCAAGGAACGCCAACACCTACAAAAATACCTCAGGAAGATATATATCCTGAAAGTTTTAAGCTGAAAGACTCAAAAATAAAGCCTGAAATTATATGAAATACGAAAATTCCCATGAGTCTCAATGAGAGCGAGTGAGGAAGATAGACATATTATCACTTGCACTTATTCGCACTCACTAAGTTTATGGCGAAATGAATTTCATAACTTACGGCGTTAATATATTCAACCATTTTTTTATTTTTTTTTTATTTAGGGCTCAAAAACAAAAAAAAATAAAATGTACAGTTTCCGACGTTCTTGGATTTTGAGTTTTTCTTTGGTTGCAGTATGAAACGCGGAAAATGAGACAGTGGGGCAGTTGCAAGGGTCTGAAATGTTGTGTTTTTTATGAAGAAAATGGAAGTACTTGATGAGCTAAGAACAAAGATGCCTTTGGTTTCTAATTAAGTCCCATTGTTCCGGAAATGAGATTTTGGCCCAAAACACATTGTTTTAAATGGGAATTCCGCGTAGTGACGTCACTACACACACGAATTTTTGCAACTTTACACGCGTGTTTCTCCAAAACTAAGACTTTTAGGAAAAAACCAAAGGCACCATTTTTCTCAGCTTATCAAGTACTATCATTTTCTATATAAAAAACACAACATTTCGGACCCTTGCAACTGCCCCATCCCAAGAAGCGACTAGTGGCGCAACCCATCGGTTTTAAATCTGAAAAAGTTTCGCATGGAATCACCTTTAGTCTATGTTGACGCTCCATGGGCTTCTTATGCGGGCTGGCTATTCTCTACTTGAGGGGATCTTATCCATTAAAATTTACTAACGCCACTTTGCTTCTTCTTCTTTTTTTTTTTTTTTTTTTTTTTTTTTTTCTTAACGCAGCATCGGGCATTATTGCTAAATGAGTGGGAAGGGAAATTGTCCGTCTGCATTACGTTGAAGAATGGTGAGTAGCAGGGGGAAGGGGGAGAGGGGGTGAGGTTGAGGGGCAAAGAATGTGCCGGTAACATCGGTAAAGGAGACCCGCCATTCCCGCGGAAAAGCGGAGGAACTTCTCAAGTTAATATAATCATAAATCGGAGAAAACAGGAAGTTTTTGAGCTTTCGACTACCAAGTATAAGAGGTTATCTTAAGACTAATCAGGCCGAGATCTTAGTTAATGGCTCAGGCTTTCCGCCCGATCTCGCCTGAATCCTCCTTAGTGAGAGAGAGCCACACTTTGAGTCGAGGAAGAGGGAGAGGGCGGCACAGATGTTACTCGCGGCGTTATTAATAATTTAATAAAACTCGCTAACCAAAACCGAGCAAGGAAGCGAGAGTGAGTGAGCAAGCTATATCAACATAGAGAGCGAGAGAGAGAGAGAGAGAGAGAGAGAGAGAGAGAGAGAGAGAGAGAGAGAGAGAGAGAGAGAGAGAGAGAGAGAGAGAGAGAGAGAGAGATTTCTAACAGCTATTCTAATTACTTTCTTTGAGAGAGCTTTGGAGCCCACCCCGCTTCGCCCCTCCCCACCATTCCTCCCCGCCGACAGTTTCTTTTATCTCACACGCTCATCACCCACATCCTCGTCAATGTCACCTAGAGCTGCCGTTTTGCGTATAATCAATGGCGTTTTTTTTCTATTCACCGATGATTCCACCGGTTGAGAAAAGATTACACAGTTCAGTTCAGTCTCTTCTCAATCGGTGTAATTGCTGTTGAATAATTAAGACACCCGAAAGTTTTTTTGAAGTCATCGACGACTCCACCGGTTGAGAAAAGATGGCAGATTAGTGTTTTTTCGTGCGGCACAGTCACACAGTGAACTGAACTGTGTAATCTTTTCTCAACTAGTGGAGTCGTTGGTGAATTAAAAAATACCATTGATTATACGAAAACGGCAGCTCTGATGCCACTCAAGTCAAACTGCTCTCTTAAAGCCCCTCCATCCCTCCGTCTTCAAACCTGATCCGAAAATATTATGAGAAGCTTTTCCGCTGAAAATCGTGCTAGGAAAGAGCAGAGAGAGCTCCAAGAAACTCCTGATTTCCATCTAAAATTGGTCGAGATATCGTCAAGTTCACAGAGGTCATATTAACAGTGGCGGATCCACGGGGGGCACGGGGGCGGGTTACCCCAGAAGCCGCAAATTTTGCCTTTTTTCAATAGAAAATAGCCCGAAATTGCGTCCACCGACGATTTAAATTTCAAAATTTCACAGGCGTGCCCCCCCCCAAAATTTTCTGGATCCGCCACTGGTCACATAGGTGACATAGGCCACAGATGTTGGGTCACTCTATTGCCTTGAATCGTTGTAAGATTATAATTTATGTGAAAAAATAAATGAGGGGGCTGGCAATGAAAGTAGAAATGAAAGGATTTGAAGATTAAGAACAACAAGTCCATAGAGGTTGTTTCAGAAGTGTAGGCGGACCTAGACCGATAATCTTTGGAATTTGTCAACATTATTTCTGATATTACTCGATGAAAATGAATAAAAATGAAATTGAGTGTTCACTTTTCAATGAGGAAAACTTTAAACACAAAAGACTAAAGTCAGGAGCAAATTCGGTATTGATTTGAAGGAATGAAAGTTGAAAATTCGCCAAAGATTATGGTTTTGGTCCGCTTACACTTCTGAAACTACCTCTACCTTCGTATTTATCTTTCCTAGTTCTCGCTTGATTGATTTCTTTCCCACTTTCTCTTCATTACTCTCTTATGGAAATTTTTCATACAGGTCCAGTTTGTTTGCCTAAATTTGATATCTTTAATTTTTTAAAAAAAAAAAAAAAAAAAAATTGTGACAAATACATTTGAAATTGGTAATAAACAAGAGTGCAAGTGTTTTAGAGTGCAAACTGGACACATCAATCGATATAACTATTCCTTCTGGAAGGATTCGCACGATAGAGAAACTGATACATAACAGAAATACGCAGTGGCGTCGCGCGCCATCTGGCAACAATGCAACTGCTCCATTTAAACTCATTAAATATATCGAATTTCCCTTGTGCACTGTGCACCCCCTGAATTCGATATTTTACATGAGTTTAAATGGATAGAATACATTGTTGCCAAATTGCACGCGACGCCACTGGAAATACGCAAAATATTATTCTCACCAGGACAGTTTTATTAGAATTCTGTGTCCAGATAACTCCACTCCTAAACACCTGCTTTTTCGATTAAAACCACTTTCCACCGTATTAGTTACAGTTTTTGATTTAAGGTTTAAAAAAATACGAGGCAAACAAACCATAATCAGATTGTCCATGCTGCCTCACTTTGAAGATAGGACTTATAACATGTATCAGCCTCTCTATCGCTATGGGAGCGTTCTAGAATTCTCCGATCAGATAACCCGTAAAGTGCATCAGAATTTCCGGGGAGTGTTTACGATAAAGCCGATAATGTTTTGATGAAGCTCATTGGTCCTCCAATGAATTTCCGAACGATCACAGGCGCAGCGTGTTATAGCTAAAAATGTCTGTTTACATTTCAATAACCTCCAAAACATACCCATATGAATACACAGAAATAGGATGTTTACTTCTTTGAGGTTAGTTTTCATCGGCTTTACCCAAGGTTATAGATTAAAGAGGTATGCTCATCTGACTTGGCGCCGCAAATTCAGTGGCGCGCAGTTCAAAATCACTGCAGGCAAGATGGCCGACAAAAGCAGAAAACGTATTCTCTTTGCAGAAAACATTGGGTTGTTTTCTGCTTTCCTGCAGAGGGCAGCCCGATGTTTTCTGCAAAGAGTATACGTTTTCTGCTTTTGTCGGCCGTCTTGTCTGCAGTGATTTTGAACTGCGCGCCACTGAATTTGTGGCGCCAAGTTAGATGAGCATACCTCTTTAATCTATAACCTTGGGCTTTACCGGAGTTCTTACTCCGGTAAAGCCGGTGTGCCCCGGAGAAGAGTTCTGATGAACTTCATCGGAGTTCAAGAACGCTCCGATGCACTTCCCCGGGTTATCAGAAACGAAATCGGAAAATAAAAGAACGACTTTGAGCTTTACCGGTTTAGCGGTGAAGCTTCCCGGAGAATTCTAGAACGCTCCCAAAAGCTCATTAGTCCGAATATTTTAAAATGAGGAATGTTGCGCACCGATCAACACACGCCTAGTTCAGAGCTACTTTAAGGATCCAATTTGATCGTCTGAAAGCTCCTTGTGTGTTAGATATTTGACGGGCAAAAGAAATCAGACTGCGACGATAATACAGCAGTAAAGTAGTTGCGCGTTTGAGGGTGTTAGAGGAAACCAGGAAGTGGTTCGCAATAAGTCAAACCGAGTGGCATACAGTATCAATCGAGCGCGGTCGAGGGAAAACAAATTAGGGAAGAAAATGGTATACATATATATCTCGGTGGGAAAAACTAACCCTTCAGATTCGGAATGAAATATGCGTTCTTTCCTGGAGCGTTATTAATGCAAAAATTATGTGACGACAGAGCCGAGGGAAAAAGGAAGCGAAGACGAAAAACGTATAGTTAACATCTGTTTAATTTCTCATGGATGTTAGTTT
>VMOF01000024.1:44105788-44176138 GCA_011764245.1 Trialeurodes vaporariorum
TAAAACATTGAAATTTCATACCTTATTAAGAGTCAGAACATGGGGAAATGACATGGGGGGTTACAAAGGAAGATCGTATTTTAAGCGTATTTGGAATCGGATCGAATCGGTGATCGGAGTGGTAAGTGTTGAAAAAGAAGAAGGAGTGAGGAGGAGGAGGAAAAGGAGGAGGAGGAGGAGGAGGAGGAGGAGGGGGGAAGGAGAAGGAGAAGGAAAAGGAGAAGGAGAAGGAGAAGGAGAAGGAAAAGGGAGAAGGAGAAGGAGAAGGAGAAGGAGAAGGAGAAGGAGAAGGGAAGGAGAGGAGGAGGAGGAGGAGGGGGAGGAGGGGGAAGGAAAAGGAGAAAAAAAGGAGAAGGGGGAAGGAGAAGGAGAAGGAGAAGGAGAAGGAGAAGGAGAAGGAGAGGAAAAGGGAGAAGGAGAAGGAGAAGGAAAAGGAGAAGGAGAAGGAGGGGGAAGGAGAAGGAGAAGGAGAAGGAGAAGGAGAAGGAGAAGGAGAAGGAGAAGGAGAAGGAGAAGGAAAAGGAGAGGAGGGAGGAGCAGGGGGTTTGAGGAGGAGGAGGAGGGGGGGAAGGGGGGGAGGGGGAGGAAAAGGGAAAAAGGAGAAGGAGAAGGAGAAGGAGAAGGAGAAAAAAAGGAGAAGGAAAAGGAGAAGGAGAAGGAGAAGGAGAAGGAAAGGAGAAGGAGAAGGAGAAGGAGAAGGAGAAGGAGAAGGAGAAGGAGAAGGAGAAGGAGAAGGAGAAGGAGAAGGAGAAGGAAAAGGAGAAGGAGAAGGAGAAGGAGAAGGAGAAGGAGAGGAGAAGGAGAAGGGAAGGAAAAGGGAAAAGGAGAAGGAGAAGGAGAAGGAAAAGGAAAAGGAAAAGGAGAAGGAGAAGGGAAGGAAAAGGAGAAGGAGAAGGAGAGGAGGGGGGGAGGGGAGGGGAGGAGGAGGGGAGGAGGGGAGGAGGAGGAGGAGGAGGAGGAGGGGGAGGAGGAGAAGGAGAAGGAGAAGGAGAAGGAGAAGGGAAAAGGGGAAAGGAGAAGGAGAAGGAGAAGAAAGGAGAAGGAGAAGGAGAGGGAGGGAGAGGGAAAAGGAGGAGGGGGAGGAGGAGGAGGAGGAGGAGGAGAAGGAGAAGGAGAAGGGAAGGAAAAGGAGAAGGAGAAGGAAAAGGGGGGAGGGAGAGGGGAAAAAGGGGAGAAGGAGAGGAGAAGGAGAAAGAAGGAGAAGGAGAAGGTGAAGGAGAAGGAAAACTTAGGTTCAGGGTTTTGTTCCTGTCGAACTTGCTGAAAAAAAATTTTTAACATGAACATTCATTCGTTTAATATTTTCCCAAGTAATTAATTTCCCTTTGGACTGCGAAGTTCGGATATTACTGTGATTTACATGTGAATTAATTTACATGAAAAAATCAACGCGATTTCCATGCTTTGATGGAAAGTTGGAATAGAGCTCATGTAATTTGTTTATTTGGGTCTAAACGTTTTAACGATGGATATATATGTGACATTCCCCGGCGTCAGCGAAACGTCCTTTTACCCTGGAATCATCGTAATCATTTTAGTTAAAGGATCATTCAGGGCTTTCAATACAAAGGTGGTATAAGTTCAAATTTCCGTCCTATCCCCCAAACCCTTAAACGCATAGAACTTTTAAAAAGTCCAACAGCGTTCGTCAAAGTAGACGGCGGAGGCACGGATGAATTTTGTTTCCTCATCACGTCACTCGAATTTAGGAGGTTTCCCCCTTCACTCGCAGACCGCAGATGGATGCTGCTGACACAGGCGGATCCAAGAGAATGTCTCTCTCACTCTCCTCCCACCCACTTTGAACTTATGCGTTGGAAAAGGATGGAGATAGGTACTAAAGTCATGTGATGGCCTCCTCAGCTATCCTTTTCTAATGCATGCGTTCAAATTGAAGGAGAGAGAGAAAGAGAGGGAGAGGAGGGGGAGAGAGAGAGGGGGGGGAGAGAAAGAGAGACAAATTCCTGTATCCGCGTTTGGCTGCTGATGCTCGCGATGGTTTCCACCGATCATTATATGATCATCGTGCATCCATCTTTTCATTTATCACTCAACTCGCTTGACGCTCAAACCTTAAAAGCTACTTTGAACCCCATCCGACCTCCAGGCGTCAAATGACGTCGCGGTGGATATCTGAACTAGCTTTATATTTTTTTTTCCTCCAAAGTCACGGACCTTTTTCTCTTTTTTTTTCTATTCGACTGAGGTCGGAACACGGCATCATTCCTTCGTATCAAAAAGAGCCAATCACCGCTGAAAATGTTGCTTTTCAGAAAAGAAGGTTATGAAAGGTTTCTTATGTTCCTCGGCTACAGGGGCAGGCATCAAATAATGGAGGGGAAGTTATCTTATTTGTTTTTTCCCCCCCTGTTTTTAGAGATGCGTCGCGTTGGTAGAGCGCGACTCTGTCGCAAAGTGACAGTCGTGTGATTGAGGTATCCGTCATCCCTTTAACTTTGCAGCTCCTCTCTCTTCTCTCTCTCTCTCTCTCTCTCTCTCTCTCTCTCCTCCTCTCTCTCTCTCTCTCTCTTCTCACTCTCTCTCTTTCGCCCCCCTCTGTTATACAAGGAGGGATAGGATATAAGAGGTGGGGATATGCTAAAACACTGATTCGTTATGTTAGCCAAATCGGTCGTGTTTCTCGACCCTTTATCGCCCCGTCCTTTTACTCGTGCGTTTGGTTTGCATGGCTTTTAAAGCTAGTCGCACGAAGATAGTCTCACAGTGGGGTTAAATGCAAGTAAAATATAAAGTTTGCACTATAATTATTTCGTATTTTTTTATTTCTTTTTGAATTCGAGACATAACTTTGTCTCCGTAGAGAAAGTGGCAACTTAAACAGGAATCTCCCATGAAACCTGCGTAGCTCCGCCACTATGATCTTGCTGTCATAGCAGTTTTCTGAATCAATTACGAAATCGTAGACTTTTTCAACGCGGCATTTTGTGATTTCCGCTGCTTTCTACATGAGATTTAACTATATTTATTTGCTTTTAGTAAAAGTTTTAAGAGCCCCTCTAACCACTTAGCTCGAGCTAGCAAAACAATGATTTGTCTTCGTAATTTTTTTTTTAAAGGATTGAATTCTCAATATTTGACTTGTCTAAAATAACATCATGAAGATTTCATGAAGACGAATGAATCGGAAGAAGCAAAAAAAAAAAAAAAAAACAAAAAAAAAAAAAAAAAAAAAAAAAACCCGGAAAGAAGCAACAGCATTTTAACCCTCTAAGGGCCAGGGACCAAAAATGTACGGTCACCGGCCCTCGGCCCCAAGTTAGCCCCAAGTCCCCCCAAGTACTTCAACAAGCATCGGCCACCACCCAAACCCCTGGAAAAAAAAAACCTCAGAGAACCTCAGAAAATCCTGAGGGCACCCTCAGGATTTCTGAGGCCTCTGAGGTTTTTGAGGGCACCCACAGAATCTTTGAGGGCGCCCACAGAATATTTGAGGGCGCCCACAAAATCTTTGAGGGCCCCCACAACACTTGAGGGCGACCACAGAGCGCTTGTGGGCGACACAGAGCGCTTGTGGGCGCCCACAGAGCGCTTGTGGGCGACCACAGAGCACCTTGAGGGCGACCAAAGAGCGCTTGAGGGCGACCTCAGAGCGCTTGGGGGCGGAGCGCTTGGGGCGACCACAGAGCGCTTGTGGGCGCCCACAGAGCATCCGAATCTTTTGAGGGGCCCTTACAACATTAGAAATTCTGATCAGAAATCTTCGAGGGTGAGCTTCAATTATTTGAAGACAACCGGAACCAGTGGCGCCATTAGGGGGATGGCAGGGGGAAATTTGCCCCCCCCACCAAGGATTTTCAATGAGGCCGGAAAATCAAGTCAAAGATTTTTTTTGAAAATGCACGGTGAAAAAAAAAAAAAAAAACGAAAAAAAAAAAAAAAAAAGGTCATCCAAATTTTTGGAGGGCCCCCCCCCCCCCCCCCCCCAAGGAAAATCTGAAATGGCGCCCCTGACCGGAATAACTTTTTTAAAGGACAACAAACTCGCACTCAGACTTTCGAATCTTAAATGTTTTAGAGGTTATTTTCAATATAGAAAATCGTGCATTTCGGCAAATTGTTTTATCCCATATCATATGATTTCCCTGAAAAACAATCGATTGCTTACCATGTATTCAAATGGAGGTAAAAAATTTTTTCCACACATTGCACAAAGCCACCAATGGTTAAATAATTAATAATAAAAAAAAATAAAATAAAAAAAAAATAAAAGGGTTTTTTTTAATTTTTTGCTTGAGCATGTTCTTTAGGGCCTATAGGTCAGAAAAAAACCCAAAAAATAATTTTTTTCCCTCGGCAGGATCCATTTTGGCACATAGAGCGGTTAAAAGTCCAAGACCAAACAATTCTGATTAAAAAAATGCATTGAGGAGAAAAATTTTCATATTTTTAGATATACATATTATTATTATTTTCTTTTAAATAATTAAAAAATATAGTTGCTAAAAATCTAAGAATAATTTTGAGATTAATGTTATTGCACTGAACAAGTAATTCATGTACTAAAGTCAGGGCCCTTACTCATTAGAAGGTTAGAACAAATTAAATTATCTACAACAAACGAAATTTTCTAAGTCCCCTTATAAAAAACCTTAGCTGCAAAAAAAATATCTAGGCCTTTAAAAAAGTCTGAGCGTAATTTGAAAATAAGGGTTTAAGGGCATCCTCAGAAATCTTGAAGGAATGCCCTCAAAAGTTTTGAGGGCGCCCTCAGAGAATCCTGAGGGCACCCGCAATATTATTTTATTGAGAAATTCTCGCCATCTATCACGCGGGCAGTGTAGCCTAGTGGTAAAGTGCTGGACCATCAACCGGGAGGTCGTGGGTTCGAACCCCACCACGGGCAAAGTTTCTGTGCGGACTCCTACTTCTCCGGCTTGACAAAAGGTGTAAAGTACACAACCTTCGTGACAGGAACAAGAAATTCTACAAATCTCGACTAGGCTTTCCTAAATTTAGTTTTTTAGTTACACAGAAATACTTGATGGCCTTTCCTCAGGACCTCAGGCCCTCAGAAGTCTGGGGGTAATTGGAACATGAGGTCCTGAGGGCACCCTCAGAAATCTTGAGGGCCCTCAAGATTTCTGGGGGTTCCCCTCAGAAATTCCTGAGGGTCCCCTCAAAAATTCCTGTGGGTGCCCACAGAAATTCCTGAGGGTGCCCTCAGAAATCCTGTGGGTGCCCTCAGGCCCTTGTTCCAATTACCCTCAGACATCTCTGAGGTCCTGGGGTTTTTTTTTTTACCGGGGACGGACCGCATCGGACCTTTTTAAAATTGGCGCAAACAAAAAACTAACCTCCAAATAGCATTAGGGTGGGTTAGAGAGGCTCTAGACCCGCCCCAAGAACGTAAGTTGGGAGCGCCCCCAAAATTCCGATGTGCCGTTAAAGAAATGTGAGGTTAGAATCGCCATTTTTAGGTACGACCTAAAGCCCGTGTGTACCGTACTTTTATGGTCCCGGGTTTATTTCAAAAGGATGCCACCCTTCTGTTCAAGGTAGATGGAGAACAGGTATGGACATCACTCTGTGGTTGGCTCTGATCGGTTTGAAAAAAGCGACTCCGCCGCCATTTTTCTAACCGCGCATTCAAATTTAGATTTCACATCTTGAAAAGGAAAGTGGAAACGTAATTGATGATGTTAACCCATTCTATAGTCACAACTTTAAAAATTTTAAAATATAAAAATTACTTTCATTGTTAAAATAAATAAATATTGTTTTCAGATAAACTTCCCTTCAAACCTAACCACAAACAACAATGCAAGATACACGGTGAAATAGGAGGCAAGATGGCGGCGAAGTCGTTTTTTCCCCAAAGTGGCCACGTGTCCTCTGAGTCGAGTGTTGTTTATACCTGTTCTCCATATACCTTGCTTCTGTTAACAAAGGGAAGGTAGTTAACTATTCGTACTGGGGGGAGTTGAAGTTGCCTATACGATACATTGAAGGCGCCCAAAGACATCTTATCTTGTACTTCATGTTTTTATCAACAGTCGCGTTTATCCGGAATGAAGACTGGAACAATATGAAGTAGACTAGAGAAGAAAAACGAGTATATTGGGCTTGGCCCTAAAGGCTGACAAATTGCCCCATAATTTGATCATGCTCCAAATTATTTCGAAATGACCTCATTTTGCGGTGCGCGTCACATTTTCCCCTTTTTCTTGACGTTTTCCCGCGCATGTATTTGCGTGCGTGAGCGTTAGTATTCAATCCTAAGTAGACCAAACCCCTGTCGGATAGAACTCATACACGTATGGCTTTTACTCCGTTTTGATCCTGTTTACGTTAAGTTAAAGTCCCTGTATTCTGATTTTAAAATAACTCGCGGCAATTCGGCACTTTTTCCGGTTCGTTGCGATGGATCCTTCGTGCATTATTATATGGGTCGCCGCTTTTCTTCGGCGTCACCGGCACACATCATTGCTAAAGCTATAAGAAATATATAACTATTTATTTTGATTTTCATTTTGGATTGCAGTATACAATACCAGATTTAGTTAATTTTATACAATTCAAGATTTTGGAAATTTTATAATCAAAGAAATGATAAATGCTTTGTCATTCTGGATTGCACTTTTTACGAAAATTTAGAATGTAGTTATAACAAAGGAGTGAATAATGTCATTTCAACAAAAAAAAATTTCCAAGAATAACAATCCAAAATGATAAAACAACAATATCTCTAGCGAGCAAATTTAGCAACTAAGTTTTTTTTATACCATTTCTAAAAAAATAAAATTGTTCATTTACCTGCGCACGAGCTAAATTTCCGAAAAAAAAAAAAAAATAGATGTAAATAATTTTGTAAATAATGTTTTATTATTTCAGCAATGCCCATTTTTACTTTCTCACAAACGAAGTGAGAAAAAAATTTAGAAAGTATTGCGATGGCATAGAGATATTCAAGGAATTCTGTTTCGATACTTGGCCCGCAGCAACTAAGTCAATCATGATAATTATGAAATAATTGGTTCTCATCATGCCGAATACTATCCTAAAGAATATCCATCCATAAAATTTCAATATTTCTTAACCTTATGTGGTAGGGAAGGATAAAGTGCATAAAATTTCTGTTGCGTCTGGCTGGTTGTCATGTCTGTCTGTCTGTTTTACTGTCTATCTTTGACCTAAAACGTGAAATACTGCATAACTTTTGAACCATTGATCCATATGCATTCAACTTTTGCTGAGATGTTGCTTTTAACATTCCCCGGAGCGACTTTTGTGTGTTTTTTTGAAGTTTGAATTTCTAGGTTAGTTATACTATGAGAGAATTCTTTTTTAAACCAAGGTGTATTTTGTTTGTGTTAAAGAAACTGCACAGTGATATATTGACTCAGGGGCAGGGCTAAATTAACCATAAGGCAGACTAGGTTACAGCCTAGGGCGCAAGCTTTGTAGGGGTGCAAAATTTGGAGGGACGTTTATTATTGAAGCAAAAAAAACCCCATTACGTGGAAAAGGCCTCAAAAATGGTTGAGAAGCCAAAAAAAAAAAAAAAAAAAAAAAAAAAAAAAAAGTATCTTCATTTGTTCAAGCCCCTCATTTTTGAACCCACGGACCGCCCATCAGGGGCGCAAGTAAACATTTAGCCTATACTCTAGGTTACCTAGGCCCTAGAGCGCTAGGTCACAGGTAGGGTTAATTCGGCTCTGCTCAGGGGAAATCCTTTCAACCCAAGGAAAAAGTCTGCTGCTACAAGTAAAAGATAACTTGTTGGTTCAGATTCCTTGTTGTGACTGTGATTTTCCTTCATGCAATCAGAACTTACTGCCCGAAAGAGAAACTGTCACAAGTAAACGTGTTTCCTTGTGTTTAAAGAAGTGATTTTTCTCAGTGTATGGATGAAAAATTGTTTCCATTAAAATTAATAGGAAAATGGGTCAAAAAAGGGAAAAATTTAAATACTTCAAGTATGGATCTTTGGATTTGGATAAACATTTGCAAAAACATTCCACAACCAGCCTACAGGGGGGTGGGGGGTCTGGGGTTTTAGGGGGGTCTCCCCTAGCATTTTAAAGGGGGGGTTTGGGGGTTTTCCCTAGATTGAAAATGGTGAGAGAAAGTGTTCATACGGTAGTCTTTACGGTTTATTTTAGTGAATTCCAGTGACAAATCACCTCTTTAAGATTTCGTTTTGTTTCAAACGCGGCAATCTGTATGATGGTTTCCTCTCAGCGCGGGTTTATATTCTTTCGGTAAAGCCGACAACAGTGGCACACAGAGAGTTATCAAGATTGGCCTCTTCATGAACTTATTTCTTAAGACAATCAACGCAACTAAATTAACTCCTCCGCCTCCGTCTCGCTTCTACCATTCGATAAATCACTGATAGAAATACTGGAAGTTAAAATCGTTTTATATTACGCTTACATGAAGTTAATTTTTCTTAAAATCATTTCCCGAGGATATTTAGCTCGAGATAGGATTCCTTTGAAAGACAGAGTGGGTGGGAAGTGGGGAGAGGGAGTTGGTGGAAAGAGGAGGGGTGGGGGAGTTCAGGATTGATTGAAAAAAATATCAGCTTCTGTCTCGATTAATGGAGCAAAATGAGGGTGCGCGCCGATATCATCCTTTCGCCGAGCACGGGTGTATGGAAGGACGAGGCCCTCCCTTCGCACTTGAACACTCCACCCCTATCTTTTTCCGCTATCATCAACGTTATTACCTCCTTCAGGAAGTGAAGGGACAAATGAACAAGTGGACAAGTCATCCCTTCCAGACATATTATCGGCATCTAAACGGGCCATGAATTGATATTTTCCCTTGCCGATCACGGTCCGTTATTGACCATTAGGGGAAAAGAAAATGTCATAGCTGTTACTCTCTCTCTCTCTCTCTCTCTCTCTCTCTCTCTCTCTCTCTCTCTCTCTCCCTCTCCCTCTCTCTTTCCCTATGTCTCTCTGATGCTGTACTTTTATAGGTTTCTTCAGAACTGCGAAAGTTCGTCGGAACTTTCGGCGAGGATTTTTGTCGATCTGAGTAAGTACGGTATTTTCGCGGGATATTGACCGATTAAAAAGAAAAAAGAGCTGAACGTCTAAAAACGGTTGTTCCATCATTTCGAGCGGCGAACGCTGAAATCCCGACGCTCTGGAATGATGGTGGATGTTGTGTATGTCACGCAACTTAGTTGTTAAAAATTTCCGGAAGTTTCGCGTCTCGAAGTTTCGCTGTTATTGTGTATTTTAAGTGGTTTTGTTGATTAGAGGGCGGTGAACGCTGCTGAGCATGTCACAAGCGCACAGATTCCACTTGTAAAAGTAACAGAGGGAGTTTCATCAGAAATTATTACGAGTATTATTCTCTCACTTACTTCTAAATTATCTTAACGTTGGCGTTAATGCGCCTTTTAATTAATCGAATTGAGGGTCCTGAGATCGGTGTTTGCAAGACGTTTAAAACGACGGCATATTGGTATGTTGCATACTTTTGCAACAACAGTAAAGATCCTTGATTCTTACGTAAAATTTGGCAACAATAACGATGCGCACATAAAAAAAAGTTCAAAAACAGTTCATTGATTCGGAAAATCACTTCAATTTCATATGACTGGAGCTAAACTAGACATTATTCGAACCGGTATACTACTAAATACAAAGTGCTCCAGACCTACCTTACCCGGTTTTTTTCTCGGCCACTCATCATAAAAAAGCTGAAAATTGTTTTATTTAATTTTATTGTAATTACATTAAACTCGTAGATGACTCATTTTTAAGAGAAAATTTGCGAAAAATCTTTATTTATGAAAGTATTTTATCATAGAGTGCACACGAAGCGAGGTAATTGCAAAAAAAAAAAAAAAAAAATTCTGTACGGTATTTGCTGAAGCAAATACATTTATTAGTAAATTTTAATTTACTGTTGCCGGTTTTTTTGTGTTGTTCATATTTTGAATGTCGAATGATTTGCCACATGGTTGGAATTTTTTTTTGACATTTTTGGTAACTGGTCAAATTGAACTGTAATTTTGATTGATTAACCGGTCAGTGTTGAACATATTTCTCAAATATTAATATGGTTGCTTCTGTTTGATCGATGCATCCTCTAATCTACCCTCCCCTTATTTGGCCCTTCCTGCTTCCATTTCACCTATATTTATCCTCCACAATCCAATATTTCAATCGTATTTGGTCCCTTGTTCCCTCCATATCCCCCATATTTGGCCCTTTATGCCCCTATTTCCAGTAATATCCCTTATTGACTCCTATTTCCCAGTATTTGCTCTTATTTGCACTTATTAATACCTATATGCGCCTTCATTCACCTCAATGTGTTCCCGTTCGCCCAAAGTACTCCTTACTTGCTCCTTTTCTGCTTCATTTCACCCATGTTTTCCACTTCCTGACCTCAATGCAACCCAAAATAAATTGGGAAATCCTCCAGTAACTGGGGAATTCTCTAAAATCTGGGAAATGGGCGTTTCTGATTGGTCAATAGATGAACTAACCAGAAGGGAGTGTTCCCATTTATTGAAATGGACGCATCTTATTGGTCAATGGATGAACCAATCAGCATCAAGTATTCCCTAATTTTGAAATGGACACTTTTGATTGGTCAATAGACTTACCAATCAGGATCGAGTATTCTCCATTTATTGAAATGGACGCTTCTGATTGGTCAATGAATCGACCAATCATGATCGAGTATATCCCATTGATTGAAATGGACGCTTTTGATTGGTCAATGGACCGACTAATCAGGATCGAGTATCCCCATTGATTGAAATGGACGCTTCTGATTGGTCAATGGACTGACCAATCGGGATCGAGTATTTCCCATTAATTGAAATGGACGCTTCTGATTGGTCATTGTACTGACAATCAGGATCGAGTATTCCCCATTGATTGAAATGGACGCTTCTGACTGGTCAATGGACCGACCTTTGTGATCGCATTTTCCTTTATTGACACCTACAACGCCTACATGCCTGAATGCGCCCCTATTTCCACTTATTCATTGCTATAAGCGCCCTCCATTAACCTTATTTTCTCGTTTGCCCCTGATTCCCCTTATTTGGCCTCTTCATGTCCTATTTCACCCATATTTGGCCCCTTCTAACCCCCTTTTTCACCCATGTTTGACATTTCTTCCCTGCATTGTACCCATTTTTGGCCTTTTTTGAAATTTAAAAGCCCCTTTGGCCTCTTCATGCCCCTATTTCACCATATTTAACCTTTACCTAACCCTCTCTTACCCATATTTGGCCTTTTCGCTTTTGCATTTCACCTATTTTTTGGGCCCCTTTTTGGCCCTTTCCTCCCCTTTGTGCTCGTAATTCTCTTCTTGACACTTATTTGCCTAAATTCGCACATATTTCCACTCATTTAAAGATATATCCGGCTCCATTTACCTTTATTTACCTGGTTTGCTCCTAACCCTGGTAAAAAAAAAACCCCAGGACCTCAGAGATGTCTGAGGGTAATTGGAACAAGAGGTCCTGAGGGCACCCACAGGATTTCTGAGGGCACCCTCAGGAATTTCTGTGGGCACCCTCAGGAATTTCTGTGGGCACCCTCAGGAATTTCTGAGGGTGCCCTCAGGACCTCATGTTCCAATTACCCTCAGACTTCTGAGGTCCTGAGGTCCTGAGGTCCTGAGGGAAGGCCATCAAGTATTTCTGTGTAACTAAAAAACTAAATTTAGTCGAGTTTTCTGTAGAAATTCTTGTTCCTATCACGAAGGTAATGTATTTTACACCTTTTGTCAAGCCGTAGAAGTTGGAGTCTGAACAGAAACTTTGCCCGTGGTGGGGTTCGAACCCGCGACCTCCCGAGTGATGGTCCAGCACTTTACCACTAGGCTACACTGCCCGCGATGACATAGATAGGCGAGAATTTCTCAATATAATAATATTGCGGGTGCCCTCAGGATTCTCTGAGGGTGCCCTCAGAAACTTTTGAGAGCATTCCCTCAAGATTTCTGAGGATGCCCTTGGAGCCCTTATTTTCAAATTACGCTCAGACTTTTTTGAGGGCCGAGATATTTTTTTTGCAGCTAAGGTTTTATAATGGGACTTAGAAAAATTTCGTTTGTAGTAGATAATTTAATTTATTTTAACCTTCTAATGAGTAAGGGCCCGGACTTTAGTACATGAATTACTTGTTCAGTGGAATAACATTAACCTCAAAAAATATTTATTTGATTTTTAACAACTATAGGTTTTAATTGATTTAAAAGGAAAATAATAATAATAATATGTATATCTAATAAATATGAGAATTTCTCGCTCAATGCATTGGTTTAATCAGGAATTTGTTTCATCTTGAACTTTTAACCCTCTTTGTGCCAAAATAGATCCAGCCGATGAAAAAACTAATTTTTGGATTTTTTCTGACCCCATAGGCCCTAAAGAACATGCTCAAGCAAAAATATTGAAAAAACCCATAGATTTATTATTATTATTAATTACTTAACCAGTGGTGGCTTTGTGCCATGTGTGGCAAAAATGTTTTACCTCCATTTGAATACATGGTAAGCAATCGATTGTTTTTCATGGAATCATATTACATGGAATAAAAACAATGTTGCCGAAATGCACGAGTTACTATATTGAAAATAACCTCTAAAACATTTGAGATTCGAAAGTCTGAGTGCGAGTTTGTTGTCCTGTAAAAATGTTATTCCGGTCAGGGGCGCCATTCAGATTTTCCTTGGGGGGGGGGGGAGGCCCTCCAAAAATTTGGATGACCTTTTTTTTTTTTTTTGACGTGCATCTTCAAAAAAAAATCTTTGACTAGATTTTTCGGCCACATTGAAAATCCTTGGGGGGGGGGGGGCAATTGCCCCCCTGCCATCCCCCAAATGGCGCCACTGGTACCGGTCGTCTTCAAAATGATTTAAACTCACCCTCGAAGATTTCTGATCAGAATTTCTAAAGTTGTAAGGGCCCCTCAAAAGATTCGGGATGCTCTGTGGGCGCCCTCAAGCGTTCTGCGTTCACCCTCAAGGCGCTCTGTGGTCGCCCTCAAGGTGCTCTGTGGTCGCCCACAAGCGCTCTGTGGTCGCCCTCAAGGTGCTCTGTGGTCACCCACAAGCGCTCTGTGGTCGCCCTCAAGTGCTCTGTGGGTGCCCTCAAAGATTCTGTGGGCGCCCTCAAAGAATCTGTGGGCGCCCTCAACGATTCTGTGGGCGCCCTCAAAGATTCTGTGGGTACCCTCAGAAAACCTCAGAGGCCCTCAGAAATCCTGAGGGTGCCCTCAGGATTTTCTGAGGTTCTCTGAGGTTTTTTTTTACCAGGGAATTCCCTTTATTTGGCCTCTTCATGCCCCTATTTCACCCATATTTAACCTTTTCCTAACCCCTCTCTAACCCCATATTTGGCCTTTTCGCCCCTGCATTTCACCCATTTTTGGCCCTTTCCGTCTTTTTGTGCTCGTATTTTCTCTGATTGACACCTATTTGCTTGAATTTGCCCATATTTCCACCTAATTATTCATATAAGCGCCCTTATTTCACTTTATTTTTCTCGTTTGCTCCCAATTCCTTTTATTTTTCCCCTTTATGACCCTATTTCGCCCATATTCGCCCGTATTTAACCCTTATCTTACCCATATTTAACCCTTATCCTACCCATATTTGGTCTTTTCTTCCCTGCATTTCACCCGTATTTTACCCCTTTTTTTGGCCCTTTCCTCCCCTTTGTGCTCGTAATTCTCGTATTGACACTAATTTGCCTGAATTCGCACTTATTTCCATTTATTTATAGCTATATGCGGCTCCATTTACCTTTGTTTACCTGGTTTGCCCCCTAATTCCCCTTATTCGGCTTCTTCATGCCCCTATTTCACCCATATTTAACCTTTACCTAACCTTCTCTTACCCATATTTGGCCTTTTCGCTCCTGCATTTCACCCATTTTTGGCCCCTTTTTTGGCCCTTTCCTCCCCTTTGTGCTCGTAATTCTCTTTTTGACACTTATTTGCCTAAATTCGCACATATTTCCACTCATTTATAATGTGTTCATATCTTCTCTAATTAATATATTTGTTTGAATTTGCCCATATTTCCACCTAATTATTCTTAAAGGCGCCCTTATTTCACTTTATTTTTCTCGATTTCTCTTAATTCCTTTAATTTTTCCCATTTATGATTCTATTTCGCCCACCTTTTTTGCCCCACCCGATTGACACCTATTTGCTTGAATTTGCCCATATTCCCACCTAATTATTTATATTATTGTCCTTATTTGACTTTATTTTTCTCGTTTGCTCTTAATTCTTTTTATTTTTCCCCTTTATGACCCTATTTCGCCTATATTTGCCCCTACTTAAGCCCTATCTTATCCATATTAGGTCTATTCGTACCTGCATTTCACCCATTTTTGGCCCTTTCCGCCTTTTTGTGCTCGTATTTTTTCTAATTGATACCTATTTGCTTCAGTTTCCCCATATTTCCACTTAATTATTCATATAAGCGCTTTCACAAAATTTTTCTCGTTTGCTCCCAATTTCTTTTATTTTTCCCCTTTATGACCCTATTTCGTCCATATTTGCCCCTACTTAACCCATATCTTACCCATATTGGGCCTTTCCGCCCCTGCATTTCACCCATTTTTGGGCCTTTTCGTCTTTTTGTGCTCGTATTTCCTCTTATTGACACCTATTGTTTGAATTTGCCCATATATCCACCTAAATATTCATAAAAGCGACCTTATTCCTAAAGCTCCCAATTCCTTTTATTTTTCCCCTTTATGGCCCTATTTCGCCCACATTTGCCCCTACTTAACCCATATTTTACCCATATTTGGACTTTTCTTCCCTGCATTTCACTCGTATTTTACCCATTTTTTTGTTTTTTTCCTCCCCTTTGTGCTCGTAATTCTCTTATTGACACTAATTTGCCTGAATTCGCACTAATTTCCACTTATTTATAGCTATATGCGGCTCCATTTACCTTTAATTACCTGGTTTTCCCCTAATTCCCCTTATTTGGCCTCTTTATGCCCCTATTTCACCCATATTTAACCTTTACCTAACCCCTCTCCAACCAATATTTGGCCTTTTCGTCCTTGCATTTCACCCATTTTTGGCCCTTTTCGTCTTTTTGTGCTCGTATTTTCTCTGATTGACACCTATTTGCTTGAATTTGCCCATATTTCCACCTAATTATTCATATAAGCGCCCTTATTATACTTTATTTTTCTCGTTTGCTCCCAATTTCTTTCATTTTTCCCCTTTATGACCCTATTTCGCCCATATTCGCCCCTACTTAACCCCTATCTTACCCATATTTGGCATTTTCTTCCCTGCATTTCACCCGTATTTTACCCCTTTTTTTGGCCCTTTCCTCCCCTTTGTGCTCGTAATTCTCTTATTGACACTAATTTGCCTAAATTCGCACTTATTTCCACTTATTTATAGCTATATGCGGCTCCATTTACCTTTATTTACCTGGTTTGCCCCTAATTTCCCTTATTCGGCCTCTTCATGCCCCTATTTCACCCATATTTAACCATTACCTAACCCTCTCTTACCCATATTTGGCCTTTTTGGCCCTGCATTTCACTCATTTTGTGGACCTTTTCGCCAGCCGGGGGGGAGAGGGGGGGGAAACCCCCAAAACCCCCCTATAAAAAAATAAAAAAGTTGTTTATATAATGCATGTAATGCATATAATGCATAAAGTACATATATTACATTTACTATATAATAACTATTTCAGTGCTATACACATATCTACTATAATACGTGATTTATATGCTAAATACATGTTATACCACCAAAATATAGTACGTACATTAGAAAAGTACGTATAAACATAATATAAAGTCTATATACAGTACGTACTTTATAGAGTCCATCCGGGGGGGGAGAGGGGGGGGAAACAAAAGCAGCTATATAAGTAAATTAAAATTTACTAAAAAAAAAAAAGATTTTAGGCTTACATTTTTCAACATGACGGCATCAGCACAGCTCGCGATGTGGTGAAAAATGAGTATGTGTAAAAGGACACTAAACTGAGCCGAAAAACGCCAACTCCCTTATTCCACCATTTTCTCCCTAGGTAAGGCCGTTTTTTTCGACCATTTGACTGGAATATACTATGATTCCACCGGTTGTCCAAAATATTGCACACTTCAATGTATGACAGTAATGCCCTAAAATACTCTAACCTGTACTCTTTTATCAACCATGGTGGCGGTGCTGTCATCACTGGCTTTAACAAATAATAATCAACTGTATATATGTATATTCTGATAATTCAACAGTGATTCCATCAATTGAAAGAAGCTTGCAGACCCGCGAGTATATTTTCATGCATTGCCATCATAAACTGAACTGAACCATGCAGTCTTTTGGTCAATCGGTGGAATCATCTGATTTACACAAAATCAAAATCAAAATTTGTCATTAAATAAACAAAGCGGCAGCTCTGATGTTGATGTTCTTTTGAGACAGCTAGGTCACTTTTGAACTGTCTCTGCTGAAAATGTCCGTGCCAAAAGAAATGTAATTCCATAAGTTGGAGAAAGAAATGTTATTCATATAAGTTCGACCAATTAATTGAAATTTCAAGTTGTATCCAACAACTCAAATTTTGAATTTGATTCGTTTGAACTGATTCCGAAACTTTTACATAAGGTAGGTGACCCAAAGGTGGCCCGGCTCTTAAGGTGGCCCACCCCAGCTTATTACAGTTAATTACACGAATTGAGGATAGATGGCGTTAGTGCTGAGTAGCAGGATGCTATCGCTTCCCCCAATCCAAAAATCAAGAGCATCGGGCAACTCAGTTGGCGCGGAACAGTGCAACGTCCATTTCCGCAGGTCTTCAGCTAATTTTCACAGAAGTAATCAATCGTAAAAGCTAAGCCCTTAAATTGATTCCACCTTTGACTTTCAATTCATCATAATCATAATAGTTTCTGGTGTAACTAGGGTCTAGATTCCGTTTTTGAACGATAAAATGGCATTTGAATACTTATTTAAAGAAATTTTAAAGGGGGTGTCTATCTTTAGGTGCATCAAAAATATTAGGGGTGGCCACCTTAGGTGCATGTTTTGCGCGATGTCAAAACTCTACTTTTTTTCAAAGGCAATAAAAACCTCAAAAACAAGCAAATTTTAAAAAAATGAAATTAACAAAATGATAGCCAACTGTCTGAATAGTAAATTGACATATTTAGTTTTTTTTTATCTCTCATGACTTATACGTGCATATTGGCCCCAAGCATAGGTATGGCCACCTTTGGGTCACTTACCTTATTTCAATCCGATGGATTGCGCCGCTAGCGCTGCTCAGAAACTGAACAGTTTTTGGCTGAAATTGATTAATTCACGCCAAAAGTATACACATTCAAGGAACGCCAACACCTACAAAAATACCTCAGGAAGATATATATCCTGAAAGTTTTAAGCTGAAAGACTCAAAAATAAAGCCTGAAATTATATGAAATACGAAAATTCCCATGAGTCTCAATGAGAGCGAGTGAGGAAGATAGACATATTATCACTTGCACTTATTCGCACTCACTAAGTTTATGGCGAAATGAATTTCATAACTTACGGCGTTAATATATTCAACCATTTTTTTATTTTTTTTTTATTTAGGGCTCAAAAACAAAAAAAAATAAAATGTACAGTTTCCGACGTTCTTGGATTTTGAGTTTTTCTTTGGTTGCAGTATGAAACGCGGAAAATGAGACAGTGGGGCAGTTGCAAGGGTCTGAAATGTTGTGTTTTTTATGAAGAAAATGGAAGTACTTGATGAGCTAAGAACAAAGATGCCTTTGGTTTCTAATTAAGTCCCATTGTTCCGGAAATGAGATTTTGGCCCAAACACATTGTTTTAAATGGGAATTCCGCGTAGTGACGTCACTACACACACGAATTTTTGCAACTTTACACGCGTGTTTCTCCAAAACTAAGACTTTTAGGAAAAACCAAAGGCACCTTTTTTCTCAGCTTATCAAGTACTATCATTTTCTATATAAAAAACACAACATTTCGGACCCTTGCAACTGCTCCATCCCAAGAAGCGACTAGTGGCGCAACCCATCGGTTTTAAATCTGAAAAAGTTTCGCATGGAATCACCTTTAGTCTATGTTGACGCTCCATGGGCTTCTTATGCGGGCCGGCTATTCTCTACTTGAGGGGATCTTATCCATTAAAATTTACTAACGCCACTTTGCTTCTTTTTTTTTTTTTTTTTTTTTTTTTTTTTTTTTTTTTTTCTTAACGCAGCATCGGGCATTATTGCTAAATGAGTGGGAAGGGAAATTGTCCGTCTGCATTACGTTGAAGAATGGTGAGTAGCAGGGGGAGGGGGAGAGGGGGTGAGGTTGAGGGGCAAAGAATGTGCCGGTAACATCGGTAAAGGAGACCCGCCATTCCCGCGGAAAAGCGGAGGAACTTCTCAAGTTAATATAATCATAAATCGGAGAAAACAGGAAGTTTTTGAGCTTTCGACTACCCAAATATAAGAGGTTATCTTAAGACTAATCAGGCCGAGATCTTAGTTAATGGCTCAGGCTTTCCGCCCGATCTCGCCTGAATCCTCCTTAGTGAGAGAGAGCCACACTTTGAGTCGAGGAAGAGGGGGAGGGCGGCACAGATGTTACTCGCGGCGTTATTAATAATTTAATAAAACTCGCTAACCAAAACCGAGCAAGGAAGCGAGAGTGAGTGAGCAAGCTATATCAACATAGAGAGCGAGAGAGAGGGGAGAGAGAGAGAGAGAGGAGAGAGAGAGAGAGAGAGAGAGAGATTTCTAACAGCTATTCTAATTACTTTCTTTGAGAGAGCTTTGGAGCCCACCCCGCTTCGCCCCTCCCCACCATTCCTTCCCACCGACAGTTTCTTTTATCTCACACGCTCATCACCCACATCCTCGTCAATGTCACCTAGAGCTGCCGTTTTGCGTACAATCAATGGCATTTTTTTCTATTCACCGATGATTCCACCGGTTGAGAAAAGATTACACAGTTCAGTTCAGTCTATTGCTGTTGAATAATTAAGACACCCCAAAGTTTTTTTGAAGTCATCGACGACTCCACCGGTTGAGAAAAGATGGCAGATTAGTGTTTTTTCGTGCGGCACAGTCACACAGTGAACTGAACTGTGTAATCTTTTTTCAACTAGTGGAGTCGTCGGTGAATTAAAAAATACCATTGATTCTACGAAAACGGCAGCACTGATGCCACTCAAGTCAAACTGCTCTCTTAAAGCCCCTCCATCCCTCCGTCTTCAAACCTGATCCGAAAATATTATGAGAAGCTTTTCCGCGGAAAATCGTGCTAGGAAAGAGGAGAGAGAGCTCCAAGAAACTCCTGATTTCTATCTAAAATTGGTCGAGAGATCGTCAAGTTCACGGAGGTCACATTAACAGTGGCGGATCCACGGGGGGGACACGGGGGCAGGTTGCCCCAGAGGCCTCAAATTCTGCCTTTTTTCAATGGAAAATAGCCCGAAATTGCGTCCACCGACGATTCAAATTTCAATATTTCACAGGCGTGCCCCCCCCCAGAAAAATTTTCTGGATCCGCCACTGGTCACATAGGTGACATAGGTCACAGAGGTTGCCTGAAGGTCACTTGCCTTGAATCGTTGTAAGATTATGTGAAAAAATAAATGAGGGGGCTGGCAATGAAAGTAGAAATGAAAGGATTTGAAGATTAAAAACAACAAGTCCATACCTTAGTATTTATCTTTCCCAGTTCTCGCGTGATTAATTTCTTTCTCACTTCCCCTTCATTACTCTCTTATAGACATTTTTCATACAGGTCCAGTTTGTTTGCCTAAATTTTTTATCTTTAATTTTAAAAAAAAAAAAAAGATATTGTGACAAATACATTTGAAATTGGTTATAAACAAGAGTGCAAGTGTTTTAGAGTGCAGACTGGACACATCAATCGATATAACTATTTCTTCTGGGAGGATTTGCACGATAGAGAAACTATGATACATAACAGAAATACGCAAAATTTTATTCTCACCAGGACAGTTTTATTAGAATTCTGTGTCCAGATAACTCCACTCCTAAACACCTGCTTTTTCAATTAAAACCACTTTCCACCGTATTAGTTACAGTTTTTGATGTAAGGTTTAAAAAAATACGAGGCAAACAAACCATAATCAGATCGTCCATGCTGCCTCACTTTGAAGATAGGACTTATAACATGTATCTAATTGTATCAGCCTCTCTATCGCGTTCTAGAATTCTCCGATCAGATAACCCGTAAAGTGCATCAGAATTTCCGGGGAGTGTTTACGATAAAAGCTCATTTGGTCCTCCGATGAATTTCCGAACGATCACAGGCGCAGCGTGTTATTGCTAAAAATGTCTGTTTACATTTCAATAACCTCCAAAACATACCCACGCACATGGATACACAGAAATAGGATGTTTACTTCTTTGAGAGGTTAGTTTTCATTGGCTTTACCGGAGTTCTTACTCCGGTAAAGCCGGTGTGCCCCGGAGAAGAGTTCTGATGAACTTCATCGGAGTTCAAGAACGCTCCGATGAACTTCCCCGGGTTATCAGAAACGAAATCGGAAAATAAAAGAACGACTTTGAGCTTTACCAGTTTAGCGGTGAAGCTTCCCGGAGAATTCTAGAACGCTCCCAAAAGCTCATTAGTCCGAATATTTTAAAATGAGGAATGTTGCGCACCGATCAACACACGCCTAGTTCAGAGCTACTTTAAGGATCCAATTTGATCGTCTGAAAGCTCCTTGTGTGTTAGATATTTTGACGGGCAGAAGAAATCAGACTGCGACGATAATACAGCAGTAAAGTAGTTGCGCGTTTGAGGGTGTTAGAGGAAACCAGGAAGTGGTTCGCAATAAGTCAAACCGAGTGGCATACAGTATCAATCGAGCGCGGTCGAGGGAAAACAAATTAGGGAAGAAAATGGTATACATATATATCTCGGTGAGAAAAACTAACCCTTCAGATTCGGAATGAAATATGCGTTCTTTCCTGGAGCGTTATTAATGCAAAAATTATGTGACGACAGAGCCGAGGGAAAAAGGAAGCGAAGACGAAAAACGTATAGTTAACATCTGTTTAATTTCTCATGGATGTTAGTTTGCTTCAACGAAAATCATCTAGGGGGTTTTAAACTGTGAAATTGCACTTCAAAATTGTTTTATTTTTTTCCCCCTCTCCCGCACCCATACTCCTCAGTTGGCTTTCGTGAATCTTGAAAAATAACTTCCAAGCGATCCTCTTGTGACCCCCTTAGTCGCCGACTCCGGAAAATATCTACACTGTTGACTATTTTATTTGAGCAGAGACTCAGAGCGGGATTTTTAGACGTCCGTTCTTTGCCTGATTCAAAATCGTGGTTAGCCTTGGAATCACGGATTTTAATTTTTCTGTCTGTGTAGGCATGTTGCGTGCGATCTATCACCTTTGTTTATCCGCATTTAAATCCGCGTATAAATGGCCAAATGTGATTGTGAAATTTTGGTTTTTGGAGTGAGAATGTAACGTGTATTGATCAAACATGAATTTAGTGTCATGATGACGTACGACTTTCGATTCTCAAAAAAATAAAAATTCTACATAGCAAGGCATTAGAACGTAGCCACGTGTATTTGCCATCTTCATACGGAGTTAATAGTAAATAAATGAAAAGCAAAATAAGATATCGAGAAGCTTTGTTTCTGCTGGAGTGGACGCGTTTGTGTGAGGAATCGTAAGACTTAGGAGATCCGATTTATTTACAGTGACAATGAGTTGCGAAAATAAAAACAAAACAGTGGTTTTACAACAACAAAAATTAAAAAAATAAGACAAATAAATAGATAAATAATATAAAAGTCAGAATCTCGGTAGATTTGGTTTGTTGTGCATTAAATTGCTAAGAAGCCTGTGGAAAACAGAATTCTCTCGTCTGTTGGTCTGTTGAAAGGTTACTGACGCTTGGGTCTAAACAGATGGTTTAAGCTTTCAAAAGAACAAAAATTAATGACTCATATACGTCACGGAATGACCTATTTTTTAGTATTTCAGCTTGGAACTTAAGGGATATTTTCCTAAGATATGTTTGAAGGTATTGACGATCCTCAAATGTGTACTTTTGGCGTAAATTAATCAACTTCAGCCGAAAAATGTTGATTTTTTGAGCAGCGCTAGCACTATCCATCGGATTGAAATCTGGACAGGCTTTCCCTGGAATCATCTTAAGTATCGACGAATCTGCAATGAAATGAGGTCGAGTCGTGTAATCCAATCGAATGGAACTGGTAACGGACGTCTTTTAGAAACACCTGTTAAGAAGCTTGGTTATCAATCTTCTGTCCTAGAGCGCAGACAACTCAAACTTGAGCTCCTCTGTTTCTCCCCCTTCACCTTCCTTATCACCTCCTCGCTCTCTACTTTCTGCATCTTCATACTTTAGCCGCAAACAATTTCTCGAGGACACACCGAAATCGAGACAACGATGCACGGGATGTAGTCTTTGTTTTGGCTTCGGCGGGAAGTTTGAACTGATACGGCTTATCAGATCCGCCAAGACATGTGAGCCGAAGAGAGGTAAAATTATTTTCACTCGGAGCATTTGAACGTTTGAACCCTCCCAGCTCTTCTCCCGCGCTCTGCAATCTGTACTGCACGCTTACTTTAAACATCTTAACCAGAAATGAAAACACGGCTTGCGAAACGACTGAGACACTGTGAAAAGGGGGGGGGGAGGTTGACTGTTGGAGCAAGTAAGAGCTAGCACAGACGTGTGTTCCTTCTCTCCTTTTCCTGACTCGTTGCGGAATCGCTTATATGTTGACATGGAAGCACTCTCTCTGTCTCTCTCTTTCTCTCGGTCGCTCTCTTCCATACCACATTCTCTCTCCCTCTCTTTTTCTCTCTCTCTTTGACTCCGATGAGAGAACAAAGGGGTTTGCGATTACCGACATGTTCTTACATGTTGAATGTTGACTTGGAGATTCCCCTCCTTCTCATCCGTATCTCCTGTGCACCCACCCCTCCCCCGCCGCTTCCATACTCCTCCCCCACCCCTCCCTTTGAACTACCGGGCGTCTCTTCACCCTTTCTTGATGAGCACAGAAGTTATTAAAGGTCTATGAGGAGATGCTCTTTATCTGCGACGTCCTTTTTGATCGTACACCCTTATCTCAATTAGCAGAAATATTACCCGCGAATCTCCCCCTTCCCCGTCTGCACAAGAATTGAGAACGAACCTGTGGGTATACTCTGCACGACAGACGTGATGCCATAATTACCACGTTTTCCTCGGAAAGCATCCTAGGCACAATTAATTATTGACGAGTGCGTTAGGTGCACTACAAACATCGAGTGGGGAGGGTAAACATTTTTTGGATCCGCCACTGGTTGCATTCCTCATCGGAGGTTAAGATTTTTTTATGGACGTTTCATCTTTAACGGCGTATGCAGTCATACCAGCGATCCTTGGGATTCCTATTTCGGACAATGAGCTATAACTTTAGAGTGGCAGCGGGCTGGTCCACCTTGTGCCACACAGGGTAGAAGGAATCCCGGGAAAAAGCGGAATTTGGACGGCAGATTCCAAGGTTTGGGGTTTAAATTTTGTAGGTCGTTCAGAATTTGGCGGGAATTCGGACGGCAGATTCCAAGGTTTGAGGTTAAATTTTGAAGGCCGTTTCCGGCGATGCCCGAGTTTGTTTACGAAACGACCGGAAACAACCTACAAAACTTAACCTCAAAATCGATTTTTACGGCAAGATGGCGGCGCCCGAGGTGACAACAATGAACCAGTGGAACGTTCCTTGATGTGCCACTCTAAAGTTATAGCTCATTGATTTCGGATAGATAGGATAAGAATGAAAAATGGTGATCGGTGAAGATGCGAGTCACGTGGTTGCCAAATCTAATCAAAATGTGGAATGGATTAGATTGGTTGTCAGATGCTTCAAGACTGCCCGATAGCCAATTGTTGGATAAATTACGTATTATGATTAGATTTGACAACCATGACTTGTAATTCGTCAGTCACCATTTTCCATTTTTATCCAGTCTAGCTAATAGTCGAAAATGTTAAGGACCGTCCCGCAATAAATTCGTTTTTTGAGGTTACAGTGGACGAATGGACGAATAAATAAGTAAGCATCCAAAACGATATATTGTGTCCTAGAATCTCATCAAAAATTGGAAATTTAGGGAACGGTGGATTTTCAAGTAAAACGTTGTGTTGTAAAATTTTTTTTGAAGGCCCACACCAATCGAACCTCTACACTACGTAAACCAGATTGTTGGGAGGCTTGCAGAAACGCAGCAGTTCATACACGACACACGTGGTTCAAGCTTTTTCCACTAGGTGCCACGTTGATTACTCTGACGATTACAACGATAACCACTGCTGAATGATGAGTGTCGCGGACTTATTATGTCGGTATGGTGCAACGAGCTAAAGCGAAAGAGGGGGGAGCATACATGTTATACTCGTAAGTCCTATCTCAAAGTGTGACAGCATGAGCTATCTGAATCTGGTTTGTTTGCCTCACTTTTTTTAACCTTAAATCAAAAATTGTAATTAATCCAGTGGAAATTGATTTTAAACGAAAGTGCAAGTGTTCTAGAGTGGTTATCTGAGAACAGAATTCTGATACAACTATCAATGTGAAAAAACTTTGCTTTTTTCTGTCATGTGTGAGTTTCTTTATCGTGTAAATCCTTTCAGAAGAAACAGCCAAATCGATTTCTGTGTCCAGATATCCACTCTAAAACACTTGCACTTTCGTTTATAACCAATTTCAAATGTAACTGTCACAATTTTTTTTAAAATTTGAAGGTTAAAAAAGTGAGGCAAACACACCGAGCCTACGTGAAAATATCCATAAGAAATTTCCATCATGGTTACCTCCTTGGAGTTTCAATATCACGTCCCACAAACCCTCTCTATCGCTATAGCTAGCTCGTTGGTAAGGAACAAATTTCCGATTGTAATAATGCCATCTCGTCACCTTAGGTAGTGTTCTATAGACTTCATCCTTTCATTGATCTCGATGAAGGAAAGGTTAAGAATATCAGTACTTTTCAATATACATGGATACACTACGTCACAGGATGTAATCTTTTTTGCATGGATGCAGTAAACGGATGAATTCTAGAACGCTACCTTAGATTTAGATTCAGGTAGGCTATACCTGCAAAACTTATTGTGACAGTGATTTTAAGCATTGCTGGGCGGCCTACCTTAGGCTTCGACTGACATCCTTTGCAGGCGCTGTTCAATGTTCATTACCACCTCTTAGCAGCTTCAGGGAGGAGATCGAAGCTGCGAAGGAAATTAATTTGAGCTTCAACACAATGTTGTCAAATTTAACGGAACATTGAAACATTTTGCAATGAGTTTTAATGGAAGACGCACGCGTTTTATTATATGCAAGATGGCAGGCGTATTATGGTGAGGTAAGAGCTCCTGAATGTAAATAGCTCTACACATATATTTATTTGCAAAAAAGTTTCAGGCACACAGTTGACTTTTCCTTAATTTAAACGGTCGAATCAGATGCTGATGCTGCAAGCAAGTGATGGGAGGGGCTGTTGTGCTATTCAACTTAAAACGATCGTCAGCAGTGGCGGATCCAGAAAAACTTTCGGGGGGGGGCACCGGGGGCACGCCTGTGAAATGTTGGAATTTGAAGCGTCGCTGGAAGCAATTTCGGGCTATTTTCTGTTGAAAAAACGCGAAAATTTAGGTTTTTTGGGGGAGTGGCACGCAGGCACGTGCCCCCGTGTGCAAAGCTCCGTAGATTTGCCACTGATCGTCAGTGTTTCTAATGTAACTTATGGTTAGTGGAAATCGGTGGCGTAGCCAAGGGGGGGGGGGTCAAGCAGGCTGATTTCTACTCATTTGGACGAAACGAGATGAGATAGCAAGAAACGATCAATCCCATTGGTTTAAACGGCGTCGCGTGACAGATATGAAGTCATTAGAGCGGGTTCGCAGCAAGCTCCGAGTCATAATTTTGAAATGAATGACTCAGAGCTTGCTGCGAACCCGCTCTAATGACTTCAAATCTGTCACGTGACACCGTTTAAACCAATGGGATTGATCGTTTCTTACTGTCTCGTCTCGTCTCGTCCAAATGAGTAGAATCAGCCTGCAGGGGGTCTGTACCCCCCTTGACACCAAAATGTGTCCTAAAAAAGGTAATTTTTTGCGTTTTCAGACAAATTTGACCAAATTAGTATCTTTGGCCCCCCCCCCCCCAATTGACAATTTTCGGACCTCTGATCCCCCCCCCCAGAAAAATTCCTGGCTACGCCACTGATGGAAGTAACCTGTAGGGAATACCAAATGCACACCTTTTCACTTCAAACTTAATCTGGGGCCCCCAGACCCCCCCTATATTATCCTGGGGGAGACCCCTTATGGTATGCTGGGAGAGACCCCTAGCCCCCCTAAAGGGGTTAATTTTACAAAAGGCTGGTTGTAGAATATTTTTTGAAATATTTATCAAAATTCAAACAGCTTATTTGAAATATTCTAATTTTTTCCTGTGTTTACCCATTCTACCCACTGTCCCATTGATTTTAATGGAAAACTTTTATCCTCCATAACTTGCTTAAAATATAAAATTTCGAAAAAAAGTCCCTCTGAGAAGCAGCTCGATTCTCTGTAAAATTTGGATGCACATATGGACCATTGGTTCATAAGTTATGGGATACAGACAGAAAGACAACTGCGCCATCGCCATACTTTCTCAAGTTCTAAATTCGTTAGAGTGTGAAAGTAAAAATAACGATGCATGTATTGCGTGTGCCACGCACAATGGAGCTGCTGCAAACTTTTGCTACAGGCTTATTAATAGTTGATAATGGGGTAATACCCTGTAAAAATAACGATTAGCGCACTAAAAAATCACGAAATCCACTCCTAAACTCACAAAATGCTTTTAAACGCGAGACCTTAATGGCGGTCGAGGCCGGGTTTTTATGGAATGTATGTTCTTCTTCTTTTTTGGGTGTTGCGAGAACACCTCGTGTAGATGGCGCTGATTGAAGATAGGGAACCCCCATGAAACCGCGGCCTCGCCGCCAATAGTCTCGCGTTTAAAAGCATTTTGTGAGTTTAGGAGTGGATTTCGTAATTTTTTAGTGCGCTATTCATCATTTTTACAGGGTTTACCAATTTTGTTTTTTTTTTCACGGCTTGTGAAATGGGCAATGGGGTTGCCCCAAATTGTGGAGAGCGTGGAAATTGCTTAACTCGTGAAATAGGGTTTCAAAAATCTACCCATTTCATGAAGTGCAGTTTCAGAACTTATTGCATACAGAGGTTTTTTGCACCTCCACAATAAGTATTCCTTCCTTTCATACGCTGTCGCTTTGCTACGAGCGGAACATTTTACAGAATACAGATTTATCTGGAGTGAATTTGTCTTGGAACAACTTCAGAGTCTTGGTATACCGTTTGGTTTCAAAAGACCCATTCACCTCAAAATTAAGGGTTCCAACCAGAAAAAACTCACTATCAATACAGGTTCTAGATATTCATGCTTTAAAATTTGTAAAGGAATAAATTGTGCATTGTTCCTCGCAATGAAAAATTTACTCGTGAGGAATGAATCATCGAATGGAGTTTTCAAAAAGAACGATGAATGGGACAGCTGCTTTTACAGGATGCGTACAAAAAGTAATGGATGGTTTTAGTGCGAAGTCAACGGTTAGCCAACAATCACAACAATGCACTCATCGGTCGCAATCGGTTTTGACAAAACTCGCGTAGCGTTTCAAATTACCTCACTCATCCTCCCGTGACCTCCATGTATACCATCTCTTTCTAGTTTCGAAATTCGTATACAGGGCCTTGTTTCACGACATATTATTATTAAAATCACCTTAAAATGCCTTGAGGAATTCAATTCTGCCAAAAAAATTCACAAAAAAATGTCTCTTTATACGATTTTTGAAATTATAGAATGAGATAGCAGTACATATAGGGGTTACGTGAGAGCAAGAGAGACAGTTTGTCTACGCTCAATGCTCATCGCCGAATGACGTCATCACAAATCATCACTATAAACAGTCGATTGTGATTATTTTGAGAACAACATCAATTTTTGAAAATTGTTGAAACACACATTCCATTATTTAAAGGGAGCTTCCTTCTTTCAGGGGTAGTATATAATTCGAAAAAAAAAAAAAAAAAAAAAAAAAAAAAAAAAAAAATTGTGAGGATGTCTACTCAAAACGATGGTACGTATGCTGTAGCGTTATCGAAATAAAATGTTCTTGAAATATTCACAAGTGCTCACTTTATTTACACACTTTGGATATACAAAGTCCTAACGTTTTGAATAATTTACAATCAGCGTTTTGGCTCATAGGACTCGAGTTCGTCCTTGAAATTTTATGCCAATCCGGTCGGTGGTAAGAAGCGACTTGCGATAGAGCGTATGGGGAAGATTACAGGGATTGCGTGACTGAGGTGGTAAAAGGGGGGAGAGGAGGAGTGCGCAGGGACAGAGTGGAAGCGTGTAGTGGAAGAAGAGGCGAAGAAAATAATTCACTTGTTGCTCCAAAAATCACTCGCCGACGGCGACGCCCGGCTCCTCGCCTGCCTCTTCTCTCTCCCTTTTGGCAAATTGACATCCCACCTCCCCCCTCCCCCTCCCCCCCCCCTCCCCCCTCCCCCTCCCCCCTCCCCCTCCCCCCTCCCCCTCCCCCTCCCCTCCCCCTCCCCCTCCCCCTCCCCCCTCCCCCTCCTCCTCGATCCCTTCACATCGCATGGCATCCTTCTTTTTCACCGAGAAACGCCGAAAGAGTCAACTCCCCCCTCCCCCCTTTTACCGACCACTCCACCCCCTTTCCTTCTTTTCCGAACTTTCCTTTCGATACGACGCGCGACGCGACACGGGACCAGGCGCCACCCCCCCTCTCTCTCTCTCTTCCTTTGCTCACGCCATCTAAGGTATTCCAACGTGAAGTTCTCCCCCTCCCCCATCCCACTCCGTTGAAAAGCCGTGAATTAATTACTCTTAACTTTCCCCCTTTTCTCCCCCCTGCATCCCCACCAGCTTCCCACCAACCCCCGCAGTGCTTCATTGCCTTGCTACTTGTCCTGCTCTTGCTCTCCCAGAGACCAACCATTTAATTTGACCTTTTACCACGCCGCGCGAGCGACACGACACGGCCGGCGGCGTGGAGCGGTGGCGGAACGCCGGGACAAGAGTGGCGCCCTCGAATAATTCTTTGATCCTCTCGCTATAACGTGGAAGGAGGAAGGGGATGGGAGGGGGAGGGGGAGGGAAGGGGAGAGCAGGGAGATCGGGAGGATCAAGCGCGGGAAAATGGGGGGGAAGCTTTGAAAGATGAAACGGATTTTCTTTTCGGGCCCCCACTTAAACTTATACGCAACGCTCCCTGAGTAGCTTCTTTTGGTGAACCCCCTCCCCCCCCCGTCGCATCAGCGACCCCACCCCCTTCTTATTAAATTTTCAAAAGTTGTAGGCGCGGTGAGAGTGTCCAAGCTCCTTGTCGGGCGTTTGTGTAAAATGATGATGATCAAGTGGAGGTTGCCGCACGCTATGAATATAGACTGATTCTGAACTGATTTTTAAAGAGCAGTGATTCTTCTCCTGTTATAAATACAATGGGATTTTGGTTTACTTAAGATGATTCCAAGGTCGAATGGTTCGAATTGTGTATATCACGTCGCGCTTCTCAAAATGTGAACGATTTTCGGCTAAAATTCATGAATTTTCGCTAAAAGTACAATTTTGAAACAATTTAGCATACCTGCGAGTGTACTTCAAACATTCTGCAAGCATACCCTGAAAGTTCGAAGCTGAAATACTCTTAAATAAAGCCGAGAATTATGAAATACCAAAATTCGAAAATTATATCCAATTCTTTCTCACGATATTCGATTTTCATTAGAATATTGCATATGCCCTATTCCCAAAAGCACAAATACTCGCAAACCGTTGTGCTCTTGAGTGGTTTGAAAGATAAAGAATATAATACTATCCGTGCTCATACCCTTCAGAAATATTCTTATATTTAATTCATCGCATAAAGTGTAAACATTAAGATCAAGAAAGTTAATTTCATTGTTATTACTAAACTTAATTGTGAACTTAATTGAAGGATGAGCGTTATTCATGTATGTATAATTGTTTCTCTATGAAGCCTTTAGTTCATCAGGAAGAAGGCATTTTGCTTTGGCTTTCAGTCATTTTCTTTTTTAATACAAGATTGGCCATTCTAATGAATTTCGTTCCATTTATCTCGTTTTTTCTGTTATCAGAAGAAATCAATGTTGAAACTCGCTCAAATTCAGTGGGTAGTTAAATATTCGTGCTCCGGGGTGTTGATTTTGCCTACCCCGGTAATTGAAGGCGCTCGGTGGAACAAAGGTACAAAATCGTAGAGATAGGGCGAGGTATTGAAAGCTTTTAAATGGGGCTAGCTGCTAGCTGTTGCATACTTTTGCTTCAGCGTTATGAAGGGTTGATTCTGGTGTAAAATTTCATGAAAATCACATTGGAAGCTGTTGCTGTTTGTCTCAAAGAATATTTGGAACAATTTGTTTACAATGTAAATAAATCATCTCTGGAATCAGATTCGTAATTTTCTTCTTGTTGCTCATACTGCAGTCAGTATAAGTTCGAATCAGTACCTATCACATATATGTATTGTGTATGGACTCATCAACGAATGCCTACTGCCTAGTGGGTGCGAATAATATAAACACAATGAAATCAGATTTAGGGCTAATCAGTGACGCCTGTTTCAAAGCAGTCAATCCAATGGTTGAAAGTTAAAAGCCTGTATTTTGAATACACCATTTCAGACAAGCAAAAAAAAAAACTCAGCTAATTAATTAACTTGGGTCTCCTACTGGAGAAACACACAATTTGTATTCCTTTTCTCGGGGTTCTGAAATTCTGTCGTCAATGGACTTTTAAACCCACAGCATCTTATGTAGGTTTACTGAAACCAACCGTTGCCAAATGATTATTTAAAAATTTCCGTTTTAAAAATCGAGCCAGCAAAATGGTTTTGTTAAAACAAACTAGTTTACAAATGCCACACGCAATTTCCGCTGATTCGGCAGTTTTTGCTGTTAGTTGAAAAATTCTGTTTTGTTTGTTTTTATTTAATTAAAAAAATCGTTTTGCAGTCACAATTTTAAACTTTAGAATTGTAAAAGCATTTAACTTTTTCAATATATAGTCTCTCTAGCTGCATCTTAAAAAATGATTTTTTTTTTTTTTTTTTTTTTTTTTTTTTTTTGCACGACCCTAATGGGAGTCCATATTGGTTTCGGTCTGGTTTTCTTTTGTGCTGTTGAATAATGTATTCGCTTATTTTGAGCATTGAAATCCTTACGATTTCTCTGTCTTAAGTCGTTGTTTCAGATTAGACACAGATAGTCACAAGCATAGTCAAAACCTTCTTCAGAGGTTAACTCCTTCTTCTTGTCGGTTTTCTACGTATCCGTATAGCGACGTTGTTGAGCTTGCTGGCCACTAGAGCGCGCTTCAACGGGACTTAATTTGAAACCAAAGGCATATTTGTTCTTCCCAAAATTTAGTACTTCCATTTTCTTCATTAAAAACACAACATTTCAGACCCTCATTGACAGAAACTGTCCCATTATTAGGTGCCCTATTATTGAGGGTCCCATTATTGACAAGCTTAGATGGCAATGACACGTCAGTGGTGGCTCGTGCTATTTGGCAACCATGTTTTTTGCCATTTAAACCTGTACAAAAATATCGATTTCTCAGGGATTCAGCGAATCTCTCTAAAGTCGATTATTTTACGGGGCTCTAAATGGAGATAATTCACTGTTACCACATTGAACGAACCGCTGCTTTGTCCGGTTTTTAATTTATGTACATACCGTCCGATTTTACCAACTAATTTAACTAAGGAAAGAAAGGGAGTCAAAAAATCCAAGGCGGACTAAAAGAATTGAGCGCAGACCAGGTTTGAAGAATTTCATCGATCTACCTAATTTTGCTTCAAGCTTTCGATAGCTTGTTGACTGGAACTAAGCTTCTCCGACTGGAAATTGGAAATTTATCACAGCGAGTATTACCGGTGGAGGTCGAAATATTTGTTCTTGGTTAATAAATGACCTCTTGGAGCACTTGCTCCAGGATTTATTGCATCAAATCGGAAACATCGACCAGTAAAAGTATATATATTGAGTGAGCGATGTAAGAGGAAAAGAAAGAAAGAAACGTTACATTGTGAGGTTTCATTTTTAAAACAGAATATATTTTTAAGAGGACTTGTATGTGTCAAGCGCAAATAAAAGCAGATTTAAGCAACGAATTGCTTTGGCAATTTTGATACTACGTCAAGCTCGGATCAATAATAGATTTCAAAGCTTATAAGAGTACTCCAAAAATAAAGGTAATAAGTGTGCAAGCTTGAGAAAATAATCGTGAAAGAGTAGCATATATGAGGATAATTCAGTAGCGGCGCGTGATATCTAGCAACGTTGCATTTCGTCCATTTAAACCCATTTAAAATATCGATTCGAGGGAGTACACTATGCACCCCCATCCCCCAATCTTTCGACCTTTTACATGACTTTAAATGGACCGGATGCAACTTTGCCACATATATACTGGGATATTTACTTACATGGTTCCTACTTCGTCAGAATATTACAATTCGTTAGAATTAGTCAAAATTTTGTCAATCTACTCCTTTCAAAATAACTCACATGGTGGGGGAGGGGGGGGCAAAATTTAGCCGCAAATTAGCAGAGAGGTCGTGTTGGAGGGTGTGATAAGTTGTAAAGGAGATTTCGGTTACCGTAACAAAAGTTCTGTTTATTACTTACCAACCAGAACGCATGTGTTAAAAAAGGATAGATGGGGGGGGGGAGGCAAAAATCACCTTATTGTCCCTACATTGATAAAAGCGATAGTTCTAATACCAGATTCTAATCATACGAGGGATACCTCAAAAGTAAGGTCACTACTTATTTTTCTAATTGAAAAAATAATTTTATTTTAATAAATAATAAAATTGGATAAAGCTTATAGCATCTTGGGCTATTTTTCTACACAATCACCATCACGATTGATGCACTTTGCAGTCATAGGGAACGTTTTTATATGCCTGCCTCATAGTGCTCTCCTGCCACCTCGCGAAAATAAAGTGCCACTCCTGTTGTATATTCGCGAAGTGACAAGATTATTGAATGCATAGAGGGTAAAACACTCTTACTGACATTCATGCTCAGTTAATACCAGTGTATACGAAAACTGCGTTATGAACATGAAAAACGCGTGGAAATGGTGTAGCAAATATTCAGCGGGTCGTATAGAGAGATTCACGGCGAAGGAAGAAATGGCCGGCCGTCATAGAACTAGAATTTCCTAAAAAACTGTCAAGAACTGTACGATCCAAACACTAGAATTCTGGTAATTGTACTATCCCTAAAATAGGTTCACATACTGTCATGCTTCTAGTAACCTTTTTTTTCCAGTGTAACCTGTCCTTTTTCAACACACACGTTCAAATGGGAGAAAAGAGAGAGAGACGGACAGATTCCTGGATCCGCCAATGCCCGGATCTCTTCCTCCGTCTCGTGAAAGGAAGAGCTAGAGGCGAGAACAGATGTGTCTCGAGCGATGGTTGGTATCATAATCGTAAATCGAAAGTAGTTGTTAAGATTAGCATTTAAAGTGGGAAAGCAGTTGTAATTGGAGGAGAGATGTCAAGATTTGAGCGGCGCGGCGCGCGCGGCGGCACACAATCGATGCGCGCCAAAGTCACCGAATACTACGCGCCGGGCCGTGCTACCACTGCAACCGCCTAAGACGCGCGCGAAGGAAACGCTAAGCGGGAAGCCTGACTGTTAAATATTATACCACATCCAGAAGAGTGAGGAGCAAGTTTTAATGAAAATTGTTCTAATGAAGAGAGAGAACGAGACCAAGAGAGCAAGAGAGGAGACCTCAAGGAGGGGGCAAGGCGGTCTGTGACGGGGGCGGAGGGGAAGAGTTTAAAGTTCGAAAATGGTGGCAAGGAGGGACGAGGGGGGACACAATGACGATGGATTAAATATACTATGAGAGATCATCTCTCTTTTCCTTTTGGGTCCTTTCTCTCTCTCTCTCTCTCTATCTTTCTCCCTCTGTCTTACTTTCTCTCTCTCTCTCTCTCTCTCTCTCTCTATTTCTCTCTCCCACTATCTCATACTCTTTCTCCTTCTTCACCTCTCCTTATTTACTCCTCTACCTCTCAATTTATCGCTTCTCCTCTCTCTCCTACTCTCTAGTGACTCATTCAGATTGGTGAAATTTTCATCACCTCTCTTTTTCTTTCTTACTCTCTCTCTCTCTCTCTCTCTCTCTCTCTCTCTCTCTCTCTCTCTCTCTCTCTCTCTCTCTCTCTCTCTCTCTTTCTCTCTTTTTTTCTCTCTCTCTCTCTCTCTCTCTCTCTCTCTCTCTCTCTCTTTCTCTCTTTTTCTCTCTCTCTCCCTCTCTCTTTCTCTCTTTTACCCTTATACATTCCCTCTTCCAATCCACCCTCTAAGTATCATCATTTGTACGTACATGCGTGTGTTATCAGTAATTGAATTTTTCTTCCAGGCCCCCCTACTCCCCCACTCCCTGCGCGCACCGCTCCGACGATGTCTTCGGCTCGCAGCATCCACCCGCCTTATGTAAATCCATGAGCTTTTAATATTATTTTTGATTTCTCGCACTTATTACATAATTGATTCGAAGCGGATTTCGTGAAGTTCTAACCCCCCCCCCTCTCACCATTCCTTGTCCCATGACTTAAGTTCGCTCCTCTCTCCCTCTCCCTCCCTTTCATCTTCCTCTTCCTCCTCAGTAACCCGCCCGAACCTCGGGATTTGGGTCCTATCATCTTCGACTCCTCGTTCGTTGCTTCTTCGTTTCATTCTCGTCAGAAAACAATTAAGACGCGCGTTTCCCCGGAATATCCATTTGCATAACGCGCGGCGGAGCGCCCGCGCCCGCCCGGCTGGGATCGGCTTTTGCAAGACGCGAAGGCGCGCGGCGTGATGCTCGAAGCGCGAGCGGGCACAGGCGACGGGGACGACCGAGACGGAGAGTAGAGGTGTTTCCCTCATCGCCCGCCGCGAAAAAGTATCGCGTGGCGAAGTGGTTAAAAATTGAGCTTAATCTCAATCCTTCGGATGACGGAATCGAAACAAACGCGCGCCCTCGACTTTTTGACTCCGCATTTCCAAACTCGTCAGCGCCCTCCTCCTTCTCCTCCAAAGCTCTCGATGAAACGATGGGTGAAATTGATTAGAATGGATTTCGAGAGAAAGGGAATTTTAAAGAGGAAGTCTTTCAACTTTGTGCCTCGTAAATGACCAAAAAAATAAACAGTAGGAAAAACCCCTCGAACACTTTCTCATATCAAAATTATTCTGGGGAGGGGGACCCCCAAGACCCCCTTTATTACTCTGGGGGAGACCACCACACCCCATTTTATTACTCTGTCGAGGAAGACATACCCACATCACCTATAATATTCTGGGGGAGACCCCCACACCCTCCTTTAATATTTCGGGGGAGACCCCGGGCCCTCCTCAATGGGTTAATTTTACAGAAGGCTGGTTGCAGAATTTGTTTGCAACTTTTCATCGTATACTATTACGCAATCGCCAACAGCGTCGCGTGCAATCTGGCAACGCTGAATTTTGTCCAGTTAAACGTATGAAAAAGGTCAAACTAATGGAGGTAGGTGCACAGTTCTCTTCCTCAAATTGATATTTTGAATAGATTTAAATGGACGTAATGCAGCGTTGCCAAATGACACGTGACGCCACTGATCGCCGATTTCCCTCAAAGCACGAATCTTTTCAAATCGTTCAAAATTTTCGAAACTTTGAGATCATTTTAATTCACGATTATGCGCTTAAAAAAAAAGCAAAAACAAAACAAAAATCATAAAAATACTTTAAATTCCTAGCATTTTAAGAAAATGAAATAATAATTAAAAAAAAAAAAAAATTGCGCAACATACCCATCAATAGAATAACACGCACTCGACTTAGCGACTCAAAACAATCGTTCATTACCCCTCCCCGGCCTCACGAGGGTAGGAAATGAAACTTCGGATGAAATTTCTGCAACGATAAAATGATTTTAACGTGTTTCGATGTGACACACATCCTTCATTTTCAACTTCGAAAATTTTTAATGAGGCAATTATCCACGAAGTACGGTAGCGTGCGCGCGTGGAGTTTTCAGGTTGCGGTGCGGCGCACTATGGTCTAAAAATTGTCAAAAAGTGGCCAAGAATCAGATAGAAAATTTCTCATCACTTTATAATTTCTGAACTTCCAAAACCAATCATAATCACAGAGAACACTTTTAACAAGTAATTTAAACCTACAGAATTGTCACTGACTCTTTGAAACTAAGCTTTTAAGGTCGGAAAAGGATGATTTCTGATTACTGTTTTTTATTACTTTTTTTTCCACTTTTCTTCAATCTCACACCTCAGAGCGACGATTAACGAAAGGAACGCCGACACTTGCGTGATGGCAACGGATGAGGCTTTCATTTTCCTTCTCAGCGAGACAAAAGACTAAAGGTTACGACTATAGAGTATATACACTATACAGGAGCATCACGATAGTGAAAGTGTAACGGAACTTGTTACATCGAAAGAGCGGAAACGGAAATCAGAAGATTATGACGAGGTCGAGGGATATAACACGAAACGCTGGAAGGATGAGAGAATCAGTTTCGGAAGCTTTCGATGAGGCAGAGGGTTTATGATAGAAACAGGAAGGAAAAGGGGGCCCGATAATAACATGACAGGTATTAGCGTCCTTCCCCTCTTCCTCGCCCCCTCCCCTCTTTGCCGTTCACCCCTTACCACCCCCACTGTTTATGCAACTCCGACCGCAGTTTCTGACGGTGGCATTAAAATCCTCGAATATCCTCCGCGTTGATCTTGGAAAAGCGCTCATACTTTAATCAGTATATATTCTAGGAAAAAGATAGCTCTAGTTTGTACTTTCGTATCACAAGACGGATGAAATATCTGATATAAAGTATTTCGATAGTTCGAAAAAAAAATAATTTCTAAATTCTTGTAACATCTCCAGAAGCACAACGATATATGATCCACAGAAAGTCTAGTGCTTCGACCAGAAAACTCTGGTGTTAATACCAGAGTATGGTTATAGAACTAGAATTTCTTTAAAACTTTCAAGAAATATGGTACACATATTAAAATACTGTTAAGTGTACCATTCCTTACATTGGTTCAATGGTTCACCTTCATGCTTTTTTCAGTGTTCATAGTGTATGATTGTGAGATCTTTGCATGAAATTATCAGGTATTTAATCAAAGATTAAACAAGGGTCCCAACAAGAGATTAGAAAAATGTCGCACAATCGAATTAGAAGCAAATGTCACTATCAATTTGACGGCCTTGTATAGTGTATACTCGTATGAACTTGAAAGTAAAATTACGGGTAATTTCCCGTCGATTTTTCCACTTTTCGCACAGATCGGGCTGAGTATGTGCATGTGGTGCAGCAGTTGTTTTTTCCATTTTTCTTATTTTAATTTAATGCAGATGCGGTTTGAAATACTCATAAAATTCATTCATTGAAGGAAATAAACCGAATTCATGAAGAAAACTAAAGATTTAACCACGAGTACACGAGACAATGCGAATAAGTTTAGCGGCTCATTATCGAACGTTACTGCGGAAATAACTCCTCGCAATTTAATTTTCAATTTCATATGTTTCTGTTAAGTTTTCGATGAAGTGAATATGTGTGACCCATCAATATCTTCGTTATATGCTCAAAAAATGTAATTTAAAATTTTCCGAAGGTTAAGAGCAACCATCTTTTGGAATGAGACTTTAATTGAGGCAGAGTTGAAAATCCCATATTAAAAAATTCCATCAGAGCGATTTCGCTGGGCCAAGTTTGTGCAAGCCAATCAGAGGCCGACTTTCCTATTTCGACTTTTCGATATTGATCCTTGATTGCTGCCACAATGCCGTGTCATTTTAATGGGAATCTTGCTTACTCTTTGGTATTAATACGAACACTTCAGCGAAGAGATTAATATTTTTTTTGTTTTGTTTTTTTTAAAGGTTGAACGATATTTTTCTCGGGAAATGTTTTTTTACAATTTTTCAAAATACAGACATTTGGTGCAACTTCTTTGATACAGAGAAAATTTAATAATCTTTAAAGATTGTTTCTGAAACGATCATTTCGAACATTTTCAGGCGTCATAATTTTGCCTCACTTTTATCTCTGCAATTTACAGTTCACTCGTATGAAATTTGTGTAATTTTTCCATTCACTTACCGATGTTTGTCGATAGCAGAAAGATGAACAATATTCCGGCAATTAGCATTAGGAAGGGCATTACTTCTCTACATGCCTGCGTTCACTTCTTATATCATTGCATCTGAAATAAAAACAAAACAAAACGACATTGATCACTTCCATGTTCATGCTCGAAAAACCATTTGTAATTTCGACTTCAATTCATTGTATCATCATATGGGATTATTTGAAGATTGCAGAAACAGATCTATCGATGTCTGTGTGCAGATGGTGATCATTCCTAAATTTTTGCAACTTCATTTCAATCCAATTTCAAATGGATTTGCCACAACTTTTAAGCTGAGGATAAAAGAAGGGGGATAAACCGACAAACTAACCTTATCAAACCGTCGGTGTTTCTACAAATAGGCGTAATTCAATTCAACGTTTCAAAGTCTCCCATCACAGTTTCTTTCCTCAGTTGAAAACCGACCAGTCTTCAGTAAAATGAAGCAAATGCTGATTTTACAAGTCATTTTTGATAATACCTACTAAATTTATTGCTAATTTTACGATTTGAATCGTGAATTTTTCTTAAGTTGTATTAATTTTCCAATTGGATTCTAAATATTTCGATTTCAATCTGTGAATCTTACAATCCAAAACATACATCGTGACTTTCCAATTTGCAAGGCTGTAATGTCGTGACAGATATACTAATTGCAAAAGTTACAATGTCTAGATTGTAAAATTAACTAAAAATAAAGTACTAAAGAGAACAAAAAGTACTAAAATTTACAACTCAAATTGTATAATTAATCAAACTTTTACAAAATTTACCATCCAAATGTAAAATTAGCTATATGCACAGTAAATTTTACCAAAAGAGACTGGTAAAATTTGCGTTTGCTTCATTTGACTGATTTTGTACAGATCTATTGTTTCCTGTGATAACAGAGATAGTTTGGAACGCCACACTTTAGTGTTGTCACAGCTGAATGTAACCGATGACTGATGAGAGCATCGTTGCCTAGCCGTTGACTTATGTAACGTCTTTATGCTAAGACTTTCTAACGCGCATGGTGGTTTTAAGTACCGGAAGAATGATGAGCGGAGGTGTGTAGGGGGGGGGGGGGTAGCGATTAATTATTCAATATTATAGAGTAAAAATATCCGGAAAATGTGTTCAGTGAGTTACCGGTGGGAGCAGCACGATGCTTGCAAAGGGAATCATGAGTGGAGGGGGTGGAGGGGGGGGGGGGTCCGTATAATTGGGCGCATCTTATGGGCCGGCGCTATACGTTTGTCGTTTGGTAAGCGGTGAACGGCGGATGCTAGAGCGAGGCGAGCCCCCCCCCCCCCCCCCCCCCGCGCCCTAATACAGGGACAAGAACAGGGCACGTGAGTCATCAGAATTCAGCAGTGATAACAAACCCTCCTTTGATCTCCCGCTCAAACGCGTTTGCCGCTCGTCCCTTTGAGTCAATTTCAATTATTTTGCATGCGATTTTTTTTTTTTTTTTTTTTTTTTTTTTTATCTTCTCGTCTACTTCTCCTTTCTTTCTTCTTATTTGTGTGTCTTATTCTCCTCCCCCGCCACTAAATCTGCCTCCCTCCACCCTCCGACTACCGTCCCCCTCCCTTGCTCAATATTTAAATTTCGTCTTCAGAAACTCGCCGTCTGTCTGTGTGGATTCGCGCTCCGTTTTCTGTAGAACGCAGGAGCAGGACAAGGCAGTAGTTAATCCGGTTAACCTGCGCGCCCAACGAATTTGCAACTCCTCCGTGCGGCCGCGGCGTTGCCGGTTTTGCACAAAAATATTAACGTATGTATTTAAATACACAATCGCAGAAGATTACAATCAGAACGGAAATGTGAGTTTACATTTTGAAACATACTAATTACTTATTCGGGTAAATTCGAGTCCGTCAAGTCGGAACGTGAGCATTTCCGGCAATTTTCGAACCACTGACTTGGTTCTGATTGGTCGTGCGTCAACCACGATTGTAAATATATTTGTAACCTCGAATACCGCCAATCTCGAGAGTGAGCATGGGAAGGTTGCCAGTTTATGTTGGTAAATCCCTGAGTCTTACTTCCATTGGCTTCTATAGGAGTTTTCGTTCTGATTGCATCATTCTTTGCCAAAACGAAATGTCAACGAAGATAAGGCTCCAGTTCAGTTACCATGATTCTGGCATTTGAACCATAACGCTTGAAAATGTTAAGGAAATTCTGGCACTGTGACCAGTGGCGTAGCAAGCAATACGGCAACGATGCATTTCGTCCATTTAAAAATTCAGAGATTCTACGAAAATACCTCCTTAAGTTGGCCAAGACTTGAGAGTTCTAGAGATTTTTCTATTTAAAGTGTGTGTTAGGAATATGAGGCTGGACAAACATCACCTCGAGCTATGAACGTTTTGGAGGCACCTATCCAATGTAGAGATCATTAGTTACCTTGGAAAAGTGCATTGATTAATAATCTATGCGCTACTTCGTCAGCCTGATTCGCCTTATCTCAATGCAAGGACAATGAAACATTATTTTTTCTTCAAGTCTCTGAATTGCACTTTAATAGTTCCCATCCGTTTAAATGGGAAGAACGTGGTGTTGCCAAATTGTACACGACGCCTATGACTGTGACCATAATCTGTTGGTAACACAAACAGACTTTTCTGCGGAGAAAATACTAGACTTTTTGAGGTTAAATAAATCTGTGGATCTTCCATGAACAAAAATTGAGCTGCCTCTAGAATGAAGGCTTTTAAAACGTCGACAATTTCCCACGTTGTCTGCAATGCTAATGACAGAGGGTTTCCTAAAAGCACCGGGACTGACACTGTAACTTCAAAATTAGCGATCTGATCTTGAAATTTTTTGAAAAATTAACTCATTTATGCTTTTGATTGAGCTCAAGATTAGCACAACCTGGTCAAAAATTAACGAAGTTATATGACAGTTTGAAAATAAATAAATAACAAAAAGGAAAGATAAAAAATTGACAAAGAAAAAATATTGAAAACGAAACAGCGGCGACTTGACATAAAAGTAACACGTATAAATAGGGTATGCCGAAAAGACTCACAAATAATTTTGGGAAGGAAGTTTCGGCACAAATGTCAAAAATAGTTTCAAAATGTGGAGAGCTACTGCTCCGAAACACTGCAAACACAAGAATGATTTCTGAATGAATTTTCGTGTTTGTAGTGTGTATGAGTCTAGTGGCTTTCTCACATTTTGAAATTATTTTTTATTATTTTCCTACTTTTTTTTTACATTTGTTGAGTTAAAAATGACTGCGATTTTTGAGCTGAGACGTCGCCTCACCGAAATTCTTTTGGTGCGTCTCCAGAATTCCCCTTCTAATTCCGTTTCTTTTATGAAAAAATAGACCCCCTAAGGATTTTTTAACGAGTATTTTCCTGTTGCAAAAAACGAATCACTCAGTTGTCCGATGCACTTTTTATCAGGATACGACTTGGTAACACCGAAAATACTACTTAGAAATAATTCTATCGTTGAATGACTCAAGACGAAACAACTAATTTCGCTCATTTGCTGATCACATCACCGACGACAACCCGGAAGTATAAGCTTAAGACGATTCCAGGGTCGATTAGTTCAAACCGTGGACACCGCGCCTAAAACTCATGACCAATCAGAGATTCAGAGGTTGACTAAATGACTACTCTATTGTCTTATAATTCTATGTACAGGGACTGTATTCTATCTGAGATCTTTCATCGGGAAAAAAATCAATCATCCTCAAAAATCTTGCAACGCTCCATTCCATTCGTGCTCACCATGGGACGCGTCTTGCCCCTCCCCTCCCCCTCTTTTTCACTCTGTCTTGTCGCTAGGCACGGAGCTGCTTGCTTTTGATATTGCCTAAGATTTATCTGCCCTGATAAAACATTCAGAGCATGTTTTCCTCCTGCCTCAAGCTGAGTCTTTTTTTTTTTTTTTTTCCTCCCTTCATTTTCGGATTCCTTTGTTTTCGCGGTGAGCGGCGGAAGAACCGCGTCAATTTTGCGTAAAGAGAGGAAGAGGGAGAGAGTGAAAGAGAGAGAGAGAGAGAGAGAGAGAGAGAGAGAGAGAGAGAGAGAGAGAGAGAGAGAGAGAGAGAGAGAGAGACTATGACGGAAACGGCCTTGCTGTAAACTCGATGTTAACAACCAAATTGACAATGAGGGGTTTCCCTTGATTTCCATTGGAATTAAATTCCCTAGCTTCAGTTAAAATGAGTTAACGCGCTGCTCGCTCTGAAACGATTCTTGTAAAAACTATGGCGCACAGAGCTGCAATTTTGCGTACAATAATTGGAATTTTGAAATTCGCCGTTGATTCCACCGGTCGAGTTAAGATTACACAGTTTAGTTCAGTGTGTGACTGTACTGAACGAGAGTACTCTGAGCAACAATCTTTTCTCAATCGGGGGAAATGCTGTTAATTTATCTAAATACCCGCAAGTTGTTCATAGTCATCGACGACTCCACCGGTTGAGGAAAAATTACAGATGCGAGTATTTTCGTGCATTACGCAGTTATACACTGAACTGGACAGTGTAATCTTTTCTCAACCGGTGGAATCATCGTTGAATTGGAAAAGTCATTAGTTTTACACGCAAAACGGCAGCTCTGATGTCGCGGGTTCAATGATGAAATCTAAATACTATGGCTACATGTATAATAAAGTGTGATGTAATTAATTAATATAATTTATTAATTATTTGCAACAAAATAAGGACGCAGTATCTATCTTTGGATTTAGGACTACTTTACTTAAACCAGACCGAAACCAAAATGCACTCCCGTTAGGGTCGTTCATAAAATTGCTGTAAGATTAGTTTTTCCTAATGAGATCGGTTTTTCTGTGACAAATGAATATAAATCACACTTTGAGCGCGTGTTTATTTTCTTATCATTTGCGAGGTGGGTACTCCCTGGAATCACATCTTTAAGCAGCTAAATAGTAAATAGGCAACATTTCTCGTGAGAAAACCCCCGCGGACCCTCCAAGCTGGGAGGTGTTCTCTTCAGACCTCCCAGAAAGGTTTCAAAACTTGGCCCCTCTGGAAAAATTGTCTAGCTACTCACTCCTGTCACGTCTCTCTAGTTGAATCAGGTCACCTGTCCATAGTCATAACCTGTTTCACTAAAGTTAATAAGCGGTTGAAGAGATCCACGCTGAAATGACCATTAATCTAGCTCAAAGTCTGTGCTTCAACTGTCCAAGACCAAGTGTCCAGCGTCAGGATGACTTATATTCAAAGCTCGTTGCTCATTTGATCGTTTTTATGAAAGCTGTATGTGTATCATTGAGGCGAGCACTTGGACTCCTACTTTGGGCTCTAGCTCTTCTAACTTTTCTTAAAAGAGCTTTCAAGAAAAAGAGAACGAAGAAGAGAAGAAGAACAAGAGAGTCGTTTCATATTTCTCTGTGAGTGTAGCAATCACAATGATTAACTCTTTCACAACCGATTTTTTACAGAAGTATATCAAAGAGAGCCAGAGAACCCTGTATGTATGTTACTTTAACCAGGAATGGGCAAAAGTCATTTTTTTGAATAACCATGAATAATTAACAAAAATTATTCGCATTATTTTCATTTTATTCCTATTGGTGAATCAAAGTTTTAACACTATACCATTCATTCATCTCATGGCAGATGAATATGCTGGTAGTGCAGTCAAAACATGAATTTACACGGAAACTACATGCGAATATTATGCGAATAATTTTAGTTAATTTATTTATTTAGAAATTATTCATGGTTTTTTCAAAAAATGATTTTGGCCCATCACTGACTTTACCATATAGTGTAATGTATCTGTATATTTCCTTCTTTATTGCATTACTGAAAAGCAGGCCCTCACACTCGGGCCGGTGCATAGTGAAGTGAGTTAATGGGATGAGACATGGAAAAAAAATTACTAAAAATGCAAATTTGACTGTTTGTATACTGTCAAAAAACAAACTATAAAAAGAGTGATTCTTGTTGGGAATTTTACAATAAAACCACTTTCAAACTTCTCCAATACGCAGCATAAACAAAGATATATGCATTTAACCTCTTATGGACCAAGCCCGAATATACTCGTTTAGTCTTTTTCACATTGTTTCAGCCTCATGATTTCGAACAAATGCGATTCTGGATGTAGACCTACACTTAGTAGAGATAGAGAAGGTTCCGCCTGGCGCCTTCAATTTGTCGTATAGGCAATGCCAGCTCCCCCGAGTACGAACAGTTAACTACTTCCCCTATGGTGGACTTTTGAACTAACCTTGTCTTTAAAGGGTTAAAAAGTTGCAACGACATGTCCAGCCTCTCTCATTAACTCTCCACTGTGCGGCGTCCTATTTTCACGAATCTCGGCGAACCTAAAGCACGTTTCTTTCAATCACTCCACATGGTCAGACCTTGATATATCATTTTTGTTTTTGTTTTTGTATTTTTTTTTTTTTTTTTTAAATCAAATTGAATGTATTATAAAAAGACGGTTATTTACCAGTACCACATAGTACTCTTTAGCAGCCTAACTCGAACCTTCTCTCCGGACTTTATGGACATCAACCCTTCAATCGCATGCATTTGTTAATAATTCGAATGAAAGTACGAATGTATGAAAATAAAGAAGACAAGTACTGTGAACTTGTCAAATCAATTTAGAGATTTTCAATGGTATACGAGGCGGAATTTTTAAAATTAACTGTACCTCGGAAGTCCAAAAAAAAAAAAAAGCGAGGGGAAAAAATCTCGATGCATCGTATGTATAGTGGGTGACGGAGCAGTGATATCTGAAATGTATGCGAATTGGTCGTTGATGTAGCTCACATTTCATCTAATGTAGTAGGTATAGTATAATGAAATCTAGGGAGTATTATTTTCCAGTACACATTTACTCATTGGGGGAAAAAATGGAGAAAGAATGCATTAATGAAAATTACGGGGAGAAAGGAAAAAAAGAAAAAAAATAAAAAAATAAAAAAAACTAAATAAAAAGTTGTGGAGCGTCGGCGGCATAGAATCCAAACTCAGCGAATAAACAACAAATATGCAGCGGGGTTGTTTTCAAAGGATTCAATCACGGGAAAAACTGAATTCGGGGGAAAAACGGAGGGGACGGATAGGGGGTAGCTAACAAATCCAATGAAATTCTACACCTGATGCGAACATTTTATTGCTTATGCTTTCGACCAAGAATATCACATTCCTGCTCGCCTCAAAACCATCCAGTTGGTTGGAGAGCTTAAAATGCTGAGGTTTTTCTCTGAGCTCATCCATGATAGCGTTCTAGAATTCATCCCTTTATTTTCTCGATGCAGAAAAGATTATGAAAAGCAGTACTTTACAAGATACATAAATATACTACATCACAGGATAATGTAATCTTTTCGGCACGGAAGCAGTAAAACCGATGAATTCTAGAACGCTCCCTACGTCGACCAGCCTTCATTCCGTTTCTTACTTACTTTCATGCTCTCTACTCATCGGCTCTCTTATTCTCCTCTCACGATTTGCTCATTAAAAATTGAAATAGAAACGGTTTACATTCATTCGCTTTCCTTTTTTATAATGATATCTGGAATAAATTTTTAATTTTTGTTCAAGACGATGAGTCAAGGTTTTTTGTTCCTTGATTCTTTAGAGAATGAGTGTACTCATGCTTTATTACAATCGTTTCGGTTTCAGAGTCGCAGCTTGTCTTACGACGCTTGCCCTTCTCTGATGTTCAGCGTTCCACGGTTTGGTTCCTGTTTCGAGAAGTATTTCGTGAGGCGCGTTTTCTTTCACGATTCCACCAATCCTGTGCCTCCGTAGGCTTGTTTACGGCGGGAGTCTTGTGTCCAGGTTTGAGGTTACGGCGGGTAACGCATTTTTCGAATGCAGTTACGTTTGGATTATGACTCGGACACCAAAGATATTTCGTTTATTTGTTCTCCGTATAATCATCTTAACTTAGGAACCCAAATTTATTGGCTTTTGCGAGAAAATATGTATTTAGTACATTTCAAATCTCGAGGCTTGTTACTGTTGATTTTTTTATTCTGTTTCGTGTCGGGCTTAATAATGGCTTCCAAGTTTCGCTCTGCAGACTTTGTTAGATTACTGACAAAATTATGACCGTTTCCCCTCATGTCCAGAGCCAATGCCTGGCATCATGAAATGCGCTGTTCTGTGTAGAATGAACATTTTCCGTTATTGTCGAGAATCGGAACCTAACCTATTTAGAGAGATAGCAAAATAGCGGCAACAGCGCAGAGGCAAATGGCCATCCGGCATTTGCAATTTGCCTCTTAGGGGCTCCATTGATCCGCTTCTTCTTCTTCTTTTGGAAGAAGAAGGTGACATGGCGCAACTCTCATAGTATATAGGGACTCTAGTTGCATCTATGTAGTAGCATGCATGCCATTGCAAATAGTATTCAGTGTAGCGCGGGCTATTTGAAATTGAAGTCATTTCCTGAGTTATAGAGTGGTTTTAGAACGTTTCGAATGTGCGCATCGTTATTTTTGCCGAATTCCAAGTAAAAATCAAGGCTCTATAAACCGTCATCGCATCAAGAGTACGCAACAGACTCCTTGCATTTTTGGTACAATGTACCAATAATTTGATTGTAAAAAGATCCCCATTCCAATGATCATTCGTACCAACTCATCAATTATAATACAAAAACTTGATTTTTTAAAGTTTATCACTTGAGTTTTAGATCGATCAGTTCTACCCATGATGCCAACTAAAGAATAATGAACCTGTCTTTATTCATTCACTCCGTCGGTTGATCAAAAGTTTCGCTATCAATGAAGCTATCAATTTTTTAGCTTTGAGAATTTTCCTCCCGAAAAACAAAAAAATGAACTGAACTTTTTTTTCTCCCTTTTTATTTTTTTTCATTAATCATTGTATTGTGTGCGCGTTATGAAACCTTCGGAAAAATTCCATCAGAAAGAAAGAGAGAAAAAAACGAGAAGACTGGCCGCTCCAGTTTTAATGGGAGAAAATTATGGAACTTAAAAGAGAGAGAGTCATCTAAAATCTAAAACTTTTATCGCTTACAAAGAACTAGCACTTTTCCCTGGACTTAAAGATGGCTTTTACGCGAAGGACTAAAATGAAGAGAGTTTAAAAAGTTTCGCGGGAAATCGCGACTAATTATGCTCCATGGCGAAAGTTCGGGGTGCGTCCTCTCATTTTTAATTGTTCTCCAAGTCTACATTTCCTCGTTTCTTTGTAATCATTATCATTTCTTTCTCCTTTTTATTTGATGAAAGAAAGCTGCTCAGTTGGAAAATACGTACTTGAAATGTCTCTGATTTGTCCATGATTTTATCCTATTAACTTGATAGTATTACAATAATGACCCAAAATGATGAAATAATATCATATTTATTTTTTTCTCCTAGATATAGTTCCAAAGAGGAATTATTCGGAATGGAATAAGAATAAGAGAAAAAAAAATGTCGGACTGAAATAGTTCGAATTTGATTCGAGAAACTTTACACTTCAGCAGGAAGAATTGATCACGCTGTGAACTGAAGCTTCTTCAATTAAAAACTCAAGTTGTTTTCAAATATTCACTTGATCTTGCAGTTAATCTAACGCTCCAGGAATAGAAAGGCAATAACTGTCGTGAGTTAGATGTCAGGTCTTGTTACTTGTACTGCTCCAAAGAGTAAACAAGTGTGGCTATTGAATGGACACTGAACAGCCTATGTGGTTAGCGCTGAAACGAGTAGAAATGAAAGAAGAGCTCTGATTGGCTGATGTCCCTGGGGCCGAAAAATGTTGGTCCGAAATACTACTCCTCCTAGATGCAGGGTGAGGCCGTAAACTATCTACTAGCATGCTCGAATCCTCACCATCCACCAATGTAGTTTGCGCATTTTGGACCAACATTTGTTGGCCCCTAGCTGTGTCGCCAAACATTTTCCGCCTTACGGAAATGAAACAGAGTTTTGGACCGTTTTCCTCGAAACCTGTGCAGTATTGATTATTCGAAGCCCTTTAAATCTATTTAGCAGAAATGTATGGGTATGGTGATGCTTTAGATGTTTCTATCTTCAAAATTGATTTGAATCAATTTTGAAAAAAAAAAAACTTGGTCTCTGATTTGCCGGAATGATATGTCAAAATAACTTTCAGCCTTTAGTAATTTTCCCTGATTTTTCCTGGAAGCTGGCACAGAATTTACGCGTTGAAAACTCATTAAATTAATTAATCGGATTTTCATGAACAAATTGATGTGTCATTGACGGATTCAGCAATCTGGCAGTCTCGGGTATACTTCTGGTTTTTGCTTAGTTCACATGACTATTTAATAATAATATTAATAATTTGTTAGGACGTTGCAGAGTCATCCGCCGAGTTCTTGGCGATGAACTCCTAAAGTAAACTTAAACACTTAAACACGCTTCTCTTTTTTACTATATTACCGGGTGAGGGCTGAAACAATAACAGCCTTGAAAAAGACTGAGTACCATCAAGACCAGCGGCGGCTGGTGCAATGTGGCAACAATGGATTTCCTCCATTTAAAACTGTGTAAAATAATCGATTACTTGGTGAGGTGCAGTGCCTCACCTAGTATCGATCTTTTTGCATACGTTTAAATGGCAAAAGTGCACGGTTGCCGGATGGCACGAGCCGCCACTGATCAAGACGAGAACATAATAATGACAATAATAATAAAAAATGAAACTATATATCCGAAGGTTTTTTTTGCCAATTAGAATCTCGTCGATATAAATCAACCGAAAATTGAATTAAAAAACAAATTTAAATGAAAAGACAATACATGTAGATAAATAATTGACTATAATATTGAAAACTTGTATAATATCTCTTCCAAAAGTAACCATTTGGAAACGATGGAACCGTTCTATAATCGACGAGGGACAACGAAAAGAAAGAGATGTGAAAATAAAGCACACACAATTTCAATTGTGGTCACGAGACCAAGTCACAACCAGGGCCAATGCCGCCCACGTTCATTCAAACAGAAACCACGAAATCCCTCATGAGACATTCCGACAGAAGGTGAGATTATTTTTGCTCTGCTCTCGCCCTAGACCACATTAAACAAATTATTACCCACGTATTCGTCTCCTTTCCTCCCTCCCCCTCTCTCCCCCCTCTCTCCCTCCCCTCTCTCCCTCACCCTCTCCCTCCCCCTCTATCCCTCACCCTCTCACCCTCACCCTCACCCTCTCTCCCTCACCCTCACCCCCTCCCCCTCTCTCCCTCACCCTCTCTCCCTCCCTCTCTCTCCCTCACCCTCTCTCCCTCACCCTCTCTCCCTCCCTCTCTCTCCCTCACCCTCTCTCCCTCCCTCTCTCTCCTTCCCCCTCTCTCCCTCACCCTCTCTCCCTCACCCTCTCTCCTTCACCCTCTCTCCCTCACCCTCTCACCCTCACCCTCTCTCCCTACCTACATCCCTTCCCTTGTGGTTCATCCCTATGTTTATTTTCTAGAACTTAACTCCTACACAACCACTCCATTCCTTCCCAGGTGATTTTATTAAGTATGCTCTTTTGTTCAGCAAGATTCAAGCATCCAAAGTACGATTCGTCAATCGTGCAACGAATTAAAACAAACTTCAAAAATAAAACGATACCAACATGTTACTTTATTAATTTACCATACTTGCTTGCAGACGCCAAAATCATGCTATACGAATGGTAAATTCTACCGGTCTTTTTTTCCGTGTGCTTGATCTGATTTTTTTCTGATCATGAATAAACGTCTTGCGATTTGCCTATAGCACTTGCCTTCCAGAATATATGACTGTCATTCAATTTTGAAAAAAAACCAATACTCTAGTAGATTGCTACCGAGGACCTTTTCATTGATGAAACAAGACTGTTGACTGTTCAGTGTCCAGTGATGACACTATATACATTGAAATAATTCATTTAAATTAAAAAAAAAATGCATTGGATTCGGCAATACCGAGCACAATAATGACACGCTAAAGTTTTAGTTCATTGTTTCAAGGCTGATACAATCGTTATCCAAGCCTCGAACAGACATAAGGGAGGGCGATTAACGGCGAGACCCGCACGGGAGGTAATGGACAGTCGCAGACATATTAGAGGCGGCTGGGCTGTGTGGTATAGGAACGGGGAGATGGAGGGAGTCGGGGCTAAATAATGTGCAAAACGTGCGATAATAATGTTCAATGATAGGTTACGCCTCCAATTACACATCTGTATTTGAAGTAAATTGGTTGCTCGATATTAGCAGACAAGGAAACTCAGAGTGGAGGAGGGGAGAGTGGACCTCCCACCAATCCTCAATTTCTACGGTGCCCGCTGTGCAGCTTGTTGCCTATACTATAGTGCCTGCTGTGACTTCCCCTCATAAAATGGTCTGCACAGTGCAAACCTTGTTTCAACATACGACTGTATGATCTACCTCTTGGAGATGAAATTTACGATCTCGCTTGAAAAACAGAACGATTTCCCCCTTCCTCCTAGACAGACTCTGTAGTGAAAAATTAGGTATATGAACATCCCAAACAATATCTTAACGACCCGTACTTGGTCTACATTGTCATATTGAACCAATACACGATTATAGTTCAAATGATGGCATTTGGAGAAAAAAGACAGAAAAAAGGAACTACTAATAATTAACTAAAATATTTTTTTTTTCATCCTAATTCGTTTTGAGGTATAGTTCTTACTTTAATAAAACTGGTCCATACACGATACAGGTCAATAACCAGTTCTCCACAGATTATGGATACCATATGGATCTGTCAGGATATAGATAAATGTACGTGTTGATATCCATACAGATATTAATATATATATATATATATTCATACAGGTGAGTGATTGATTGATATATACAGCTATATGGACCATTTTCATCATCATCAGGATAACTTATCAAAATTCTCAGAAAAAATCAGCTATTTTGGTTTATCAACATTTTTTTCTTTATTAATTCGGCCGACGCGACCGCAAGTTCATCATGGCTCATAAAAGAATCGGCCACCTCAATAATTCGACAAACCTGTCTATCAATTGCAGTAACTTTAGATCGTACACCTTAATTTTTAGTTTAACTTAGCCTTAATTATAACTAATATGCATTTATCAAAATTTCAAAGCCTCGAATACATGTTTGGTTCTTCACAGAATTATGCTGTACTCATGAGAATTGGAGGTACGTTCTTTAAAACAGTCGAGACTTCAAACTGGTATGCCCGCGAAGGAAGAAATAACGAATAACGTCTATCACAGCTCGGTGACCTTTTCAAAAAGCGCAAATATTTACAAGTCAACCAGCGCAGCGGCAAAGGTTACGTAATCCTACGCCTTTGTCAACATTTGCCAATTACCGGTAAGTTTTTATCCCGCCGAGCTCTGACGTTCCCCTTCTCCCAAGCAACTTCGGGCTAACCATTTCTCAGTTACGAGGTATCAATTCAGACCCTCTATTTATCTTGAGTATGGTGGAGATCAATTAACAGATCTAGAACTTATGATGAAATTGATAAGCAGCATTTGCTGTCTCAAAGGAGGGCACGCAGCGGGAAAAAAGTGAAATGTAAGGCGAAGGATCGATGGAGTTATTGTTTTCAACCTGTCAATCCATCAACGTTGGCGTTTCAGTCTGCCCGAACTTCTTTTTCGTTTTCTCTCTAAGTTACGCTGGAATATAATCGTTTTGAAAAACCTTTTAAAGAAAAAGTAAGGCGTTCAAATCGTCCATTAATATTGGAGGCCCGGCCGGCGCGGCCTCGCCCGGTGGAAACAAGGAGAACATTTAAATGATTCCAACCATTTTGAGCGCAAGAGGCAGTCTGAAACGACCCGGGCCAATATTCTCTCTCTCTCTCTCTCTCTCTCTCTCTCTCTCTCTCTCTCTCTCTCTCTCTCTCTCTCTCTCTCTCTCTCTCTCTCTCGCTCTCTCTCTCTGTCTCCCTCTCTCTTTTTTCGACAAAACGAATTGTTGCCAAATTGCACGCTCCCCTCTGCGCTCTGGTGTAAACTTTTCCGTTGCAAAGCTAATATGCTCATCTACTCATTGTTATTTTCATAAGCCGAGCTTTCAGCGTGAGCTTTTGGCGCCACGAGTGCCACGAAGCGACGAGCGAGGAACAGATAAAGAAAACAACGCGGAAAAAATAAACTCGAATTGAATTAAACAACAAGCACAGGAGAGCAAGGGGGAGAGAGAGAGAGAGAGAGAGAGAGAGAGAGAGAGAGAGAGAGAGAGAGAGAGAGAGAGCGTGGGCGGCCTGAAAAGGAGAACCACATTAGAAGTGACGAGCGCGAGCCGTGGCGACCCCATCCCGCGGTTCCAAGGAATGTGGTGAGAGAGGATGAGTGAGTGAGAGAGCAGACAAGAGTGGGGAGAGGGAGGTTGAAAAGTTATTATGGCGCGATAGTTTGCCGAGACGCTGAGTTCATGACGGGCACAATAATTGGCCGCTAACGGTGACTGATGGAGCACAGATTAGAAATGGTATTTTAGCCTTCTTTTTTCCCTTTCCTTTCCCCACCCCCCTCTCCTTCTGACTTTTCTTTTTTTTTTAACGTTTTTCGGAAGCCTCCTCCTAACCCCCAATATTTGTGCGGCAGCTGTTCATACATGATAGATGACCGGGCTAATTTCTGCCACGATAGAATGAGTCCGGGAAGAGGCGAACGTAATATCAGTCCGGTGCAGCCAGATTTTCAGGGGATAAAATGTAAATTTTTGGTAAATTTGTATGGTGTATATATTTAAGTCTTACTCAATTAGAAATTAACGGCCCGAATCAATACACGATAATTTTAATTATTTATAAGGAAAAATTGTAAGATAGTGAGATAGTGAGTAAGCATCAGGATCAATAAACATATATAGGTCTAATGGAACTTTTGCTACAGGCTCATCAATGGTTGACTATGGGGTAAAACCCGTAAAAATGAAGATTAGCGCACTAATTAATCACGAAATTCACTCCCTCTCCTCTAGATCTATTTCACATTGATTCAGTCTTCATTTCGGATAAACACAATTATAGATGAAAACACAACAATATTTAAGGTCTCGTCGGGTGCCTTCAATTCGTAAGATAGGCAGTTCCAACTCCCTCGAGTACGAACAGTTAACTACCTTCCCTTTATTCAAAAAAGAGTGCGGTGTTCTATTGAACTAACCTGGTCCTTAAAGGGTTAAAGTTTGTTTATGGTCACTGTATGAGAAAAATCTTTCAATTAGTTGGTAGTATGTTGTGTGCACGCGCAAAAAGTATTATCAAAATCCATCCCATTAATGATTGACTTCGAGTTTTAAGATTAATTCCTCACTTTAATTCTTTTTTTTTTTTTTTTTTTTTAGGTCGGATCCCCTGTTTTGATTTTTTAAACGCTCTTGAGAGCTATATACTATAACTATAAGGGGTATTTTCTTTAGAGGAATAGTTACAGATGGTATGTACTAGTTTTCATCGAAATTAATTGAACCGAACCTGAACTATTCCAAATAATAGGATTAAATTTTTATTTGCTATATTCCCAAATTTTTTGCTCGATCGCACCTACATTGCCTCTTGAAATGGTTTTCTTCAGTCGTTTTTGGTGATACTGAGAGGAAAATATTTAAGTTTTTTGATAGTACATTGTGTGTACAAAGTTTTATCAAAATTCATCGAGCCATATATTAGTGATTGACTCCAAGTTTTTAGATTAATTTCTCTCAATAATTCCATTTTTTGGCTCGAGCGTACCTATTTTGATTTTTTAAACAGTTTTATAGAATGAATATTGTAACTATAAGTGGTTCGTTTTGAAGCAGGCTGAAAATAGATTCTTTTGCTAACTTTCATCAAAATTGATTGAGCCAAACTTGATTTATTTCAATTGTATTCATTTTTATCGATTTTACCATTAATTTTAATGGAAATCATTTTTTCCCCATATCTAACCTAAAAGTAATTTTTTCGAGATAACAAAAGAGGTACCTCTGGGGAATCTAAAAAAGCAACAACTGTGCAAAATTTGGATGCATAAGGTCGAATGGTTTAAAAGTTATATACTGATATAACTTTTAAACCATTCATACTGATACGGACTGAGGGGCAGCCGGAGAGACGCCACAGAATTTTTTTGCATAAATCTCTCTAAGTCATAAAGAGTTAAGAAATATGGAAATACGATGGAAGGATGTTCTTATGGATGGTATATTAGACATGATGAGAGGCCATTATTTTGTATAAATCATGATTGACTCTGCCATGAGAGGCCAACTATCGAAACAAAATACCTTGAAAATCTCTGCGCCATCGCAATACTTTCTCAATTTTTCTAATTTCATTAAAGTAAGAAAGTAAAAATTGTTGGTTGATTTTACAATGATCACGTAATTAAACCTCATCACATTATTTGAAATACTAATTCAAAAATTCAATACTCTGTTTCTGAGCTTTACCCGTTTGGTCACCATATGGGTCTTGTAAGACCCTTCAATAAAAATCATTTTCAAAAACTCAAATATTTCAAAAATAAAAAACAATATTGAGTAATATTGTGGGTATTTTAAAGTCCATTCACTACCTGAAAGTCCTGCAAAAGCGATGATCCAACCTATTTTTTTTTCTTAATTTGAAAAAGGAAAAATCAGCCAAGAGAGATTATGAATGCGGAAAATTTGTCGACTCAAATTTTCAACATAATTGACTGAACGGGTTAACTTGAGTTCTACAGTATACCTAGAGAAACCTGCCAACAATTGACGGCACCAATAAAAGCATTCGAAACGAAATTCGAGACTGTAGAGCTTGCACGGTTCGACAACCCTGCGTGAACTGTCCCCAGAATTAATTTAACTCTTGAGTTCATCCTCTCTTGGCTTGTTTTGTATCAAATGCTTTCGCCGTAAGTCAGTCGTCAAGTTCAGAAGCTCATCCTTCGGACGAATCCTAAATAATCACGCCCACTTACGTAAGATTGCAAGAGTAAAAACAAAAATAACAAATAAAGAGACAGAGATAGAAGAGGAACCCTGATTTTTTCTTTATTTTTAATTCACCGATGATTCAACTGCGGTTGAGAAAAGATTACACAGTTCAGTTTAGTGTTTAACTGTAATGCACACAAATACTCGCGTCCAATATTCTCAATTGGTGCAACCACCGTTAAATTATCAAAATATCCGCTAGTTTTTTTTTACCCTTCATGGCCTGAGCCCGAGTAAACTCGCTTTTCTCCTCTAGTATATATTTCGCATCGTTTCAGTATTCATTCCGGACGCCACTATCTATGAAAACACTCACAATATAAGGTTTTTCGGGTGCCTTCAATGTATCATATAGGCAATTCCAACTCCCATGAGTACGAACAGTTAACTACCTTCCATATATTAAGGGAAGAATGGCTTTCTTTTGACCTAACCTGGAACTTTGAGGGATAACGTCATTTACGCGACTCCGTCGTTTGAGAAAACATTACAGATGCGAGTTTTTTTGTGCATTACAGTTATACACTAAACTGAACTGTGTAATCTTTTCTCAACCGGTGGAATCGTATGTGAATTAAAAAAAAAAAAAATCCTCTAAGTGTGTATACGTAAATGCAGCTCTGCAATCTGTTTTACTGAACATTCTATGCGTAAGTGCGTAACTGTCACTTATTATTAATTATTCAAATAGCAAACAGCTTATTACGTTTCTTCGTTCAGCAAAGGATTATAAACATGTTGTCAAACCAACAGTGAGGGGGGGGATCAGCAAATATACTTACAGTAAGACATTTAACTTTCCAAGCATGATGATCGAAGTTGGAATCATCCTTGGAACTCCTCGTGTGTTATTGTTTCATTTTGATAAGTTTTCGACACAAATATCGGTTTCCGTACCTTTCACAACCTTTTGTAAGGAATTGAGGATATTGAAACGTAAGAATTCGAGCAGACACCGTCAGTATTTACTGTTCATTTGTTTACGAAGTCAGCTGTGATGACAGTCGGCCGTGATTATTTGAATGTGCCGCGCTAATTTCGCGAAATATCGTGCACGTGGTGAAAAGATACAGGGGTGAATAGTGTCTAGTGTTTTTCGCACTTTGTGAGTTTATTACTGAATTTTAGTGTTTTCTAATACTGCCATTGTTATTTTCTCGGCTTTTTACATAGGAAATGATACTTTAAAACGCTGTAGCCGAAGTGTGCAACAGACCCATTCATGGTCAATCCGTGTATCAAAAGTCCTCCATTGGGTAAGTTGCTGAAGTGATCGATCCAGATTGATCAGCCCGGAATTTTTTTAATTTTTATTTTTATAGCGACAATAGTCAGAGTTTTCAGTACAGTTGTTTTTGGATTTGCAGTAGAGAAAAAAAGGATCGAAATTGACTATTAGTCGAAGAATGGGGCTTTTAAAAACTATGGCTATAGGTGATTCAAGAGTTGATTCTTGCATAAAAACCTGTAAAAATGACGATGAGTACACTTAAAAATCATAAAATTTACTCTCAGAATCGGGCTTAATGGCGGAGCTACGCGGGTATCATGAGAGATTCTCATCTAATTTGAGACATATCTCTGTATTTCCGTAGAGAAAGTGACAAATTAGACAGGAATCTCCCATGATACCTGCGTAGTTCCGCCATTACAATCTTTCCGTTACAGCTGTTTACTGAGTTTATTACTGAATTTCAGGCTTTTGTAATGAGGTTTTCGTGCTTTTTGCTGGTTCATACATCAGATTTATTGATCATTCATTTGCTGATTGCAAAAGTTTGCTGGAGCCCCGTTCGTGTTCGAGTTCGATGATGTGCAAAAACTTGACGGTTTTTCGTTTTTGATTCATGATGCATCATTGATGAATTCAGCGATACACCGGTGGTCTTCATCGGGAGGGAAAAAACAAAAACAAACTGTAAGGTGTCAGACTAAAAAGGCTGTTCGTCTGCATAGCGCAAACTACCCCTTTCTTTTATGATCGGCGAAATCTCGTTAGGTGAGGGAAATCTGTGCGAGTGATTTGTATAAATACAAACAACAACAACAAGAGCCCCCCTATGCTTCGTGAGCCAAGTTCGCACGGAACGGAGGGTACTTATGACTATGTCCTATGACACTGGTGTGTCTATTAACACTTGTTTCCCGCGAAGCAATAACACATTGTCCCGTGCATTGTTTCGTCGCGTTGTTAACGGGGGCTCGCGAGAGTCGAGATAACCCCCGAGCATTGTATAGTGGGGAACGATATAGTCGCTTGAATATGTGAATGAGATCTCGTTCGCGTTCATATTTTCCCTTGTTTCGCGGAGGTCCATTCACACTCGAAACTGACACTTCTTAAAAAAGTTTTTGTCCAAAGAGTGAAAATACCAGTGATGCCAAGCTTGGGAAAAATAGAAAAGTAAATACATGAATATACAGGTTTTAGGAAATTTTGTCCAATTTTTTTGATCATGAACTATCGACTATCGTAATTTTGTCCTTGAATTTACGTCCGGATTTCAAACATTTTCATTAAAAACGATTGAGTTTAGCCTAATATTTCTATAACATCGAAAAAGGACAAAAATAAGAAAATAAATTAGTTGTACAGTCGGGGACAGTAAAAATGTCAGACGTCTCCTTGAAGTAGGCCACTCGCAATACTTATCTGAATGAATTTAAGCATTGCAGGTGGCCTACCTCAAGGAGTCGTCTGAAATTCTTTTTGTCCCCGACTGTACATTCGAAGAGAAAAATAGGAGAGAAAAAAAAAATCTCGATTTGGAAGGTTAAAAATTACCCCAAAAGTGTATCATTGAACACGTAAACTTTTTTTTTTCTCATTTTTACTCTCTGAAGAACTTTTATAAGCCACCTTGATGGTTTTTCAAGAGAAATCGGACCAAAACTATTAGCAAAATAAAATGGGGTCTGTGAGCGCCCACGCCCAGCACTGACATATCTTTTTTGAACGGGGGCACAGTAGAGTGAGTCAATAGGAGAGGTCAGACATGGATTTAATGACTTAAAATGCAAAATAATTTGAATGATTTTCAATGGTCAAAAAACCAATTATAAAGGGTGTTTCTTGCAGGGAATTTGACGGTAAATTTAATGAAATGACTTTCATACTTTTACAATGCATATTCACAAAAATAAATACGTATTTAAAATTGCGACGCTATGTACGGCCTCTCCCATTAACTTGCGCCACTGTGCGCCGAGAGCTAATGGAACGAATTCTATGCTGAACAAAAGCAGCAAGGCAACGCAACATTGCAGACAGCGCAGCGAGTTTCAGACAGAGTACGTTACAAGCCAGTGGCGCGCTATGCAACGTGGCCTTTAGTTTTACAAGCGGAGACCACCTCTCATTAAATTAATATAATCTACCTTTTGTGCCATTGTGCCGCCAGACTGACACCTCCGCCTGGTCAACTTCTAGGGTGTTGCCATACAGCGTCAAGAGATCGAGATTCCTCTCAAATATCTACAGTATTCTACCAGAGAGCTAAGAGGGGGGGGGGCTGAACTTTTATGAGAACGTCAATGTTAACCTTCATAATGCTACGGGGGGGGGGGGGTCCTACGCGGACCCCAGGCATGTTTTTTCCGATAAAAGACTGTATTTCAAACTGATGTTATTATGCTTTCAGGTTTGTGTGAATGATGTCTTAGACAAACCACCAATTTTCACTTTTTTTAAAATTTATTTTTGATTTATGAGCCTTTAAAGTCGTGGGGTCAGCGATGCTCCATCCCTCTCAGTGATTAAAAACATCTTAGAAAAAAAAAAGAAAAAAATAATTTAGAAAGCTCATTGCTTATGCTTTTAAGGGTTCTATAAATGAAAAATTAATTGAGAAAGAAAACCTTCATCCAAAAAAAGAATAAAAATCATGAATGTGGTCAACGGTCATATCCCCTGGGAAAAAATGGTATTTGGCTTGTTTAAAAAAAAAAAAAAAAAAAAAAAAAAAAAAAAAAAAAAAATACATTGAAAAAAGCTGGGTAAATGATTTTAAATAAGAGACTGGCAGTTCAAAAACGGTCAAAATAATAAATCTATAGGCTCCATAAACTCTATAAACGTGGGGGGCTCTATAGCCCCCCACGTTTTTTGGGCGGAGGCCCGGAGGGGTTAAAAATCGGGGAAAAGTCATCACTTGAGACTTGAGAAGCAGAAAAAAAAGGTAATAACTTTTTAGCCCCCCCCAACTTTTTTTGGTCACGGTCCGCCTATGATAGGCTCTGATTGGAGTTTTCCATTCTGTTTATTCCATTGTTGGCCTCACTTTTGTCCTCCTTCTCTGCCTCTAAGGTATTCGCCGTTTTTTATTTGATGTTAACAAATTTGAATAAATACTTATGGACATGATACAGGAAAAAAATAAGTGACAACATTTACAGATAAGATAATTCAGGAATCAGGAAAACGCTGCTTAAATACTTGATTTTTTGCGATTTGAATTAAATTTGGCAAGAACGGTTCTTCAGAATACAGATACTCTGTTTGCCAGCTCAGCGAAAATTCGGTTTTGATATCGCGGTGTGGTATCGCAATATCAGTATCGCAGCCCCCTCCCCCCTCGCTCGCCCACCACGGTCGCGGCACTCCACCACTGTTAAACCGCATTCAGTCTGAAAATCTGCGGAGCCGACATCAAACAAATTATTGAACATGCGAGGATTTTTATTGAGTCATTAACACGGATATTGTCATCAGATCAACTGCAGGAGATTAGAAAATGAGGTATTCGTTCCTGCCCTGCCCTTAAGTAAATTAACATTTCCATTCCGATCCAACCCTTGCATTTTTTTGTTTTTTTTCTGATTTTTTTTTTTTTTTTTTTTTTTTTTTTTTTTTTTGTTTGTTACCCCTGAATGAAACGTGTCATTGACCGATCCTCGGAACCTTATGCTAAATTCTGTGAAATATACATATTACAGAGCTGTGTTTTTATCCATGCCAGGATAATCGTCTGAAGTATTTATGCTTTTGATATTAAATCCGTTCCGTTGATGATTTTAACGTATCAGATGTATCCAGAGCTGCCGTTTTGCGTATAATTAATGACACTTTTCAATTCATTTGTGATTCCACCGGTTGAGAAAAGATTACACAGTTCAGTTAAGTGTATGACTGTGATGCACGATAATACTCTGATTCTGTAATATATTTCTCAATCGGTGAAAACGTCGTTAAATAATTAAAATATCCGCAAGTTCTTTAAAGTCATCGACGACTCCACCGATTGAGATAAGATTACAGATGCGAGTTTGTTTCTTGCATTACAGGTACACTGAACTGAATGGTGTCATTTTTTCTCAACCGGTGAAATCATCGGTGAGATTAAAAATGTCACTATCATTATACGCAAAACGGCAGCCCTGAGTAATATACGGAACAAATGCCACCTCGTCGTCACAATCGACAGCATATAGAGACAAATCCCAGACCCCGCTCTTCCCAGCAACCCTCTTTCAGTTCAGAACAGGGTACAGGGCCCGTAAAATATTCTCTTCATTGATACCTACCCGAGGCTGGGGCTGGGGCATCGAGTGAGAGGGCTAGACTCAATCGAAAGGAACCCTCCACTGCTGAAAAACCCTTTCACGTGTTATCGCGAGGACAGGCATTTGTGACCCTGCTCGCTCTCACCTTTAAAACGCAGTCTGATAACGAATACAGACGCTTTAAAGAGTAACTGTCGAGATATAGTCAAGGAACATCCGACTCCGAGGGACAACGGCAGGACTTGGAAGAGAGTGCACGGAGCGGGGGCCGGGGGGGGGGAGCTGGTAAGGTTTGGGCGTGAAGTCGTTTGTTGCTCGGAGAAGTAGGAATGTTCGGAATAACCTCGCCGGATAGGGTCTCGAGGGGATGAGATGGCCGGATCGTCGCGTCGGGTCGTGAATGGCACTCCTCGCTTAGACTTTAATGGGGAGGGGACTGGGGGGGACGGGGTTTGGATATAGAACGGAGGAGGGGAGGGATAGTGAACACATCTTCGGTGAGTTCCGTTTCGGAGCTGCCTTTCTCGCGCGCTTTCTATACCCCTGGCTGCACACAGAGGGGCCTAGAGACGGTAAAAATGAATAAATTAGCGAGTAAACAAACGCAAACGGATGTACAAAATGTAGGGCAAATGGGTAAACTAACCAAACAAACATATTTTAAAAGAATAAAGAGGGAGAGTTGATACAATTACGCGGAAAACGTTTTCACTTTTTGAAGTTGAGTGCTTGAGTGGATACAATGACACACATTTGCCTAGGTGCGCCTTCAATTCGTGGTGTATGCAATACCATATCCGGCAAGTAGCAATAGTTAACTACACTGGTTTTATCCTTTCCGCGTATCTTACGGACTTGCAATTGAGAGGTTGGATTTAATCTGCTTCACGGTTAGGGTTTATTTCCGTTTGTTTTTAACCAGGTCTGCCCTTGTACGATCACAGAGGAGCTATTTTCATTCGACCGAAAATGGAGACGGATATTATTACTGTGAGTTTTCTCAAGCAAACGAGACAAAAGGTGAGTTTTTCACCAAAAGTGAAATTCGTACAGTTTTTCTAGTTTCTCAGTTTTTCTTGAAAATGTGGCAATTAGAGCTTGGGGTGCTACCTTTCGGAGAAATCCGAATGATATTATAATGTTAATTTCTAAGAACGAGCGTACCTTATGTCTCGCGGGCTGCCGAAGCGGTCCAGTATTACAAGCGGGACTGTATAGATTCTGGGTCGCTAAGTCTCTCTGGAATCACGACCCTAAGGCAAATGAACGGTGACGTTCGTCCCTTGTTTGACGACTGTTACGTTGAAAGGTGAATGCCGAATACCAATGCACACTGCACGGGTCTGGAAGGGACTCTCACAATTCCGACTCAACCTTCCCCCTCCCCCTCCCCTTCACCCACCCTCTCACCACTCGTCAACCCCGCCCCTCCCCACTTCTCTAGGTCTCGTCTCACACACCGAAACTCTCGGGTACATGTAGTTGCGGGTATTGTAAATTGGCGTGGTCTTCTCGATCGTCAGCCTCCGATATAATTGAGGATCTTGAGGAAACGGGGTAGGTAAGAGCAGGAGAGAGGTGGCTTAGAGGGGCGAGGCGGGGGGAGTGAGGGGTGCAATACTATTCTCTTGACACCGGTTCAGGCTTGCCAGATGGAAATGTTTCGTTGCGCCAATTCTCAGTCAAAAACTTTGCGAGAAGGAAGCGGTAGCCCCCCCCCCCCCCTTCCCTCAAAAAAATTGTTTAATTGTTCATTGATTGAAAATACATAAGAAATAGTAATTTACAATCAATTGTTGCTTTAACAAATCGGATTGTTGATTCACCTTTTTTGGATTGTTGATTTACGTTTTTAGATTCTTGATATAACAAATCGGATTGTAAAATCAACAAAATGGCTAGTTAAATCAGCAAAATGCGTTTGGTTTCAACATTTTTAACAAATAGACTAGCTGTTAAATTATACCTACATTTGTTTTTATCAGTCGCATTGGGGAGTGTTCTCAGACCCCTTCATCATTCGTTGATGAAGTGCATTGGTCTAGCTAAGGGTTAAAATTACGTACCACAATGAGGTACAGTTCCTTTTATTAGTGGAGCTTATTGTAGGGAAGGAATATCTTATTAGGATCTTGCAACTCAGCACCAAACCGAATTGTGCCTCCTTTCAATGTGGTGGTTTGGGCGGGTGGGTGGGGTCGGGGGTGGGAGGTGGGGGTGGATCTCCGACCCACACTATCTTTTTCTTGGAACTGGTGGCGTGACGCGTCCGCGAGTCGCGGCACAGGAAGAGAGCGTGATCACTGAGATCTGAGCACCCTATCCGCTGACGACGCGACGCCGACGCTGCGCTGCTGTCCGCGTATACGCAGTCTTCGTTGGAAACCAGCCGTTCGGGTGCTAGACGCTCGTACTATAGAGAGCTGCTCCCATCTCGTACCCCCTGTGCTTGGCGCGCGGCGCGGTGTGGCGTTTCGTTCTCTTGTTGGCGGGATCCACATTGTTTTCAATTATCCCCCGAGTCGACTCGGTCTTCGGATCATCGTTAGAAATGTCAGGTACAAATTTGAATAGCTGATCTCTCCTCCCCCCCCCCCCCACCATCGGTTTAATCGCTAGGGCCCGTTCACGGCGATCGACGAGACGCGTAACGTCTCCGTCTCGCGGCGTGGCGTGGCGTCGAGTCGGTCGCTGGTTGCACATCGCGCATAGCTCTCACAGTTTGCCGCAGCTTGAATTTAATCAATTTTCGCGAACCCCCCGCGCGCGCGGTGTAATGCGCTTCGATTAGAAGACGAACGCCCCCGGGCCAATTATCCTGCACCGTCTCTTTGGAATTTGAATTCAATTTTCGATCGGTGGTTCTTTAAATGAATAAATACAAAAATTTTAAAGCGTGAGTGAAAGGTTTTTATAGTATCCTTGGATACTTATTGACACTGTTGGAGAGGGTTGTCTGGATTCCAAAAAAAAAAAAAAAAAAAAAAAAAAAAAAAAAAAAAAAAAAATACAAAAAAAATACAAAAATTGGAAATAGAATTTTTTGTTTTTGTCTATTATTTTTCATGTATGAATAAAAATTGATAAATCGATCCTAAAAAGACATGAAATCTCCTATAAACCCTTTATTGAATCGGTGTCTTTTTGTAGCCTAAAAGTTCAAGTCTGAAAAAGCCTCAAAAAGCATACAAAACCTAATAACATCTACTGTAATTGCTGTCCAAAAACCGTAAAAACTGTCATGAACGTCAGCTTTATCAGTACCTTTAATTTCATGAAGTCTCACAGTTTATTTAAAAAATAAATAGATAAAAAAATTGATAGTTTTACGCAAAAAAACAAAACAAAACTCTAGGCTGAGGTCGTTTCAGACCCCCCTCACTCCACCCGCAGACTCACAAGGGTTACCAGCTAGACTTACTTTTCTTCTCGTAGAATTTGAAATACGATTTCATAATAATTCATCTATCTACAGGAAAACCTTTCCAGGGAGAGGCAACGTTCAAAACTCGGGCTGTGCGATTCTTCACATATACTAATCATCATTATAAAGATAATTTGGTTTCTGTTTTGTTTTTGTTTTTTTTTATAGGCAAACATATATCTCATTTTATATGATTCCAAACCCGGAAATTTCCATTGATACATCGGTTCGTGTTGGACAAAGGACTCGCGTTCATTTTACCATAAAGCTCTGAGATCAATGCTTTCTAATGTATTATACCGCTCATGTTAAAAATGGACTTAAATGAACCCTTTTACAGGGAAGCGATTCAAAATAGAGACTGACGCGGGTCACGTCACCGGCGGATTTCCACGAAGCCATCAAACGCGACCAAACCGGAGGTTAATGAAAATAAACCGTTAGTGAATACAAATTGAGTGACTATCAAGTCTCTGTAAAGTCCTGAGCCACGCTGTGCCGCGCGGTGTCAAATAAATAAAAATACTAAGAATTCGTTGTATATAAAGAGAGACTAATTACGGTAAAAGCCGGTCAAGATTCCCGATTGGGATGGATTCGGGAAAGCAGGATGGAGTGACGGGGGGGGGGGGGGGAGTTACCCAGCGGGGGCAACCGCAGAAGCATCCACAGAGCGGAAGCCTCGGTCGAACTTGGGTTTCGCTCGTCGGATCAACATCAACCAAACCCATTGCCTCTGTTCGTTCTCAACTCATTCACCATTCACCTTCCGTTAATTAAATGGATTGGTTTATTGTTGAATTCGTGGCCGCCGTGAGTGAGCCCTAAAAAACCATCTTGCACGATTAATGTCTAAGTTTACGACAGAATCCACGAGAGCTATTCCGCAAGGAGTTGCTATCTCAACTCATCAGGAAGCCGATTACGAGCGATTGAGTTGGGTCAAGAATTGATACGGGTTGCAGAGTTGGGCAAAGGGGAATGTTCATCGATTGCACGATTATGGAGTAATTGCAAATCGTCATTTTTTTGGAAAATGATTTTACGGACTGACAAGGGGAGGCTCAGAAGTCGCCGCCTCCGATTTTGAAAACAATTGCACGAGAATGTAGCTAGAGTAAAACTATTAGACCCGTGTTTCTCACTTTTTGCCAATGGGCCTTCCTAAAGCGTCAGGAATTTTTTTAAAGTTGCCGAAATTCACGTAAAAACCCGAGCGGAGGGTGTTCCGAATATTAACGTGAATTTCGGCAACTTTAAAAAAATTCCTGACGCTTTAGGAAGGCCCATTGGCAAAAAGTGAGAAACACGGGTCTAATAGTTTTACTTTAGCTACATTTTCGTGAAATTGTTTTCAGAATCGGAGGCGGCGACTTCTGAGCCTCCCCTTGTGAGACAGTTTTTTGGTTTAATGAAAGGTGTATTTCGTTTGTATTAAAAAAAAACTGCACCGTGACATATTGACGAAGGGGGAATTCCTTAAACCCAAGGAAAATATCAGCTGCTTCAAGTGAAAGACTCTTTGTTGTGACAGTAATTCTCTTTCATGCAACGGAACTTTTTTTCGCGCAAGGAAAACTGTCACAAGCAAAGTGTTTCCGTGTTTTTAAAGAATAATTGATTTCTCTCAGTGTACAGTAGTCAGTGATGACATTTTTCCAAATCACTCATCATATTTTAGTTGCAGAGGAGTTAGATCTATAATTATAAAATAACTCTACAGTTTTTTTTTCAAATCTGCAGGATGATTGAGCATGATCCTATCGTAATGCCATCGAGTCGATGATCGATCACATGCTATTCTTATGGGTGGTGTCATTCCCATTGAAACCCATCGATTTATAAATCCATCGGAATGACACCACCTATACTTCTGCTGAGAAGACAAATTTTAATTACCATCTAAAGATATGGCTAAAAATCGAAGTAGAGAGATTTTGAATAGATTCAAAATGAAGATTTATTTCCCTCATTGTTACCTCGCATTTTCTTAAATAACGATGAATTAAACGTGCTGGAGTGTGTTTTCCGCCCCTCGAAATTAAGTTTCGTCTTTAGATGTTATACGGTGGCGGTTGGGAAGCACTTAAAAACAGACATGATTTATCTGAATTAAATATGTCTTCTGATGCATACTCCAGTTATTGTTTTATAGAATTATTAAATCACTTAAAATATCAATTAGATTTATACTATAAATTTTTATTATTTTTTTTTTGATTGGAGTTGCTTCTTTACTGAACTTTAAAAAAATTAAACTTAATTTATACACATAAAAATTGTTAGATTGAGTGTTTCCCTAGAGAAGGTGACAATTCAGACAGGAATCACCCATGATACCTGCGTTGAACCTCCATTACAAACTTGCCGTTATATCGGTTATGTGAGTTTATTACTAAATTTTAGACATTTTAAGTGTGATTTCGGTGATTTTTACAACAGATTGAACTAGTCATTTACTCACAGCAAAAGCTTGCAAGAGCCACACTATCGAGGTTTTCTCAAGGGAACGGCAGGGGTTTGCTTCGTACTAACGAGAGTTTTGAATTATCGAGAGTTGACTGTAGTTTGATAAAGACTTATCAGATATATTTTTTATTAATGATTCGTGTAATAACAACGTAAGTTTAGGTAACAATAAGTATCAGATAGACAGCAATAGTGGTGTAACGATAGATTTTTATCGAATCGTAAAAGCTTGACGAAGACGCTATATGTTTATACGGTTTAGAGGGGGCGAGGAGAGAGCGGGGAGGAGGAAGAGGTTAGTAGACCGAAGAAGGTCGGAGCGGAAACCGATAACAAGATAAAGAAAAAGAAACTAGCATTCGATTAGGAGCACAAATTAAACCCCTGTGAACTAACTGTGGAGAGATGCGGTGGAAGAAAAAGTATCCCAAGATATAGACTCATTGGGCCGAATTTAAGCTGCAACAATTGTTTTCAGCTCATTGGCTCGTTTCAGATTTACTGCCTTTCTTTATCTACCCCGACTTCCGCTCTAATATTTTTTCTTCCCCCCTCCCCCCTCCCCACTCGCTGCTTCTGGTAGTTCTTCCTCTCCGCCGTCCCCTCTCACCCTCTAAAAGCTTCTTTCTTCCTTGCACCCACCAACTTAAAACAGTTTCTTTTCCTCACTTCTGCTTTTTTCGCGCCAAAAAAAGGAAAGGGGATAGAAAACCGCCCGGCGAATATCCAGGGATGCCGAATCGGTGAGTATAATTTGCAAATTCAATTCTGCGTTCATATCAAGTTCTACTTTTCTAATTTTTCGGCTAGCGTTTTCGTGAAGAGCGTCATTGAAAGTTTTGAGAGTAACAACAAACAGATATTTTTTGTTGGATTTTGGGCATTCCTTTAAGCCGTTGGCAAAATAAATGTTTATATTTTTTACACGAAAAAAAAAAGATTAGTGGAAATAACCATACGGATACCTGATTTTGGCACCTGCTAGGTGTTATGGTAAACTTGACCAGAAGTATGGTACATTTACCGATACTTAGAGTAAATTCGACATGCAATCAGGTAACATCACCTAGTACCTAGTCAAACCTTAGTATACTTCTGGTCAACATTACCATAACATCTAGCAGGTGCCAAAATCAGGTATCCGTATAGTTATTTTCACCGTAGTTTTATTTCCGTGTATTATTATTATTATTATTATTATTATTAATATAATTACCATTGTTTTTACTATCATTATTTCGCCCTATAGGAGGGGTTATATTTTGGGAGCCCCTCAGTGGGGCTAGACTTTAGTCCTCAGCCGTGAGGCGTAGTTGCACCCTCCTCCCTTAAAAAATAAAATAAAATAAAAATCCTCATCGCGTAAGATTTGTGAAATCAATTTTACCATGCAGTCGCCGATTTAGCCCAAGCCCGGGAAAACGGGATATTTCTCCCGGAAGCCAGAATTTGCATAGCCATAGGCTACTCTACCCATAGGAAGGGCTCCGTAAAAACTCGAATCAAAAATACGTTTCATCATTTTTATTTCTTATGATAATTAATTATCCCAATTATTATTATTTTACTGTTTATCCTCTCGGTGTCGGTATTTCTTGCAAGTTTTCAAAAACTCATTGATATGTCTTAAAGCTGTTGAAATGACCCCTTTCTTTAAAATTGTACTTTGTCTTTGCAGTGTGTTAAAAATGACACTTCACTTTACTTTTATATTCCTAAAATGATTGCTCGAGACAGATTCTATAGAAACATTTTTTTTAGAATATTAGAAAACGATGTTTTCAACACGAAAATATTTCAGAGGAAATGATGGAGCTTTCCAATAAACCAAATGCTCTGATCTTGAGCTTTAGAGGAGCTCTAGAATGCTTGAAGGTTTATGCCAAATGAGCCAATAAATCACTGAAATTCAAGAATTTGCCCAGTCCGTCCTGGCAACCGTGCATCTCTACCACCCTGTAACTGCAGTCCTAACCCCTGCTGCTGCTGCTGTGGCTTTCTCCGGCAGAATAATACATTTTGAGCGGCATTAAAAGTATGAAAAAAGAATTACTTTGTCATATTAGCCCTCCCTCCCCCCCCTCCACCGTCCTCCGTCCTCCCTCTATCTCTGTTATCGTTTTATGCTCGCGTCTCTTTTTCTCCGAACTCCCCCCTCCCCGCCTCACCGCTCCCTCCATCTCATTTTTTTCCATGCGACTTCCCGATCCCATATCCCTCTCCTCCCCCCCTCCTCCCCCTCCCCCCACCCTCCCCCTCCCCCGCTTCATCCTGCATTGCCGTCATCTCAACTCATCAGGTTCTTATGCCTTGCTCTCATGCCCTTTGACTTGCTACTTTCTCGCCTCCCCCACCCCTCCACCTCCTCCTCCCCCTCCCCTCCCCTCCCCTCCACCTCACCATCAACCGCCGTCCCCCTTTCTCCTCCCCTTTCTCCCCCTTCCTCCGATCCCTTCTCCCTCCCCCCGAGAATCGTTTTACGGCATTGAAATTATTTATAATGCCCGCGGGAAGGTTATTGACGCTCCATACGAATGACTCGGGAACTGAATTAAAAAGCAGTCTTTACATATTCCAAACCAATGATCGTTATCCTTAAAAACTTCATTCTTCCTACTTTTTTCCGCTTCAGAAATTTTCTCTCTCTCCCCCGAGAAACCCCATGCCCCTATTTCAATATAAAGACGCTGCACGTAAGATACTCGGCTTTTCAATGCGGAAAAATATGAGAAGATAATCCCCAATCTCACCGAAGAATTGCTAACTAGTTCCTTGCCCGCGCGTGTAAAAATGGTCAGTCGAAGCAAAATATGTTATTTATATGAAAAAAGCTGCCTCTATTTTCAAACCGTTTTCGACTTTTCGCGCGTATTTTGGCCAACACGTTTTTCTTCAAATGGAGCTGATGCAAACTTTTGCTACAAGCTTATTAACAGTAAATTATGGGGTAAAATTCTGTAAAAATGAGGATAAGTGCACTAAAAAATTACGAAATCCACTCCTAAACTCATAAAATGCCTTCAAGCGCGAGACCGTAATGGCGGTGGTTACCACCTTTAACATTGGGTGTCCCTATTTCAGTAAAAGCACCATCCTCACGAGGTGTTCTCGCGACACCACATGATAAAACTTAATTTCCAATCAACTTGAGGGATTTTTTTTTTTTTTTTTTTTTTTTTTTTTTTTTTTTAATCCTTGATGAGATTGTTCTTATAAAATCAACCATAAAAAAATATCACCATCGTCCAGTCTTCCCCCCTTTCCCCCGAACAACAGTATGATTCCATGTTTCAAGCTCTAATCATGCGTGATTTTTCTACAAGGATGAAATTACACACCAAAAAACCTGCTACTCCGTTTCTAATTGCAATTTAAACATGAGCCGCTTGAGGAAAAGGACGGCGAGTATCATAGACGAAAGAGTATAAGTGTCGTTTTTTACGACAGTGTGATCATGCGAGTCATAAAAGTAAAGCTCGTTAAAATCATAGCTCATTTACTTTTTCTCGGTGCGGCGCTGTGGAAAATACTACCTCATAGAAAAACACCTTCACCGAGAGATGAACGAGAGGCTTAAAAGTTATGCCGACATGGGCGAACGTCGCGTCGCGTTGTCGGACGCAGTGGCGAGATGATTTTGTAACTGAAACGAGAGGGTTGCCGTCGCATCGCGCGTCGTCAGATTATACTCGTGGAAAATGCACTCACTCTCCCATTCATAGCATTATGCGATTAAAGCAGGCCGATTTCGTCGCAGCATC
>VMOF01000024.1:44176638-44278189 GCA_011764245.1 Trialeurodes vaporariorum
AGCAGCTTTTTAAAATAGCTTCACAGAGCAAAAGTCCTAGCTCTACCAGAGGAAGTTCTGGTTGTCCTGAAGCACTACTTCGGTAGAGCCAAAGCAAGAAAAGAGGCTGTTACTCTAAAGAAATGGTGCTTTGGTACAACACCCGCAACTTTCTCCGGTGCAGCTTGAACTTATGCTTTGCGAAGCTATTTTCAAAGGCTGCTTCGGCTGTACGTAAACTTTGTTTTTTCAGTGTAAAGTGATCCAGGCATGTGATGCACGTTTTTCTTATCTAACACTCCGCTATTCATTGATCCGTCAAATTAAATGCAATACCCAGTAGCGCACGTTAGAAATTGCCTATCTCTCTCTCTTTACTCCATTGAAATTCGTTTGTTGGACAAGGAAAGACAAAGACAATAAAATCCACGATCACTTTATCACAGCTGCCGTTCCGTGTATATTTAATTCACCTTCATTTATCCTTCAATTCACCGATGATTCCGCCGGTTGAAAAAATATTGCACGGTTCAGTTTTTTGTAATTTACATTTAAACTGCGAGGAATATCCCACGAACACTTTATCACATCAAAATTAATCTGGAGAGGAACTTCAATCCCCCTAATATTTTTAGGGGATACCCCCAGACCCCTCTATAATATTCTGGGGGAGACCTTCAGACCCCCTTTAAGGCGTTAATTTTACAGTATAGGTTGGTTGCCGAATGTCATCGCAAATTTTCATCAAAACTCAAACAGCTGTAATTAAAATATTCCAACTTTTCCCTACGTTTACCCATTTTTTTCCATTGAATTTATTGGAAACCTCTTATCCTCCGTAACTTGCTTACAGTTTAACATTTAGACAAAACAAAAGAAGGCCCCTCTGACGAATGTTAAAAGCAACTTAGCTGCAAAATTTAGATGCATATTGCATATGGACCATTGGTTCAAAGGTTATGCTGGGATGCAGGCAGACAGACATCTGCGCCATCGCAATACTTTCTCAATTTCTAACTTTTTTAGTAGTGAGAAAGTAAAAATACTGCTGGATCTCAATTTGTCTCTGCTTTACTGGCACCTCAAAAGGGCCCAAAAACATGGCCTAAGTATGAATAAAACACGCATTTTCGAGAAATTGGGAAGTCTGTACCTGTATACTTAGTAAAAATTTGCCGATTTATGGCTCCAAAGACCAACATTTGGTCCACTTTCCCTCGTCCTTGATCCTTTCCTCGAAAAGAGGCCATACGTTAGCATCATAAAACATGAAGGTAAAAAAAAGTGTTTCGGCGATTGAAATTTGTCAACTATTATAATTATTATATGAATGAAAAGGCAACTTTTGGTGCGCCAAGTCACATCAATGCGTATCTGTATTCACGCAAACCAGTCCACTTTCCCCTCGGCTTTGCTTGACTTATGTGTATAATTTTAGTGTATAAAACAGGATTAAATCTAATTCAGTTTAGCACAAACCAGCCGAGATACATTTCCCTTCCCTTTAAAAAGCTCTAGAATACCTTGATGACCTCCCCATTGTGCCTCGCACAAAACTCGGTAAGTATCAAGAACTGCGAAGGCTTGGGGGTCATTTCAAATGCAAACTCGTAAAATCGCTTCAACTCGCCAACATCAATAAAAACGGTGTCAGCTGTCGCTCGCGTGTACGATGGTCGGTGGGGTTTCGGCATTAGACCAGCCCGTCAGCACAATTATAACCACCAATGAGACAGAAACGCCAAGCGATAGACCGCTAACTCCAGCGATTCCCGGCTCGAGAACCTGTCAGAGGACTCACCATCCAGACAACTCCACCGCATCCAGATCCGTCCATATACGCGGAAAATACCCCAGGTTTTTGGATCTACGCTTTAAACTGCGACGTCCTCGTTGATCGTTTCAGAGTGACACTGTGAAACTTGCCGACAGTTCAACTTGTTAGGGGTGTGGGAACGGGAAATTCGTAGAACTTTCCACAGAAAGTCTGGATTGTAAGTGAATGGAATCACGGGTCCATATGTTGCTATCCTCTTTCTTTCCGACCCTTCAATATCAAGAACAAATTATCCTTGATCCTTAATCTCAGTTCGATTTCTGTGGTCGACGTCCAATGTCTAAAATTTCATTTTATTTTATTCCAATCAAATTAGTATACATGAACAGTGTTGAAAGATGTACTCACGGCAATAGAGACTCGTGCAATGTGAAAAAAACGGATTCACCCCCCCCCCCCCCCCCCCCCCCCACTTCGCCCCTTTTAGCTATTTCACACGGAAAAAAAACTACGGTGAAAATAACCAAATGGATGCCTGATTTTGGCACCTGCTAGATGTTATGGTAATGTTAACCAGAAGTATACTATGTTTTGACTAGGTACTAGGTGATGTCACCTGATTGCATGTCGAATTCACTCAAAGTATCGGTAAATGTACCATACTTCTGGTCAAATTTACCATAACATATAGCAGGTGCGAAAATCAGGTATCTGTATGGTTATTTTCACTAATCTTTTTTTTCCGTGCATGCATGCATTTAGGGATTTGACTTTTTTTGAGATTTTTTTAGACCGTGCAAAAGAGGACAATTTTCTAAAAAAATTGAAAGGTCACACAATTTTTTACAAAATGTCTATTTGAATTCCATTGAATCCCATGTTACAAAAAATTGTACACCAGTTTTCCACTTCCTGTTAAGTTATAGAGTTGAATCAACGTAAAATAATCTACATTCGCAGGTGATTCACTAAATCCCTGAGTTATGGTGGCTTTTTGGGAAAACGTTGAATATATCAGTATTTTTATCATAGCAAGGTGGTATTCACCTTCTACTCTCATCATAGGATTTTTGGATACGAAAGTTCTTGAAGCGGCTTTAATCATAACTTAGTTCTGTCGCCAAAGCGTCGGTCTTCATGACCCGTTGAATATTTCTTGCAATTTCCGCAAAATCATTGAAGTACTTGCTGCCACTCTTGTCGACGAAAGTTCCACGGACGTGTTCATAGATGTGACCATGTTTTTCTTTTGGCAAGCGTACTTGAAACTGACAAAATCCTTTTCTGCGTTTGAAAAGTGCACCGTGAAACGTTTTTAAGAGTTAGCTTGGAGTATCCTTTTCGCGATTGGAACACACAAATACAGAATTGTACTGAGTAATCCACTGGATAATCGAAATAATTGTTGGTTAGTTGAAAAACTTTAACAAATACTCAATCAGAGGACCTATCAAGTGTTCTCACTCGATTTCTCGACCCCTAGATCAAAACTTTTGAAAACCTTAACACCGTTGGAGTAGATACCGGTGGGTTCCTTCGTAGGCCCATTCTGAAATAAACAACTCATTTTAAGCGGACAAGTCAACGAAACGAAGCCCCGCAAGAGCAAAATGATTAAGTCCCATCGTTTAATTAATATCCCAAGGTTAATGATTTTTGAGGGATATATAACTTTTCGCTCCTCTCCTCAAAAAAACAAAAAAAAACATCCTCCTCCTATTTCTCCTCTACGGCACATATTTTTTCTCCTTCCTCAAAATCTTCATGCCCCTTGTTTTATTTTAGCAGGACTTGTCAAAATCGTCGCATTTGTAATCGTACCAAGCAAAAATTAGCATTCAAGAGGTAGAAAAACTAGATAACAAGAGAGAATGCGTGTATGAGTGAATTGGAGGTGGAGAAAAGAGAGAAGAGATGAAGAAGACGGGGGAGAGAGTGAACAGTGAGAAAGAGAGAGAAACGGGGAGGGGTGGAGAGGGTAAGAGACAGATACAGAGAGAGGGAGAGAGATAGAAAAATTGAACGAGTGAGAGAGAGGTTGAGAGAGTAGAAAAGAGAGAGGGAGAGAGATAGAATAAAGAGATAGAACTGGGTGAGGAAGGAGAGAGGGTAAGAGAGATAGATAAAGAGAGAGGGAGAGAGGGAGAGAGAGAGAAAGGAGAGAGAGAGAGAGAGAGAGAAAGAGAGAGAGAGAGAGAGAGAGAGAGAGAGAGAGAGAAAGAGAAGAGAGATTGATCACGCAATAATGCTCATGGCATCTCGCTATTGTTTCGGGGGTAAAACTAAAATAAATTTATCAATCCGCGTCGCTTCGCTGCAATCAAGGGGTACAGAGGCACAAAGAGTGCATCTCATATTATCATCGCGATCAAGTTTACAAACGCTGTACGCGAACGGCGCGGCGCGCGTGGCGCGATGTGAAAGGAGCAAAAAGATGTGAAGGAAGCGTCCGCACCGCGCACCGCGCGTCACGTGGTCTGCCGCTGCTGCCTTCAGTTCGCGGGAACGGCGAAAAGCTAACTTTTGATTCCCGCGAACTCTTATTCCCGGAACTGACTTGCGACTTCACGCTCGGTTTGGAGATGAATGAAACTGAAGCTATACACTCTCCTCTACGTACATATACTGTTTTGGGGCCATATTTTTTTCGCGCGAGCTCGAACGCAAAATTAGAGCTTCCACTGCCTCCGTGCCGATTCTTGAAATCCTATCCATAACTGATATTCAAATACAAAACGAGAATCACAGTTTGATGGACAGCCAGCGTAGTCAAAGCTGATTCCAGGCGAGACTTTTCCAAATTTCAATCCGATGGATGGCGCCACTAGTTGCTGTTGGGAAAAGTCGTGCTTTTGGCATTTCAAATTGAAAACAAAGAAAAAACGCGAAATCCAAGAATGTCATCAACTCCGAAATTCTTTATGGATTTTTTAAGCCCAAAACAAGCAAACTTGGTTTATAGAATTAAAGCTATAATTTGTGATATTCATTTCACCTTAAGCTTGGGGAAAGAGAGTGAGTGCGAGTGATATTATGTCTGTCTGCCTCACTCGCATTCATTGGAGGCTTAGGGGAATTTTCGTATTTCAAAATTTCCAACTTTATTTTTGTGTCTTTCAGCTTGAAATTTTCAGGGTATCTACCTACAGTATGCTCGCAGGTGCTGACGTTCTCCAAATTTGTGCGTTTAGCGTAAATTCGTCAATTTTATACAAAAATGTCGAATTTTTTGTTTTTTTGAAATTTTTAATGCTAAGTAAGTTGTATAGGATAAACATTTTCCATTAAAATCGATAGAAAAATGGGTATTGGAATATTTCAAATATAGCGTTTGAATTTTGATTAAAATCTGCAAAAACATTCTGCAGCTAGCTTCCGGTAAAATTAACCCCTTTAAAGGGGTCTGGAGGTCTCCCCAGAATATAAAGAGGGGGTCCGGGGGTCTCTTTCAGTATATTAAATGGGATGCAGGGGCCCCCAGAGTAATAAAGGTGGGTCTGGGGGTTTCTTCCAGAAAATACGGGGGTCTGAGGGTCCCCTCCACATCAAGTTTAATATGAGAAAGTGTTCGTGAGGTATTCCCTCCAGTTTATTCTTATAGCTGAGATGAGCCCATGATAATATCCTTGAATTCTGCGCCTTTAAGTATCTGTGAGCATGAGACAGAGACAACACATAACCATGTAACCGTGATAGTTAAAATGGGTGCTGTACCGAAAATTTTACCAAAGCGTCAATTGGTCGATTGCGGTGAGTCGAAGTCGCGTAATTTTCCGCGAGGCATTTACGCGCCAATGAAATTGCCTTGTACAAAATACGTCTGATCTTTACTCTCTCGTCGAATCACCACCTCATCGACGCCGACTCATTTCCGAGAAGTTGTTGACGTTTGTTAGCACTTTGCTAGATGAGGAATGCGGAACACAATTGATTCATTAACCTCGTTGGGGGGATGCAGGCAGATCGCGTGGGTGCAAAATCCTCCGTCCTCAAAGTCAATCCAATCGAATGAATAGGATAATCCACCCTCGCCACCTTCCCCCTTCCCACTCGCCTCAAGCTAAAGCGGTAGGACGCAAGAAGGAAGCGTTTCTAGGACTCTCACTGCGCTGGGGCGCGTAGAGAAAGTGGCAGAAGGGATCAGACGGGAAAGGGGACGAGAAGGTGGAGTCGAAGGGTGGGGTGGCTGGGGGACGGTGGGAGGGGGGAGGATTCCATAGTAACCTAATAACCGGTGACCATGGAATGGAACAGGGCATGCGGAGGATGAGACGAGCTAAGAAATTGTGTGGAAGACAGTCGGAGGGGGGGAGTTGTAGCGGGAGGGGGAGGGGAGGGGGTGATTTGGCAGTACACCGCGTGCCTCAAAATCATTATCTTGCACTTTGTATGCGAGTAAAAGACGGGACAGGGAAGGTAGCAGAGACCAGAGGAGGGGCCCAGTTGCAGTGTGACCGTGGATCGGTAGAAAAGGGGGTGGGTGGAAAGGGGGTAGGGGGGCTGGGGGGGGGGGGGGTCGCCCAGTTACATGCAGAAGCAGATTTCGGCGACACAGTGCGCGAACAGACGTGAACCAACCCGCGGGACTTGTCAGAACTCGGAATCTTCAGAAACTCGCGCGCGTTCCCTATCCCTTCTCCTATACGTGTAAAGAACGTGTCAGGAGTGCAAGCGGTGACTCTGCGGGGGGTAAGAGGGGTGATAGGGAGGGAGAAAGAGATAGAGAGGGTGATGAGGGGGGGATAGATGCGGGTGGGAAGCAAAAGCAACGGAGCCCTCAGTTGTTTTGATGTCTTATTCGCGGAATTGAGAGGCGTCATCTCGACCCCACCCCCTGCCCCTTAATATTCAGCTAGGGTGCATTCGCAAGAGATGCAAAGGTGTGTATGCAGAATGTTTCATTAACTTACACGTGTCACAAATCGATCTGGATTCCGAAAGTTTCGGGAGACGCGCGCGGAGGTGATGAAATTCAGTCGTTGATAACTGATACGCGAGGGCTCGGAGAGTTGCATTGAACACTAAATACGAGGGGCGTTCAATAAGTAAGTATCCCCCCCTCTAAAATCCACGAAAATGGACCAAATTTAAAAAAACTTTAGATGAAAATCTTCCTTAGGATATACTGAATCCAGCTATTCAAGAATCAACGCAATCGGATAAAATGCGGCCGCACACGGGCCGCGGATGCGCGTTGCGGCGTGAGCCGCTCCCGCCGGCTCGGCCGAATGTTTAGTAGCGCGCTGCGCGCGGCTAGAGAGGCTTCTCTTCAAACGTTCATACATTTAATCAACAACCGGGGAGGGAAAAAAATCATCGGTTAAAAACATGAGTTGGGCTTACCTTATTTCTCCATATATCCACCTTTTCGGTCCAAACAGGTCTGATATCGAGACTCAAACTTTTTGATGCCTCGCGCGTAGAAATCCTTGGGCTGATTCTTGAAAAAAGTGCTGCAAGCATTTTTGACCTCCTCCACAGATTCAAAATGCACACCACCAAGTTCCACCTTGAGATATGGAAACATTGGACCGTAAAGGTGAATATGTGGAGAAATAAGGTAAGCCCAACTCATGTTTTTAACCGATGATTTTTTTCCCTCCCCGGTTGTTGATTAAATGTATGAACGTTTGAAGAGAAGCCTCTCTAGCCGCGCGCTACTAAAAATTCGGCCGAGCCGGCGGGAGCGGCTCACGCCGCAACGCGCATCCGCGGCCCGTGTGCGGCCGCATTTTATCCGATTGGATTGATTGTTAAATAGCTGGATTTAGTATATCCTAAGGAAGATTTTCATCTAAAGTTTTTTAAATTTGGTCCATTTTCGTGGATTTTAGAGGGGGGGATACTTACTTATTGAACGCCCCTCGTATGTTGCTGTAGACATTTTACTGATGACCCCAACATAAAAGTTCTACCTTACCGAGAGATAACTTCATAGGTGGGAAAATGGAGTCTCTTTCTAACTTTTGCCAGTACAGCTTGAGTAGGTTAATTCTTGAGAAAAATCCAGACACATTTGGATGAGCACTATAAAAAAATACGAAATTCACTCATCACAGAATGGCTTTAAAATTCAAGTCTTATTGGTAGAGCTAAAGTTCGTTTCAGAAGTGCAGGTGCACCATTGATTGACTGTTCATCACTCCTCTGGTGACTAGTGATTCTATGAATCATTCTTTCCCAGCATAGAGTTAATGACAAAATTATGATAAGAGTCTCCCATTACTAGTGTTCAACAATTCAACATCACCAATACGACCGAGCGTCTTAAAGCATTTTATGAGCACCAGGGGCGACATTTCAAGTTCGACTTGGGGGGGGGGGGGGGCAAAAATCTTATGACCTTTTTTTTATTTTGTTTTTTTTTTTTTTTTGCTCATCAATACAATTTTAGAGCCAAAGAGACGTCTTTTGGGGGCAAAAATCGGATGACTTTTTTTTTGCTCATCAATATAATTCGTGCAAGTTTTTTAGCCTGACTTCAAATCCTTGGGGGGGGGGGCAATTGCCCCTCACAGCCCCCCTAAATGACGCCCATGATGAGCACAGAATACTACAGTCAGAACGGAAACTCCCATAAGAGCCAATGGAAATAAGATTTGGAATTACTAGCATAAACCGGAAACAGTGTTTGCTCACTTCTCAAGATGGCAAACTTGCTTTTTCAGGTTATATTTATAATCAGAGTTGGCGCATAATCACAACCCCACCAGTTGCCGAAAATTGCCGGAAACGATCACTTTCCAACATGGCGAACCTGAAGATACGCGAAGCAAAAATGAATCAAAATGAATTTATGTCTCTGTTCTGATTAGAGGATGGTATTCTGTGGTATGAGTTTAGGAGTGGATTTTGCAAGTTATTATCGCTACCATCGTTATTTTTCGAGGTTTTTACATCTGAATCGACCTTTAAATTGCCAGTAGCAGCAAAAGTGTGCAACAGCATCGCTGTTTGGATAATGCTTCGTTTCAGCGGCAGAAGGGTGCTGATCAGACAGAAAGAACACACCGACAACCAACAACCAACGAAGTGCATCAATCAACCGGAGCAAAGAGTCCCAGGTGTTGGTAATGTACGGAGTAACATCGCTTCCCCCTCTTCGCATCTTACTTCTCTTGCCCTTTAAACCGACCCTCTTTGACTGGTGCTCGCGATTCTTAACTTTAGACGTCGCTTGTTGTTTCATCCAATGAATAAAAGTTACTGAAACCGAGCTTTAATCACGTTATTTCAAATTATGCTCTATCATTGCAATAGTTGCTCCCCCATTTTTTTAATTTGTTTGGAAAGGTTCTTGTTTAACTCCATGGATAGAGACCAGCAGTTCAATCATTCAGAGCCAAGTTTTAACACGTTCCAGATCATACACTTCATCTTTAAACCGATCGTTAAGACTGTGCATGAATGATTCTATAGGTCGAATATTGTGAAACTTAGTCTTTGCTATGGTAACCATCGTTAAAGTGTCCATTTTTTAAAGGTTACTCATGAATAGCCTTTATAAAACGCGAGACTCTTAACGATGGTTACCATAGCAACGGCCAAGTTTTACAATTTTCGACCAATAGCATCACTCGTAGACAGTTTTAACGATCAGTTTAACGATAAAGCAAATGATCGGCCCGCAGAGCTTTTTCTCAACGAGGTATAGCAATAGAGAGACTGATAAATGTTAGAAGTCCTATCCCAAAGTGTACTCTCTCCAAATGTAATTATTATTTCTGATCCGCATGTTCATTGAAATTCTCCATTGTCTATAAAGCAGCAGGTGGCTAGTAGGCTAGTGCAATGTGGCAACAACGGATTCTCTTCATTTAAACGTACGTAAAGTAATCGATATTCAGTGAACTCCTGAGAAATCGATCCTTTTGCTTATAGGTTCAAATGGCAAAAAGACATGATTGCCAAGAACAGTATAAACCGCGGGTTATTTGAACTCTTTTGTCGATACATATTCCTCACTTTCACTCGCCGGTCACAAATGAACTTGACGCATCTCAGACAGCCCTTTCGTTTTCCATTATACCCAATTTGTACCCAATTCCTTGGGTTCCTGGCCTTGCAGCGATTGAAAAAGTGCTAGAGTACATCCCTCAACAAGAAGAGGCTACTTTCCCCGTTGTCCTGGGCTTCCGTAAGAGGAGAAGAATAGCTGCTCAGAAACTGGCGGTAACGAGCTCCAGATTATCTGAACTTTCCGGTATCCGAACTGGCCGACCGCCACATTAGTGATAACTCGAGGTTTACTGCATGTATAGTCAGGATGGATATTAACCCAATAAGGGCCAGGTTGTTTTTTGAAAAAATACCTTTCTTACGTTTAGATATGGAAGGTAGTTAACTGTTCGTACTCGGGGGAGTTGGTATTGCCTATACAATACATTGAAGGCGCTCGAAGAGCCCGTATCTTGTTAGTTTTTTTTTATTGATAATCACGTTTACCTAGAATTCACGTTTACAATGTGAAATAGACTTGAGGAGAAAAACGAGTATACCCGGGCTTGGTCCATAAGGGGTTAAATGGATGTGACTGAATTATACAAGAGCAAAAAAATATAATTCTGTTAATTCTGGACTCACGCAAAAATTTTCTTTGAATGCAGAAAAAAGGTAAGTTAATTTAATTATTAAATAATACATGTGTAGATTCTGACCAAATCATAAAATAGCTGTCTTATATTCCAAATTCAACCGGGAAATTTTATACATACATTTTTTTTCCTGGTGCTTATTGTTGTATTCCGAGACATTCGTTTCCTTGATAAAAGGAGACAACGATTACCGTCACACTGCGCACCCATCAGACAAGCTTTGTTCAATAAACCCTCTCTCTTCTCTGTAATATTTTCTCAAAAAAAGGAAAGATGAAAAAAAGTTGGAAGTTTATGAAACTAGCAGAAGTTCCGGAGTTTATCAGCTGTCCCCTGTCTTCAAATCGACATCTTCACCTCAGTTTCGAGTGTGACCGTCATTTCCTGAAAGCTCACGCGACAAAAGTTTTCTTCGAGACAAAAACATACAACTTTCTAGATATACTTATATTCAGAGTCGGGTCGTTATTCTTAAGTCAATATTTTCTAGCAAGAATATGGTGCCTCTCATTGTTAGGTTCTTTGTATATTTTTTTGTTTTTGTTTTGTTTTTTTGTTTCGCGATGATCAATTTGAAAATCTTGTTGCTACAATTATTTTGTTCTAATTGCCGACAGTTGAAAATAACAGTATGGTGTTGCGTAAGAATGGCAACGTGTAAGTAAGACCTGTCTATACAGAGAAAAATTTTCTTGTTAATTCAACCAGACTGCTAGTACTTACTCAACTAGAATGCCTGTTGTTTATTTATCAGGAATTCCGGTTAAGTCAGTATAAACAAGACGTCCGGTTACGGAAACAGGACATTTTTCTCAGTGTGTTAAGAGCGACTTCACGAAAAAAATTGAATCCGGACAAATGCTCCATCTCACTCGCTCTCGTAAGTTTTCCCGTAAGAAACAGGATCCAAATTTTCAAATGAAAATTCGTGTTAGTAAACATTAAACAACAAGTTCTCTCGGATTTTATTACACCGTAGGACTCTACGTATACCTTACAGTAGTATCACGTTTCAACGATATTTTCGAGACATCACGCATTAATCTACAATCGCAGTTATATAGAAGAAAGTCCTATGTGTTGTCCTTGTCCCACTCACAGTTTTTTTACGGGCACATAACTCAAGGATATGGGATCATCGGCACCATCACACCACGTATTATACCTCGAACAAGCTTTCGATGCGAAGAGAGGCTAGGTTAGGATGATTAGGTGTAAAGGTGGCGATCGATACGCCTATAAAATACCGTGAGTAAGACAGGAATAAACAAGGGATATCGTTCGCGATATAATTGTGTACTTACTCGTATATAATAGTTTTTAATGTAAAGAATTTCTCATAAAAATATGAGTAGAAAAAAATAGGTTTTTGAGAGATTAATTTTGATTTTCTCGATCGCTACGGACTCGAACTCTAGCATAAAAATCTCACAAGTGTCATGTTAGATGATGGACCTCAGGAACTCGTCGTGAATCATACCTAAATACCGTTAAAATTTCGCAAGGAAAAGTGGAATTTGGACTGTTTCTTTTTTGCATGGGTGGAGGTGGGGGGGGGGGGGTCAAAGAACCGATGCAGGGGATATAAACACAAAAATAGACGTTGTTCCCAAGTTCTGTCGTCTGACCGGGGAGATACTGCTCTTTATGTGAGAAGCTGATGCAGAAAATATTTTAAGTTTCATTAAAATTGAACACATGTTTGCCAACCAAACTTATACACGAATGTTGTCTAAATGCCGCTAATTAAAACTTGTCTAATTTCACCCCAACTTTTATTCCATCTACTTCGTAGCATCTCACCCCTTTCTCTTGACTCCGACTTTCTGCTCCAGTGTTGTCAAACCTAAAGAGAATTTTCGGAATAAGTCGGACGGATATAATCGACGAAAATTGAGGCATTTTATGCAAGAAGAGGGTGTCTCTGCCAAATGCCCTTTTATTGTTGAAAAAAATACGTATAAAGTTTAAAAACGTCACTGCTCCAATCCCTTTCATGGAAATATATCTGCTTGCCATTTAGTGTAAAATCATCGTATCAAAGTCAAACTTGGTACACATATAAATTTAAGGTATAATGAAGCGAATTAGCAATTTTACACAGTAAGGGCGTCCGGTGCCAGACGCCCTTCTTGCATAAAATGCCTCAATTCTCGAAAAAAAAGTTTAAAATTTTCCTTAGAAACGCAATTTATAAGAAAGCCGTTTTGATGGCATACCACAAATATTCAAATTGATTTTTAGCTTTGTCACATAATTTGGCTATAAGCAGGAAAAAAAAACCAGGCAATTAATGGTTTTTCCTTGCAAAGAGTGTCAAAATCTGTTTCTTAATAGCCGGCTTCAAATTCATAAAATGAATTTGACCCCATCAACGACATCGAGTTTGAAGAAACCTGGTAACAAGTATTTCAGATCTGGAGGAACGAAAAAAAAACACTGTCAAAATTTCAACGATATTCTCTAAAATATATCGACTCCAAGGAGTAAAAGAAATTCTTTCAAACTTTGGAAGGAAAGACAGAAATACAAAAGCTAATTCAAAATAAAATGACGGAACTGATGGTTAATCTAAAAGTTTTGCCCCTATAATCCCAAAAATTTGGCAACCCTAAAGTCCCTCTCTTCCCTCTTATCACCCCTCTGCCCTCTGCAACCGCTCTCTCTCTCTCTCTCTCTCTCTCTCTCTCTCTCTCTCTCTCTCTCTCTCTCTCTCTCTCTCTCTCTCTCTCTCTCTCTCTCTCTCTCTCTCTCTCTCTTCAACCCTTCGGCCTAACCACATTTTCACCACTCACCCATTTCAAATCCCTTCTGACGCCTTCCGGTTCGAGAGGGAAAAGGCCACGGATTTTGCGGTTTTAAACGTTTTTCTCAAAAGTTCTTCAACTAAGATAAAACATTTCGCTTCAATTAATTGAAAAATCAGATCTGCTCGGCTCGGAACCGAGAGGAGTGAGCACCCTTCCCGCCAGCGGCGCTGCGGGCGCCGCGCCCCACCAACACGACGCATTCTCATCCCCTTGGGGAAAGTGCGAAGTATTAAAAAGTTCTGAGAGGTATTTTTTGCGCACTCACAGCTTTTAATTAAAGTCGTTCTGAGGTTATTATTTTGTAAACTCTTTAGATGTTGCGTGGATAAACCCATTTAACGCTATCAAACGGCTAAAGATTTCCTTAGTAATTATTTCCGAATTATTTAATTCGACCGTGCCTACATTTTTTTTGTTTTTGTTTTTTCTCAAGTGGCCAAAAGCTAAGATCGATATACAACACTAAGATTTTCATCTTAAGATAAGTCCAATGAAGTCAAACTTGAGCATATTTTAGAACGTTTCGTAAACTAAGAAAATCACTGTAAGATTTCCTACTTTTCACATTTATTGGAGAGTTTAGATCTCATTGGCATGATGGAACGATTAGTAGGCTGTATTACTGTATAGGTGTATATTTCACGGTAACAAGACATTTCGCTGAGGCCGATAATTTTTATGGGTATTTGCATCATAATAACCTTTAAAGTAACCAAACGCATAAATATTTCTGTCAATCTGTGTTTTATTTAAATTATTTTTGTAATCCGTCTAGTTTCTATAGTTTATCTAATTTATTTAATTGGGGTAATTCTTTTGGAATTTAAAAGTTTTTGAGACTGAAAATAATGGGTCATTGTCATCCCTGGGTGTCCCCCAATGAACCCCTCCCACGAGGAAAAAAGGAAAACTTGCAATCATCGAGATATTATTCAATTATTGAGCCGTTGCAGGTGTATCGAATAATAACACTTTTGACGTGTTTGATATTATGAATAAAGGAACCACAGATGATAACAACATTAAGAAGCACCCATGTCATCACCATTTAGCAAGTTCGAAAACAGAAGGTCGAATTTAATAGTCGTCGTCGATTCCTAGATATATTTACATATTTTCGGTGGGTTTAAATGGACCTAATGCAATGTTGCTCGATTGCACGCTGTACTATTTTTAGGTGTTATCTAAATTCCAGTAACAGTGGAATCATAAAGGATCATTTCAGAGTTGCATTAATTATCGTTTTAACTTTTTAAAGAACCAACGATTGCACCTCCGTATCAAGCGAATTGGGAGACTTTTGATTGACCTATTCATCGAGTGTAACGAATTAATGATTCGAGATTTCAGTCGACACATTTTCGGGACATGGATACTTTTTGGGCGACAAAAGAATACCATAGTATAAACAATTTCAGAGTACGACGGCAATAAAACACGATTCTGAGAATACTATTGACTGAAAGCTAAACTATGCCTGCAAAAATTCAGTTGACTGAAGTTTTCATCAAAAGTTATCAAAATCCAATTTTAATTAAATCCAAGTAAAATCTGATTAATTTGTTATGCTCGTTAACATTCTATTAAAAATTCATGATCAGAACGAACGATTAGAATTTAAAACATGATGAGCAAATTGTTGTAAGTTTGTATTTTTCTTTAACCATGACTGTTGGATGTTTCATTTACAAACGATTTAATAGCGGTATTTTTGGAAGGCATTTGGAGAAGGGGGTAGGGTGGCTCAAGACTTAATCACGCTAAGAGCAGAGGTAAAACGAAGTCGAAAAGAATGATATCTTCCGAAATCATTTTGCAGCAACTTTTTATTAAAAAATAAAAAAGAACGCTTTTTGCTACAGTAAACCCAGATCTTTTCACATCAGCTAACCCACGAAAACCTGAAATAAAAAAAAAAAAATAAAAATAATAATAAAAAATAAGGAGGTAAGAAAAAAAGTTTCAAATCAGACAACGGTTGCCAATTGCTCAGATATAAAACATGCCTACTTTGTATTAAATTAAAAGGGGAGTAGGCGAATTTTGTTTTGTCTCGAAGTCTGGCAACGATGGATCAGACCCGTGACTGGTGAGCGGTAATGATTATTGCAATTTTAACTTGAAGAAAGCGCGATTGCTCAGCGTGGTGACTGAAGGCATGGTTGCCAAATTAGGAGGGTAAATCCATTAGATTTTATGTTGATTTAAATTCAGGCTGTGGCGATCTATCGGCACCATCTGGCAACGCTGACTTGAGGAGAGGCGATTGGAGAGAAGGAGGGAGGTGTTTAAAGAAGGAGAGGGGTAAGGTTAGCTGGAGTAATAAATGCAAAAAAAAAGGAAAAGGAAAACTCCGATATAAAAACATCGTCGTCGTATTTTCTGCAAGGAGTAAGCAGCGATTGTGCAAACAGATTTCCGGGAATCCTGGAGCCTTTCGTACATTAATTTAGTCAGCGGATTACCGCTACAAACCTTCCCTTTTCTCTCCTCTCTCCCCTCCCTTACCCATGAAAACCTCTCTTACGACTCTTTGAGACTAATCGTTCACACTTTTATTGGTTTCGGCGTGTAGATCAACCAACCCTTTGCGCCTCTCCCACCCACAACCCACGTACTCTTCTCTACGTTTTCTTAAACATTAAAGACTCTTGTACTGAAGAACACTCTTTGACTGCCCGGTAAAAAAAAAAAAAATGTTTTGAACGTAAAGTTCTCCCCCCCCCTCGCTGATCACTTTAAAAAAGGTCAAAAAAAGGCATTTCGAATCGATTCAAAACTTTTTCAAAACTCCCCCCGACTTTGGACGCCCAGTTTTTTTTTTCCACATGATTTCAAGGTAGAAATTTGTTATCTTTCTTCGCGCCCGAATTGATAACCAAGGACCAAAAAAATGTTCGGGGCGGGCAGTCCTCGACCCAAAGTCCGTCCTAAGAACTTCAACAAGCACCAGTCACCAGCTTACCACTCTACGGATCCCATCGGACCATCAAAAAACGGTGGCACCAAAAATTAACCTCGAAATCAATATAAAGAGAAGTAAATGAACGAATATCCTGTTCAGGATAAGAAGAAACTTGGGGAGTCAGGTAGAAGCGCACTACTTCGCGACGTGGCACGCATTGTCGCACCGAATCTTTGAGTTCTAGAGCCGTTGCGTTTACTGGGGCTTTGTCCGACCGGACCATCATTTTGGAAAGAGCAGAACCGAGAAACGGCTAGCTATAAATGTTATCGTGCAAAATTTAAATTAGAAACGGTTAAAGATATATACGACAAAATTGATGAAATGTGTGGTCTTGGGGCCATAATTCGTCAAAATTAGTCGAAATTAACTCCTAATCACCCTTGGAGATTAATTTTTTGGAAAATCATTTATGAGTGTACCTTAGGGAGTCGGAGGAGGCCTGAGGTCTTCCCCAGCATTTTAAAGGGGGTCTGGGGGTCTCACCCTTTTTGAAAATAGTGTGAAAAAGTGTTCGTGGGGTATTTCCTACAGTTAATTTATCATAAAACGATGATTGAAGTCTCACTGTTCCGGAGATGAGATTTTTTCCCAAAATACATTGTTTTAAATGGGAATTCCGAGTATGGCGTCACTATGCACACGATTTTTTTACAACCTTACACATGATGCGTATATCTTCAAAACTAGCACTATTCACACGATTTTTTTACAACCTTACACATGATGCGTATATCTTCAAAACTAGCACTATTCACACGATTTTTTTATAACTTTACACGTATGTATCTTCAAAACCAGGACACTTAGAAAAAAAATCAAAGGCACCATTGTTCCCATCGCATCAATGGGTCTGTTGCATACTTTTGCTACAACAATATAGAACCTTGATTCTTATGTAAAATTCGGCGAAAATAATGATGCGCAAATTAAAAACATTCAAAATCCACCCATTAACTCAGGAAATCACTTCAATTTCAAACAGCTCGTGCTACACTAGACACTATTTGCACCGGTATACTTCTACATAGACGGAACCACCGAGCATAAGTATAAACAACATCGTAACTACAAAATGATGTAATTTTCTTCTAAATATTCATGAACAATTGGCTGCATTTGCTGTCTTGTTTTTTCGGTTTATCAAAGATTACAAGATAACATAAGAAATGTACGCATCTAAACGAAACATTCCAATGTTTGTAAGTTCTGTTGACAGTGGCGCACCGAGAACTTTAGTTTGGTGGGGGTTTCACCGCAAATTTTCCATTTTCTGAGGCCTGGTGGGTGGGGGGGAGGGGGGTTGAAAGCAATTTGGCCGAAGATGACCTTTTATCGGGCAAAATCTTGATGCTTAGGGGGGGTTTTGACCCTGAAACCACCCCCTTCGGTGCGCCACTGTCTGTTGATATTTACATAAACGATATGGTTCCATCTATGTAGTTATAAGTCGGTGATATAGTATCTAGTGTAGCGCGGGTTGTTTGAAATGAAAGGTATTTCCTGAATTAATGAGTGGATTTTTAAAGTTTTTAATGTGTGCATCGTTCTTTTCGCCGAATTTTACGTTAAAAACAATGTGTTATATTGATGTAGCAAAAGTACGCAACAGACCCATTACTATCATTTTCTTTATAAAAAAATACACAATTTCAGACCCTTGCAACTGCCCCGTTCACAAGCTGAACAGATTAAAGTAATCTTTTGGTCAATCGGTGAATTCAAAGATATCATTAAATATCCACAAAGTGACAGCTTTGAATTCCTCTGATACCGCGGCCGATTGCGTTAGGGCGTAACACTGCCTTGAAGTGGCAGGGACGAAAAACATCGGTGACAGAGTTGGTTTTATCGGTGCATCACTTCGCATCGGTGCGCGGCGGCGGGCGGTATGGCAGCGATAAAGCGTCATCGTTGGCTTTGGACTTTGGAGAGCAGCTGAGGCTCTTTATTAAGCTCACAAGACAAAAAGTTATAAAGTTCCCATTTTGTTTGTGTTTAATTTGTGCCGTAAATCCTGCTCCCGGAAATAAATATCCCCTTGGCGTCCGCTCGTCCGTTCGCTCATCCGGACTTTCCCTCTTCTCTCTCTCTCTCTCTCTTCACCCATTTAAACGCATATGTTAGAAAAGGACGGAGGTAGGGGTATGAAGTCACGTGATAGCCCTTCCTTTCTATATATTTTTCTAACACATGTGTTCAAATGGGTTCATAGAGAAAGGGATGAGGGAAATTCTTTGGATCCACCTCTGGTTGGTTCGAATAAATCTCGGCGCCTCTTCGTGGTGTTCACCACACATTGCTCGACTGCTTCATGCTTGGGCCCACTGACAATATACTAGGACTTCTTCGAACGTGACGTCCAGAGACAAATAGAGATCCAACACATGCTCATGCTATGCCTCCCGTGCTATAAAAGTGCGAGGCAAATCAAATGGGTTCAATTTTGTTCGGAGGTGATGAGGCAGTAGCGTCATGTGCGGACGGAGGGGGGGGGATTTCTTCTTTGTGATCAGGCAAATAACAAAATTTCGACTCTATAACACGGACAATTCACGAAGCCTACTGGCCTATTGTTTATTAAAATTGGTTTGATTTCAATGAAAACTAGGGAAACAGTATAGCTATAAAAATAAGTTTTGGACCGATAAAATTAAATAAACTGTAGGGAATAACTCACGAACACTTTCTTACATCAAACTTGAGCTCGGAGGAGACCCCTTTGTATTTTCCGGAGGAAACTCCCAGGAACCCCCTTTAAAATTCTGGGGGAGACCCCCAGACCCCCTTTAAAGGGTTAATTTTATAATTAGGTGGTTGCAGAAAGTTTTTGCAAATTATAGTCAAAATTAAAACAGCTACAAATATATTACAAATATTCCAATTTTTCCTTGTGTTTACCCATTTAATAGATTTTAATGGAAATCCTTTTTTCTCCATTTAACTTTATTTAAATTGTCGAAAAAACAAAACAGAAACCCTTTGAGGAATGTTAAAAGCAACTTCTCTACAAAATTTGGATGTATATGGACCATTGGTTCAAAAGTTTTGCCGGGATACAGACAGACAGCTGCGCCATCGCATTCTTAACTTCGTTACGGTAAACACCCCAGTAGCCGGCACTCCTAAAAGTTGCTCCAGTGCGAGGTACCTATTTCTCACATTGTGGCAGAAATATCAATTTAGTGGCAATTTTGGTGTTTTGCGTATTTTTTTCGAATGCTTCCCACTTGAGGTCTCAGAAAAAAAACCACCCAAAACACCAGTATTGCCATCAAACTAATATCTACTTTTCACATTGTAAAAATTGGGTGCCGGGTACTGGTGCAAATTTTAGGGGTGCCGGACTGGGATGTTTCCCTTAAAAATGAGAAAGTAAGAATGGTCGGATTCACTGGCGCAACCAGGATATCTTCCATCTCTCTCATTTTCCATTTGAATGTATGAGTAGGAAAAGGACAGAAGGAGGGGGTTTTATCCCCTTGTCCATCCTTGTCTAACATACGTTTCTTAATGGAGAAAAGAGAGAGATGAAGAAGCTCTCAGTGCGCTACTGGTCGGATTTGATCACTCATAGTGTTAACGGATAGGAAAAACAAGTATATTTAAATGAGGAGGAGGGAGGGAAGGGAGTGAACAGAATCAATATCGGAAAACGATTGAAGGGCAAATCACTAAAAGGGACTTGAGATTGCGCGACATTTAACCTTCTTGTCTTCAAGGACGCACATGTTGTTTATGAAACCCAGGTTGAGAGGAAAGTAAACAAGTAAAATAAATAAAACCCGAGGACAAGGACGCATTCTTAAAAAATGCATCCGAATAGCTACCCTTGAGACCTCTGCCCCACACGTGAAGGTATATATGCCCGTGAATTCCATGCTTAGCCCTTAACACAGTGCATATCGCACTCTGGGCGGAGGTGGTCTTGGACTCCGGGACAAATTGTTATCTCTCCCCTAAAATATAGCTGGATTGAGTGGAATGAGCGGACGATTCGTGCGAAGAGACAGCGCAGTGGAGTAAGAATATCCAGAGAGGCCAGATACCTACTTCTAAGACCGAAATTTGCGCATTTGCCAAATTTTCAAGGATTTTAAACACCAGTTCGGTATAATATACAAACAACAACTATGGTATGTTTGGTAACAACAAGTATAGTTGTTGTTTTTACAAAGAGGCGTTAGTCAATGAGTTTGTTGCAAACTTTTGCTACAACGTTATAAAGGGTCGATTTTTGTGAGATATAGTATGAAAATCACATTGGAAGCATCAAACCCTGGTAAAAATCCTCATCAAAAATCATCAAAAAAATTTCAGCATGAGATTTGGAACCTGATTTCATGTTGATCTCATGTTAATTTCATAAAGATCTCATACTGAGCTGAGATGATTTCTACTCGTCATGAGATCATCATGGGATCATCGTGAGATTAACATGCAGGTTCCAAATCTCGATCTGAGATTTTTTTGAGGATTTTTACCAGGGAAAAGTCTCTAAATCTAGTCATAAAATCACAAAAGGCATTTACAGCCAAGATAACGGTCAAATGAGTGGATTGCAGTGTAAAGCTGGGCCCACACTATACCGTCTCCGTCCACCGTCTCCGTCACCGTCCCGGGACGGTGAAGGAGACGGAAGCCTTGCGCGCCACTGAAACAAATGAAGAAGCGCACACTACACGGTTCCGTCCCGTCGCGCGGACGGACGGGACGGTGACGGTGACGGTGTCGTTGAAAAAATAGCAACCCGTGACGGAAGACGGAACCGTCTCCTCAGTGTTTATAGTGACTTTCGGGTGTAAAGATCTAGTGTTTATTGCTCAAAATATTTATTTTACATATTTATATCCATTATTTACTTACTTCAAAGTAACAGCGAGCCGTTCTTTTGGAGAAATGGCATTCCGAAACGTTGTATGTTTTTTTTCAATGTCCCGACTCACAAGACTCACAAGATCAGCCAGCTCATCAAACTTTTCCGACGACATTCTAAAATATTCATAGAATTTCTGCCCGTCTTGTCGAAGTTCGGGAAACAGAACGTGAAATTCGCCATGATTTTCTCTTCTCGTTAGGATGGGGAAACCAGGGATGCCCACGTAATAAAAATCATACGATCAACTCGTATACTTCGAAATTGTGGGGGGGGGGAATTTTTTTTTTTCCTATTTTGAGAAAATCAGTATTTATTTATAAATAAATACTGATGGACGTTTTCTAATAACTAGCTTCACAAATTCTCAGTTTCCATCTCATTTTCCACCATCTATACTCTCCCCCCCCTAAAATCTTCATTCCCAATAAACACCCCCCCCCCCAAGACCACCTTTTCTATCCACATTCCCCCCTCCCAAAACTTTTTCCTCAACCTGATCTATACCTCCCCCCAATCCATTTCTCATCTAAAACTTACACCCCCTCAAAACCTCTTCCTCTCTCTATCAACCCCTCCCCCCATCAATTTTTTTCGGAAATGCGTACTCCCCCCCCCTTGACGTAAAAAGCCCCAAAAACGAATTCTGAAAGGTCAAATTTTCAAAAAATTTCCATGGGTGCACAGTAAGAAATTCATTTTTGGAGACTCCAAAGTGGTTTTCTAAAAGGTCAAAATCTCAAAAAATTTCCGGGAAAGGTCCCACGAGCCCCCCTTCTCTCTCAGGGTACCCCATGCTCCTAATACCCCATCTCCACTTAAATATGCTCCAAAACGTATTGTGGATGGTTAAATTTTCAAAAATTTGCCGGGGGAGGACCCCCGTCCCCCGATTCTCCGGGGGATTCACCTCGAACCTTCCAGTGGGGGGGGAGGGGGGTGTCAATCCTCATGATTAGGGGGGTAGCTCGTACGGTACCTGGGGGGGGGGGGGTTGGGCACCCCTGGGATGAACCCAGAACCGTCAATCTACCCCTTCGTCCTCCTCCTCCAGGAGGGCAGCAAGAACTAACATTTCTTCATTACTGCTTGATTCACTCATGTTAAAATTAAAACCAAAATAATTATTCCTCCGACAACCGCAAGGAAGACACTGAAAACTGAAGAGCAAGAACTTCTCTGGCGCGGCGCGGCGGCGGGCAGAAAAAGCGCGGACGGTATAGTGTGCGCTGCACCACCGTCACCGTTCCGGGACGGTGACGGAGACGGTGACGGAGACGGTGACGGAGACGGTATAGTGTGGGCCCAGCTTAAGGGAGTCCAATTAAATCGCAGCTTCCTCCTATGGTGAGTCCAAAGTTGTGAAACTTGGCTGTTGCTATGGTAACCATCGCTGAAGTACCCATTATTGAAAAGCTATTCATTGAATGGCATTAAAAAATGGAGAATTCAATGATGTTTACCGTGGCAACAACCAAATTTACAATTTTGGACCTATAACATCACTCAAAGACAGTCTTAACCAGAGCTGCCGATTTGCGTAGATTTAATGACATTTTTAAATTCACCGATGATTCCACCGGTTGAGAAAAGATTACATACCTAGTTGAATTCAGGGTATGACTGTAATGCACGAGAATAATACTCTGATCTGTAATCTTTTCTCAATCGGTGGAAACGCCGTTAATTAATTAAATTATACCGGTTGAGAAAAGATAAAAGACGCTTGTATATTCGTGCTTTACAGTCATATATTGAACAAAACTCTGTAATCTTTGCTCAACCGGTGGAATCTTCGGTGAATTTCAAAATGTCATTAAATCAACGCAAATCGGCAGCTCTGGTCTTAACGATGGTTTGTCCATAAAGTAAATGTTCGGCCACCTGCATTTAAGTCACTCTACAGTCTACGTCCAATATCCCTCGATTCGTCTCTATATTTTCTCGAAATTTGGCACCATTGAGCTGACTGCAGCGGTCCACCCTTAATATTGTCGCATACGGGTTTTTTCTTCCGAGGTGGTTCCAAAGATTCCCTTTCGCTCGATAACGTGACAATCGATATCATTCCTCCAAAGCATTTCCCCTCTTCGGTCTCGTTCAACGTGCCTCTTCCATATTCCCTGTTCCCTTCCTTAATACTTTTACCCCGGGGAATCTCCACGCCGTTTTTGTTTTTTCGGCGCTCCAATATAACTTCGTCGCCATCAATAAGCGATTGCACTTAATTGATTACGTGATGATTCTTCCGCGCGGTCCATTTCAACTTTACACTTAATGTTGGCCGGGTCGTTATTAGTTTTTTCCTCTTGTTGAAAGGACAAAAGAACCCGTAAGAAATCTCAACTTCCGACTCAATTTTTGACTGCAGATCGTCCTGGTGAACTCCTATTGTCCAAGGAGCAAGCCGTTTGGTTTAATTAAACGGTCACTCCTGCTCGCTAAACGAAATCACAGCGTTGCCGAATTTTCTCAAAGTGAATCTTAACCCCTTATGGGCCAAGCCCGAGTATACTCGTTTTTATCTACTTGTTTATTACCCATTGTTCCAATCTTCATTCCGGATAAACGCAAATATAGATGAAATCACTCTCTTTGGACGCCTTCAGTTTATCGTACTGGCAAAACCAACTCCCCCGAGTACGAAAAGTTAACTACCTTCCTATTATATACGGAAGATATGCGGTGTTCTTTTTAACCCTTTGAGGGGCAAATTAAGGAAAATCATTTTTTTCCAAATTTTTTTGCATTTCTAGGTTTCTTGGGGTAAAAATAGACCCCAAAAAAATTTTCATGCAATTCCATATACTAGTATAGGAGAAAACAGGTGGCTAGTGTAACTATCCACTGCCCCTCAAAGGGCTAGAAAATTTGGTTACCATATTTTTTCGAAAATCAGGTTTAAATTAATTTTAAAGGGCCAAACAATGACAACTATAAGTTAGAATCAATCAATCAAACAATTATTTATGAGAAAAAATTGTAAACACAGTCAAGAAACTTATTTAAACATGGTTTAGTCTTGAAAATAACGCGTAAATGGCACTTTTTGACCTATGATCGACTAAAATTAACTTTTTAGACATCTTGAGGAGCACCAAAAAATCTCAAAAAATCAGAAAATTGTTATTTACACTATAGAGAACAAAATTTTCCAGTAAAGTTTACCCCAAAAAATTGTAACTTTTGAAGTTAATCCGAATTTAGTGTGTGGCAGAGCAACATTTTTGCTTCGAGCTGCGCTAAAAAGTGATTATTGGCTATGTTGCAACAGAAGATGTGACTTTTTTCTTTTTTCAAGTTGTTTTCTAGACTATAAAGATAATATAAATAGAATAAAAACATTACATTCTTTATGAAAGTACCGAAAAAAATCCAAAATATGCTGTAAAACGGCAAAACGCTGTAAACAATGCTGTAAACGACGATGTTGCTTCAAAGAATCTCCGAGGCCTATTATTGGCTGAATGCAAGAATTTAGAATGAGAATAAGTAGTTCAAGTTATAATAAGCCTCTGAACGTCTTATCTGAGCCCTAAAATTCCTTCTAAAAGGCGAAAAACTTGGAAATAGACAATGCATCACTGTTTGACCCCTTCAGGGGCAGTGGCTAGTGGTACTAGCCACCTTATTCTAACGCTTGTAATTATATTACAAAATCAGCAAATTTTACTCACTAGTACTTTAAAATGTTCAAAATACTTTCAAAATTCATAATCTGCCTCAAAAATTTGCCTAAACCTTCCAGAAAAAAAAATATTACTACATTAGCGGGAGCCGGTCTGTCTTGGAGAGAAAATCTCAAAATGTCAACATTTACCTGGTCTAAAAATAATGTTTACCGCTGTGCTACCATGTAGAAAATATTTTTTCCCCATTTTAGAACATCTTACCAACCAAAAAAAGTGGCTAGTTACAATAGCCACTGTCTCATAAGCTCAGGAAAAAATAAATACAAGGTGGCTAGTGGCACTAGCCACTGCCCCTCAAAGGGTTAACGAACCTGGTTCTTAGAGGGTTAAGCGTTCAGTGCCGATTTTTGCCACCTTATAGTCTTAGTGTAGCTATATGCGATTAAAGTTAAATAAGGAAATATTTTCAAAGAAGCACGGCCAGTACCACTTGGAAGGATGAGTTTTTGAGAAAGATCATATTAGAGTCCTTTGATGGAAATATTGTATAGAAAGTACCTACACAAGCTCGACGAGTTTTGATTGGTCGTTGGTTTTAGGCTTTCGCGGAGGCAAGTAGGAGTTAACTATATCGAAAGCTGAACACAAAAGTTTCGATGAGTAAAGGAACATAAGGGGAACGGACCGGAATACCGGCAAAGCCGCTTGGTCAACTGCACGGAAAAAAAAACTGTACGGGTGTGACAACCATCCACGCCGGTTCATTTACTAACCGTAAAAAGACAGCTAGGGTAGCCGTGTTTCACAGGTGCCATAGCCAGAAAAACACGGTCGGAATGCCCGTAATAATTATGGTCGTGACACCCGTAACTTCACGGTGGCACAACCCGTGAAGTACGGTTACTCGAGTGCTTCGGTGCGACCGCCACCTCGCGACATCTGCTTCTTTATATACTGGAGTTTCCTCTCCCTTCTCCATGCGGTCAGCGCGGTGTAGTGGACAAGACACTGGACTGCGAAACGGATCGTTGCGGGATCAAGTCCCGGAAGAATCATCTTACCTTTTTAACCCACGGCGCCCGTGAAAGTACGATTTCGCTCTGAACCGTACATTCACGGGTGTCGTAACTGTGTCTGGACGGCGTCCAACTTTTACCCGTGATTCACGGTTCCCGCGCCCGTCTTTTATAGTAACCGTACCCGTGAATTTTTTTCCGTGTGTTGAACTTCACCTTCGAATTTGTTCAGGCGGTCAACTCCTTTCAAATGTATAAAGTGTCGTGTCGGTACTCCCTATACAATATTCCCATCAAGAGACTCTAGATCATAAATTAATCTTATGTTTTATATTTGATTTTCCTACAATAAAGGTCCTCAATTTCACGTGGAAAATCCAAGACTCAATGAGCGCCCTCTGTTTGAACAACTGTGACAACTTTTAATCAACTTTAAAATGGCGTGTTGCGTTCAACCCCGTTCTTTTGGTGCTTCCGATTAGTCTCTGCTTTTCCACTTGTCAATTTTCTTTCCGAGGAAACACTTAATTCCGAGAATTCTTCCTTTCGGATTGCAGCTAGTTGAAAGTTTGCGAAGCGGGAACTTCTCTGGTTCACGAAGAAACCCTGATCAATTCCTCAAAGCTTCTCGGGTCTTGAAGCTGTCATTGAAGCCTCAGCAAAACGGGTCGAGAAACAAAAACGGAATTTTTACTCGATAAATTATAATTGTTAGAGATGAATTCGGATCGCGAAAGTTTTGACATTCAAGCATTTCTCTGAGACTTAAAACAAGTTGTTGATTTATAGTTGGGTAATTTATTCACAGGAGGTATTACATGCGTCTGTTCATGGAGTATTTAACTTTGTAGTGACTGGACAGCTTAGTTACTCATCCTTCTCAAAGCTTTCTAAACTCATTCTAGAATTTTCCACACCGGAACTTTTAACTGAAAGCTGAATTAACGAACAAGTTTTAGAAGTGATGTTTTGCGGAAATAACATGTGGGCTCTTTAAAAATTAGCCTTTTCTGGATAGAGGTGCCAGTTGACGGCCGAACAAGATAAATGGAAATTCCTCCACGATGTACACGTGTTCGTAAAAATCAGTAAAAATTGGTAATGTTACCGATTGAAAGTATTTTCATGATATGCACATGTCGCAATATCGAAAGAGATGAGGGAAAGAAGCGTGGCTTCCCCTCCTGTAATTCGGCAAATTCTAAAATGTTGACTCTCACATGGAAAATTCACAGAGCCACAAAAAAATAATAAGTCAAAAGCTAGTATCACTCAACATTTCTGGTATCACAATGCAATATTCCTTTGAATACGAATGACTACTACAAGTATAATATGGTAGCAAGATTTTTGCATTATACTGGTAGGTAAGTTTGTGTTTCGTTTTTGTTTGCTGTTTTCCTTTCCTTTCCTTTCCTTTCCTTTCCTTTCCTTTCCTTTCCTTTCCTTTCCTTTCCTTTCCTTTCCTTTCCTTTCCTTTCCTTTCCTTTCCTTTCCTTTCCTTTCCTTTCCTTTCCTTTCCTTTCCTTTCCTTTCCTTTCCTTTCCTTTCCTTTCCTTTCCTTTCCTTTCCTTTCCTTTCCTTTCCTTTCCTTTCCTTTCCTTTCCTTTCCTTTCCTTTCCTTTCCTTTCCTTTCCTTTCCTTTCCTTTCCTTTCCTTTTCCTTTCCTTTCCTTTCCTTTCCTTTCCTTTCCTTTCCTTTCCTTTCCTTTCCTTTCCTTTCCTTTCCTTTCCTTTCCTCCTTCCTTTCCTTTTCTTTCCTTTCCTTTCCTTTCCTTTCCTTTCCTTTCCTTTCCTTTCCTTTCCTTTCCTTTTCCTTTCCTTTCCTTTCCTTTTCCTTTCCTTTCCTTTCCTTTCCTTTCCTTTCCTTTCCTTTCCTTTCCTTTCCTTTCCTTTCCTTTCCTTTCCTTTCCTTTCCTTTCCTTTCCTTTCCTTTCCTTTCCTTTCCTTTCCTTTCCTTTCCTTTCCTTTCCTTTCCTTTCCTTTCCTTTCCTTTCCTTTCCTTTCCTTTCCTTTCCTTTCCTTTCCTTTCCTTTCCTTTCCTTTCCTTTCCTTTCCTTTCCTTTCCTTTCCTTTCCTTGTCTTTCTCTCTCTCCTCCCATTTGAAAACGTGCGTTAGAAAAGGACAGAAGAGGGGCCCAAAGACGCGCGATAGTCCCCTCTGCTATCCTTTTCTATCACTTAAGTTCAAATGAAAGGAGAGAGAGAAAGACGCAATTGCATGTATACCCGCCAATGGGTAATAGTACCATCCCTTACCTTGGTTCACATATCGTTGTGCTTCTGGTATGCATTTCTGCTATCTTTTCATTTCATAAAAGATTGTAGAGCAGTGGTGGCTCGTGCGAATTGGCAACCATACAATTTATATATGTTACAGGACAAACCCGATTTTAGGCCAAACTAGTTTGGCCTAGGCCGAACTGTTTTTTTTAAGCAGATTTAATTTGGCCTGGAGAATTTTAGGCCAAACTAGTTTGGCCTGGTGAATTTTAGACCTAACTAGTTTGTCCTAGGCCCAACCGCTAACCGGGCTTGGCTTAGAGAATTTTAGGCCGAACTAGTTTTTCCTGGGCAAAACTAGTTTTGCCTGTTCCGCTCAGGCCAAACCGGTTCGGCCTAGGACAAACTAGTTTGGCCTAGGCCGAACTGTTTTTTTTAAGCAGATTTAGTTTGGCCTGGAGAATTTGGCCTAGGCTGAACAGGTTTGGCCAGGTTTGGTTTTTTTTTGGTTTGGAACAGGTTTGGTTCTGTTTGTCCTGTAACATATATTTAAACCTAGGTAAAATAAACGAATCTTGAGGAGACTGGCAACCTCCTCGAGAATCGATTATTCTATATTCATTTAAATGGAGGGAAAGCAATGTTGCCAAATTGGACGAACCGCCACTGGAAGAAAGGAAAATTGGAAGTCTCAAAAATAGACGGCATTTTCAGGGAATCTTGTAGTTCTATTTTGTTCTTTCTACCCCCCCCCCGCGGGGATGTAAAAAAAGGAATAAAAATATTCTGTGACAAGGTAGGTACTAGGTAGGTTAAACAAAAGTGATCGGAGTTGATTGATTTAATCGGAAAGGCTCGGAAAAGCACACCGGTACGGCCGGTTGTCGGGAGACGTTGGGTTGCATGATGCGCGGCTTCGTTAAAACAAGTTTTCTGTTTCCGGCTCATTTAATCGGTGAAATTGGTTGATCAGATCAGATTGCATCACTGCGCAGCGACCACGCCTTCCGGCATCGAAAATCGTAGAACCATTTTTTATTTCATTCAATGTCCGCGCTGCCAACGTTTAGGATAATATAATATAATTTTCAATCTTTGGAAATCACTGTGCTGTACTGTTTGATACAGAGCTGCGGTTTCGCGTATAATTGATGACATTTTTCAATTCACCGATTATTCCACCGGTTGAGAGAAGATTACACAGTTCAGTTTAGTGTACAACTTTAATACACGAAAAAAACTCGCTTCTGTAATCTTCTTCCAATCGGTAATCTTTGTCAAATCGTTGAAATATCCGCAAATTGTTCATATTCATTGACAACTCCAACGGTTGAGAAAAGATTACAGATGCGAGTATTTTCGTGCATTAAAGTCGGACACTGAACTGAGCTGTGTAATCTTTTCTCAACCGATAGAATCATCGGTGAATTGAAAAATGTCATTAATTATTCTCAAAACGGCATTCGCCCTTTCTCCCGTTTCACTGAAAAACTCACCGTGGTGTATATTCTCCGTGTACAGTGTACACTCATTTCCGTCAACCACAAAGAGCTGGAAAGCTGTTCCAATTGTAATTTTGCGTGTTTTTTTTTTTTTTTTTTTTTTTTTTTAACGGTCCTTCTGAACACAATGGGTTGGTTTGAAAAATTTTGCTGCAGTATGTGGAGGGTTAATTCTTACGAAGAATCACTTGAAAATAACGTTGAGAGCAGAAAATTCCAAAATTCACTCACAAACTAAAAAAATGCGTTTAACGAAATTTAAAAATATGGCGGTTGAATGTGCAGGTAACAATGAAGGAGGAGTCCCACATACAATTGATCTTTTTCTATGCTGTGATAAGTGATTCGTCAAAGACTAAGCTGCAATTAGATGGGTCTCTACTTTTGTGACCTCCTCATTCAACCGCCATATCGTTTGAATTTTATTGAACGGATTTATTGAGTTTGTGGGAGGATTTTGGAACTGTTTGATGCTCATAACTTTATTATCAAGTGATTTTACATAGGAATGAACCTTCCGTAACGCTGTAGCAAACATTTGCAAAAGACCCATTTTCTTTATTTGGACGCTGCGCTGGAACTGAAATAATAAAAGTATTTCTCGCATATCAAGTAGAGAGGAACAAGGAGAGTGCGATTTCGAAATTTATTGCTCAAAACACCAGCGAGAGAACATTATGGGAAAAAATTGAAATAAGGTGCGAAATAAAGTAGTTATTTTATAGATTGTGATACATTCTTAAAGCTATATGCTTGATTTTTTTTCTTTTGATCCTTTGATGCAATTCTGTTCACTTGATGTGGTTCTAAATTTTCCTCATGATTTGGGAGAAAGAGGAGCCATTCTATTTCCAATTTTTCAACCCTACGATTCTCGATTTTGTTGAAGTCTTGAAAATTAAAAAAAAAAAAAAAGAAAGGAAAAAAAAATTGGCAACGATTCTGATTTGAATTTTAGTTGTAAAGACGCTTCATGTAATTTGATACTCGCGCCAAAACGATGATTACTCTAATCAAAAGTTAAAAATATTTTATAAGTCTTTTGAAATATGAACCAAATACACAGAAGCATCGCCATTATTTGAAATTCCCTTTAGATTCTTGAAGAATCATTCTTCAAAATCTGAATTAGTTCAATTATTCCGTTATTCACGCGTTTTTCACTTCTAATACCTCTTTCAATCACAATGTTTTTCGAGGATCGAATCCCCCAACACTTTAGTTCTTTTAAATTGTTTTCTGAAATAAGTCGAGAAACGAATAAACGAGAAAAAAAAGGTTTAGGAGTATAACAAATGTAAGATTTTTTTTTTACTGTCTGATAGTTAATTCGTCCAAATTTTTCTGACCATCACTGTTTTGTCCTTGAGTTTTCGTCCACTCATAAAAACTGACCGATTTAAAAGTTGTCCTGACAGTCCTATGTTTTTGAGTCACGGTGGTACCCTCCCCCCCCCCCTTTCCACGAAAAATGTAATTCTGACATCAATCAAACCAAAAGCAAAAAAAAAAAAAAAAACCAGTAAACTAATATAATGCAAGTATGTAACGTTTTAGAATTTGCCGCCTGATGTTATGATGAAATCCCGCGTTAAATTCTAAACCGCGATCAATAGATAAAGCGGAAGGTTCAGCTATTCTTTTTACGATTTATTTTGATAAGCAACTATTTGTAACTATGTGGTAAGAAGAGAAAAAGTATTCCCATCTCTTTTTATTAATTTTTTACGTGATCTTGCGTATTAACTTCAGCAGAATTCAAACTAGGTGCCTCCAGAGTCCATAGATTGATTATTTCCCGTTCTTTATAATTTAGGAGTTCTGCGGTAAAAAGGGGGATAAAACAGAGGGTGTATGCCCGTGCTAAATAATACTGATTTCAAAGTATTACTGCGTGAAATTTGCATAAAAAACTGAGTTTTATTATTAAGTATCAAGCAATCAGAGCATTTAGTAAACTCGCTCGTCAGATGATTAAGAGAACCCATTAATTAATCCAACACTTCATACAATCACACAATAACCTTCTGAAATCAGGTCTCTTGATGAGCACGATCACACCCTCTGTTTTAGCCGCCTTTTTTCCGATGAACTATTTTCTTACCATTTCTTTTTAGCTTTTCAATTAGATGTCTCAAACAGTTAAATGTAGGTAATCTTGCTCGAGCATGGTATAAGTTAATTTTCCCTCTCGTTCCGATTTAAAATAGTCAAAAATTATTGATAATAATTGTTGATATTAAGTCTGCGTTGGTAAACGGACCTTACTTTGACAATTTTTGGACAAAGTAAATTTGACAAGACTTTGTTCAGGAAGTAACGGGTAAAAAAAAGAGGAAAAACAAAAGCAAGACATTTTATAAGGACTGTAGTGCAATGGTGAAAGAACTAAAATATTAATAAAATACAATTAATTATGGGCGACAAAAGAAAAAATGCGCTTTTCAAGCTAAATTATCTATTTAATGACGTTGCTGATTTCTCAGAAAGATCACACCTGTTGTTTTTCATGGACCCTCAGCGGTAATGGACTAAACTTTTTTTTTCCTGTGTAACTTCAGAATTTGTCTCCTTTATATTGAATCCACCCATTGAAAGCGTTCAAAATCACTGACCTCGCCATTTCATACTTGCCTAATATTTTTCTCGTCCTTCCGTCCGATTTTGTTTCTATTTTTCGTCGTGATAAATTTTCTTTGATGTTCACGATCAACTATTGTTTCGTATGAGGAGTAAATTTACTTGCACTTTACGTTCTAAGTTTCAAAGCATGGGTCTAACTTACTCATGAGAGTTACAAAAGCTTTCTTTAAAATCTACTATTCACGTTTGAGATTGTATGGAATAAGATCTGGCTTGAAATTTCTGGAACTTCGTCCTGTAGATCATAATTTCAGACAATATTTTTAAGAGAATAATTGTTCCTCCAAAATTTGAAGCTCTGTCTGAGTACGAAAAAAATTCAATCATAGTTCTTAGTCTAAATCTATATAAAAACTCTTTTTAAGGAAAATTACAATTTTGAAAAAAAAACACAAATTATGGAAGAAAACAGTTGGTCAGTCCTAATGTAACAAAAATTTGCAAAATTATACTCGTACAGATATTAAGAAACCTCACATTGAACAAATAATTCCTGAATTCTAGTAATATTACCAGAAGCACAACGATATGTGAATCACAGAAAGTGTAGGACTTTCACTAGAAAATTCTAGAGTTATTATCAGCATATGATTACAGAACTAGAATTTCCTCAAAATTTTCAAGAACTGTGGTACAATCACTAGAATTCTGGTATTTGTACATACTATCGTTTACATTGGTTCACATATCTTCATGCTTCTGGTAATCTTATTTTTTTCAGTGCATTCTGAGAAGCTTTTGACAGCAAAATATCTGTTAAATGTAAGGTTTACTGATCTGACGAAGGAGTTCCAAATCCTATAAGATTTTCAAGAGAATCAACATGTATGCCGCTTAATTCTTCGACTGGTTTAAAGATTCTTTAATGCTTGGTTATACTTTCCATCGAGAGGTGCCACCCACATGCGTTGCCTAAAGAGTAAAGTAGTCTCAAGTTCATCCGTTTAAGTTAGAATTCTGTGTCGGTAAATACAAATCAGTAATTATTTTTGACCTGGACGTTACCATCTCACTGCTAATCAAGCAAAAAAACTGCATCAATAATTTAAAGTTAAAATGAAACTATGTAGGAGGGATCTATCCAGTAGCATCTATGTTTCCCTGAAATATTCTTAAAAAGTCCAATTCCATTTGGAAAAATTTGTGTCAAAAGTAGCTACGTTACGGATATCACCCTCGCACTCGGGGTCATCCGTAACAGATGCTTTTCTCAATTGCTCCCAAATTGAATTGGATTGTTTTTATACTTATAATACTTCTGAGAAACATGTATGCCCCGCCCCTGGGCGTACATTTATACTTTCTACAAGGTTTCACATTAGTTTTGAAATTCTTAAAATGGTGTTTGCATGATTAAAAAGTCAAATAATGATGACTACGGACACCTATTAGAAAAATGACTGGACTACAATTTGAGCTACACCGTAAAAAAAAGTATCCTAGATTTAAGTATTATTACCGGAAGCGCACAGTATGTGAACTACAGAGAGTCTAGTACTTTACAAAAAATTCTGGCGATACTATCTAAATATGGTCACAGTGCCCGAGTTTCCTTAAAATTTTCCAAGAAATATGGTAGGAACACTACAATTATTGTAACAGTACCATCCTTTACCTCCACTGACATATCGTTATGCTTCTAGTATTCTTTAGTTTGGTGTGGAGAATGTTTTTAGGGGAGTTTTTTTATTTTCTTTTTTTTCTACACCAAGCTTACATCTTTTCAATATTGCACCGGTTATGTTGTTCGCGCAAAATATCAGAGATTGTCTTCTTTGCCATTCGTAAGAAAACCCGTAGATTCAATATATTTAAATGAAAAATAATTTAAAACAGATTCTTCTTATGTGGGGTATCTGATTTCCATCTCGGTCATTCTACAATGACCGGGCCCTCGAAAACCCCTTATTTATAAAATCAATCGTAAAAATGATGAACTATTAAATCTTCAAATTGTACTTACAAACAAACAAAAGCACAGCATCTTTCGAATTCCGCTTTTTGAGCTGAAACTCAATGTATCTTCAAACAAAAAACCAAAAAACAAAAGAAAAACTTGCAACGCACTCTTTATTTTAAAACGTCCACTCGAGCAAAAACCAGAGAAAATTTCAGAGGTATGAAAATGCACAGAATCGAATCGCGGTTCGTTTTATCTCGAAATCATAACCTCAAAATTTTAAATGTAGGATCGAGTTTTTTCAGTTATGTTACAGTGAGGCTGGAATGATTCGCGAAAGTTTCGGAAGAGTTTTCACTCGTTTTCTCGCGCGAGTTTTCCCGGGATTCCGTCACGTTTATATACGGGGGTAAATAACCACGTGGGTCTCTCTCTCGATCGCAACGATGAAGCGCGAGAGAAGCGGTAGCGTCACAGTAGGATCGTCTCGTAGCCGCGTCGCGGAAACACTGAAAATGAAGCTGTCCTGAAGGAATGGACTGGATGGACCCGCCGACGAGACGCGCGCGTTCGGGGGAGGCAAGGAAAACGCTTGCGCTCGTCATTTGCTCAGCCTCCTCCTCGTGGCTCAAAACCGCTCGTTGCGAGAGGGTGGAAACTTTATCATTTTTATCATCCCTCCCTTTCTGACGCGACGCGACAGTACGCAAAAGCTTATAAGGAGTTTATGGAAAAAGCATATACGTCGTGTACGCGTGAAGTATAAAACATACACCCTCGCCACGTATGAGTTAATCACTTATGGAAATGTAAGTGTATAAACGGCATAATGTCATTTCGGGCACTTGGGGAGGAAAAGTACAAGTAAATTATATGAGAATTGCCTCAAAGGTTATTACCGTTAGATAGCCTTGTATTTTTTTTTTTTTTTTTTTATTTTTTTTTTTTTTTTTTTTTGTGGGTGTACTTATGTGTGACATAAGCGTATCCTATGGGTGTCAAAAGTGAGAAAGGGAGGCCGGAGGGGGCTGTTGAAAATTGATGACCTTTTTTCTTTCTTTTTTGCTTGTTCAGATTTAAAATTTTAGGGATACAATGCGAAAATACGAGTTACGATATTTTTCTTACATTTACAACGGATAGATTATTACCAGTAATAAGTTAACATTATTTTAGATGTAACGTGGTCGTTATTACTACACCTTGGGGTCGATCATTTTACTTCATCCATAAATCAATCGTTAAGACTGTCTATAAGTGATTCTTTTGGTCCAAAACTGTGAAACTAGGCTGTTACCATGGTTCTACCATCCTTAAAGTGCCCGTTTTTTAAAGACATTCAATGAATAGCATTTAAATAACGGGCACATGGGCACTTTAACGATAATTACCGTAGATTCAGCCAAGTCTTACAATTTTGGACCAATAATATCACTCATAGACAGTCTTAACGCTTGATTTATCGACGAAGTAAATGATCGGCCCCCCGGAGTAAGTAGTTGTATAATGCCCAACTAAAAAAAAAAAAATTGTCAAGGGTATAGCTCTATTGAAACGAACTTTGAATGAGAAACGCGAACATCATCGTGGGATTATTTCGTGGAGGAATGGCAGGCACTTTTACTCACTTTCCCAGTCAAACGGACTTTAAAGCAACACGATGTTAAAAAACAGGGGAGGGGGGGACAAGCGTTATTTCGATGGGTCAGTGACTCCGCCCCTGAAATAGCTATTACTATTCCTCAGCGGGTGTAGGACACTGCAGGCACACGCGTACGTTTCGAATTATCCTTTTCAGCATTGGAGAATCGCCTTCAATTAGTCGTGTAGGCAAAACCATTACTCTGAGGTACGAATAGTTAACTACTTACCAATGAGTGAGAAATTACGATTTTTAAAAACTCGTTCCTCTCGCTGCGCTGTCTGCATCGTTGATTGAATGAAAGTATACAGCCTAAATCCATCTCAGCAAGATTTTAAAGCCAAATGGAACTTAATTCTAAGCAAATATTTATCAATTAAATCATTTTTATAAAAATAGTCTTATTTGATTTTTGAAGAAGTTACAAGTACTTTTATATGCATCGTGCGTGTCAGAGGCGGATGGCGCGTGCTATTTGGCAAAGTTGAATTTACTTCAATTCAAAATCGTGTATCGAAATGTTGAGGGTGCACGGTATCGATATTTTCCATGGATTTAAATGGACGAATTGCAGCGTTGTAAGCGCCGCCACTGGTGCGTGTTCATCGATTACCGTTAATTTAAGGGATCTGTGGTCATACCTGCCACCTGCGTAATCCACATCAATTGTTGAATAGAGGATATCTAAGAAAGTATAACATATTGGCTCACAAGTTAATTTGGATTAGGCATTATTTAGGTACAGCACCGAGCCTTTCAACCCTACCTATGCTGTGACTTATATCTCTCAATACAACTTGGAGAACAACAATTTCGCCCGAAAGATCATATCTCAGCAAATTCTTACAGGATTGGTGTATCAAACTTCCCAAAATACACATTCTGCTACTTTGACCATGCCTTCAGGCCATGATAGGCACTGATTAATTTCCCCCTCCAAAATCCTTAAAATGGGTGTTTCACCTAACTACAACGGAATATTTCAAGCGTTGGAGCTCCTCGAATTTTCCAGTTTAAAAAAAAATAAGCAAAACTCTGAAAAGGGGGCCAAGCATAGAAGAGTTAAGAGTCTGATTTTCAGCAGGAAAACACCTCCAAGCGGTTAACTGACGAATAGAAAAGAATGAGTATCTTGCCTGATTCCCCCCCCCCACTCCCATAACCACCCTTATTTGAGTTTTCTCGAAAAAATGAATGATGCCATTCAATTTGTCTGTAATATAGTAGAATATTTTCAACAAGTTTCAAGAAAATCCTTAGAGCCATTTCTTAGAAATTTAACTTCTTACCCTATTTTAGGGTTAACCCCCCCCCCCCTAACAACCCTCAAATTCGGTTTAAGGAAAAAACGAACAAAAAACCTCCTTCATAGAACTAGCAGAAAGAACCCTATCCGTGCTAAATTTGAATGCAAATGAACTCATCGGTTAGAAGTTATGTATCACAGACAGACAGACAGACAGACAGACAGACGGACAGTCATTTTGTGGGAATATGAGGTTTGAACTCAGGGGTACCTGAAATGCCAAGAAATGGAATAACCGCAACTTCCAAATTTTTCATGATAACAATACTTTCTCTCTTGGGGGTGGGGGGAGGAAGGGCACGAGAGAGTAAAAATACTGAATACTTAAAAGCTTCAAATAAAAATCTTTGCTTTTGATTCTAGGCTAAAAACAATCCACTATCAGGGTCTTGATTTTATTGCCTTCATCAATCATTCATCAAATATTGCATATTTATCTGATACTCCCGGGGGGGGCTGTTTCTAGAAAGCGACTTGACTGCGTGATCCTGCCTTGCTTAAATCGAGATTTTTGCCGGGGAGAGGAAATTTTGATAACGGCCACATTTAAATAATTGCGTGGTTTCGTTGGTCATTACGGTAATATATTTAAAGTTTGTTTCGGTACAAGAAGGACGTTGCGGGAGTCTGGAGCATTAATCACTTTGGCGAGCCAGCCGGAGAAGGAGGATCTCAAAAGAGGCGAGTCTTCAAGTTTGGGCGCCAAAATGCGCCCGACCGACAACGGCGACGCCACCCAATGGTCTGAGATCGAAAACAAGCGGCAAAAAATCAGTAAAAAAAAAGTCTTCAAAAATCATCGTTTCCGACTTCCTTAAGCTTAATTCAAACCTTGCCAGAGACACCTTTAAGGTTTAAATTACTTGTTACAAGCGTTCTCTATGTTTAACAGTGGTCTTGAAAGTGAGAGAGAAGGAGAGAGAGAGAGAGAGAGAGAGAGAGAGAGAGAGAGAGAGAGGGGGGGGGGGTGGCAGCACACCCCCGTACTTCGTACTTGTGGGGACCATCTTGCTCTCCAAACCAACCCTGCGTGAGTTGTTTTGGACTTGTGGGTTACTTTTTCTCAAGTAAGCATCAAAAACGACGTAATGTGTCCGCGACATTCACCATCCATCAGTGTTATTTTACTAATTTTTAGTGTTTTAGAATAATTCTACGCCTACAATTTCACTTCATCATCTCTATTTTATGTCTTTTGAGACGCTGATTTTAAAAATGCTATCAGTTTTCCTTAAACTGGCCTAGATTTTACGCAAATTCAAAATTACGTCTTTGTAGCAAAAAATTCGAAATTCTGGAAAAAATGAGTTATTTTGAGTACAAAGTAAGGCTAAATTTGAAATCAGTGGGTCAAAATCCAGGAAAACTCTTGCGGGAGAGGCGGGAAGGAGGTATCTCATGATGAGAAAACCTGGTTTTACGCGTTCATAACAGCCGGACACACTATATGTCGTCAAGACGTAAAAATCATTTTTCTCAACCTCACAAGGGAGGTTGAGAAAAGGGAGAAAAAACTCGAATTAAAGGCTTTTTAAGGTTAGGTTAGGGTAAGTTAGGTGTAAGGTTAGGTAGGTTAGTTTTGAATTAACATCGGGTCTTATGGAGAAACCTCAGAAGGTCGGGGGCGCAGGGCAATGCGTGTGAGAGAGAGAGAGAGAGAGAGAGAGAGAGAGAGAGAGAGAGAGAGAGAGAGAGAGAGAGAGAGAGAGAGAGAGAGAGAGAGAGAGAGAGAGAGAGAGAGAGAGAGAGAGAGAGAGAGAGAGAGAGAGAGAGAGAGACAGACAGACAGACAGACAGACAGACAGACAGACAGACAGACAGACAGACAGACAGACAGACAGACAGACAGACAGACAGACAGACAGACAGACAGACAGACAGAGACAGAGAGAGAGAAAGAGAGAGAAGTATGTAAATGACAGATTAATAAGAAATTTGCTATATCTGAATTTTGGCCACTTTTTGACGATCTGAGACCATAGTGCGGCGACTCAACGCGTAGAAGAAGAGGAAGAAAGATCAACTTTAATTTACAGGCTTTTCCGTCATAGTCGCGAGTCCGCTTCGTGGGTGCCGTTGTCGGATTGACGGGAAGAACCGTCAAATCTCCTGTTTGGATCAACGCGGAATTCGATGATTTTTCGGTCCTCGTTGGCAACCTGGAACCTAGCTTTTGTGTTATCTGTGAGGTTTCCTGTATCGCCGTCTTGCTTGCATCCTCACTCCGTATCATTCGCGTGAGCCCTCTTGCGCCCCGCGATGGCGATTAACATCTGTTCGGAACGTTTTCTGCGTCCCCTCTCTCCTACTCTCTCACCCTCCCTTACCCCTTCATCTGTCTCTCTATCTTTCTCTCTCTCTCCCTCTGTAACTCTCTCCCTCCCTCTCACTCCTTCGTCCGTCCAATAGGCGAACTATGAAACAGCCTGTTGAAATGACGGATGAAAATTAATTCGATTAAGTCAATAAGTTCGATTATTATTATTCTGGGGGAGACCCCCACACCCTCTAATATTCTGGAGGAGTCCCCCACAGCCCACACCCTCTAATATTCTGAGGGATACCCCCAGACCCCCTAAAATATTCTGGAGGATACCCCCAGACCCCCTATAATATTCTAGGGGAGACCCTCAGAACTCCCTGAGGGGGTTAATCCTACAGTGGGCTGGTTGCAGGGTGTGAAATATTCCAATTTTTCCCTACGTTCACCCATTTTAACCATTTTCCATTGGTTTTTTTTTAATTTAAATATTTTATCATCCATAACTAGCCTACAGTTTAAACTTTAAAGTTTCAAAAAAACAAAAAAAAGTCCCTCTAAGGAATGGTAAAAGCAAATTCATGGTAACTCAATGGTAAAAGCAAAAAATGTTGATGCATTTGGACGATTGGTTCAAAAAGTTATGCTGGGATAGAGACAGAAAGACATCTGCGCCATTGCAATATACTTTCTCAATTTCTGACTATGTTAGTTGTGAGAAAGTAATAAAAACAAAGTATCTAATTTATTGTGCATGAATTTATTTGATTAAAACAGGATACCGAAAAAAACCGGTTATACTGACATTAAATGTGGGATGCACAAGGTTTTTTTTTTTTTCGTTGAACATGCATTTATTTCAAAACCTTAGATCAAAGAATCACTCGTCTATCAAAAACAACTATTTCAAACAAAAAGTGGTGTAGCCAAGAGGGAGGGGGAGGGGCCGATCCCCTCCCGTCAGCTCGCCTCCTCCTCGACACCGACATTGTCTTTAAAATTTTACACTGGTTCTAATCGACGAAAAAACCACTAAGTTAAGTGGTCTTTTCAGAGCCTTAGTCCAAAATACATGGTTGCCAAATAGAACGAGCCAGTAATCGTGATCCTGTTGGAGAAGCGGCAACATTATGTGTTAAGAGATGATTTACTTCTGAGTGATCGACAGTACCAAAAAAGTCGAAGTGTAAAGAAATACATCAATTCAGCTTGCGAGAGAAGACTAGCTCCAAGAAAGAAACCGACCAGATTCCCGTAGGACACGATAAAATCTTCTAAAGAATACAAAATATTCCGAACGAACCGCTCTCGCATGAATTTCTGAATACTCCATTCGAATCGAGATGCATTATATTCCCCATCATTAAACCTATCAACGAACAATCGAAAAGAAAGAAGCAAAGAAATCAAACACGAAAGGATAACATCATGTTAAAAGTAATGGACAAGTCAATACTTAACAACATTCAGAGTGGTAAAAGCAAACTTTGAAAAAGAAATTATGAATACGACAAAAACGAGAGACGGGTTTCGACTTTCGACACTGAAGAAAAAATTACCAGAAGCATGAAAATACGTGAACCTATGTAAGGTATTGTACAATTACTAGAATTTTAGAGTTTGTACTCAAGTTTTTAAAATTTGTTAGGAAATTCTACTTCTATGACCATATTTTGGTTTTCATACTAGAATTTTCTGGTTGAAAGACTGGAATTTCTGTCGTTCACATAGCGTTGTGCTTCTGGTAATATGACTAGAATCTGGTATTTCCAAAAGACCATAAAGCATAATAGGCAATGAAAATCAAGCATAAAAAAGGCTCTCTCTCTCTCTCTCTCTCTCTCTCTCTAGCTCTATCCCTCTTTCTCTCTCTCTTTCTCTCTCTCTCTTTCTCTCTCTATATCACTCGTACTCTCTCTTTTTTGATAGGGGAGCTCATTTTAACCAGTGCATAATTATTTAAATCTGAGCGTTCGGTAGAACGCACACGGCAAGTCAGACAACAGACCACAGAAAACTACCGAACGTATATTCACAGGAATCATCGACTCCGACCACTTTTTCGGCTGATATCCTAAGCTACAGGAAAAACCAGGGTTTTAATAGGGTTGTATGTTACATGGATCGATTCAGTCTGTTTCCGTGTTTGAACTTTTGCAAAATTCACGAAGTAAAACTCGCTTGTAACAGAGAAATCTTTAAAAACATTATCTCATTTTAAGTATGGTTCCCGCCTTTCAAATATTTGAATATCTACGAGCTCGAATCTCATTGGTTGTTAATCATTCGCCGAGCGGACCCGAGCGGACCCGACACCCAGAGTACAACAAATCATCGTTAATTCGTTTCCATCATTCCATCTGATCTGATTGTTTCTAAATTGTTTCTAAATGCAGACTAAATGCAAATGAAGTGAAACTGCCTCAAATTCTTCTGTTTGATTTATTCATTTTATTATTTATTCCCTACATCGATAGCAATTTTCAGAGCTGCTGTTCAGTTGTTTACTTAGTGAGTTTTATCCGTGAGTTTTCTTGAGTTTTGTCAGTTCTCTGAGGGCATTCATAACATAACCTACAACGACCGGAGGATGTGATTTTAGTGATTACCAATTAGCTTCTTTCTACTTTTTCTCTTACTGTGTATAACCAAAAGTTATCTTGAGTTTCAAAAGTTCTTCATTCTTCCTAATTTGTCTCACATTCTGTAATCTATTTCTGCCATTATGCACCGTAGAATGAAATCATTTCAAGTGACTCTGGACAGGTGAAGCTGGCCTCGGAGGAAATGATTCTTCATTACCGTGTTGATACTTGACAAAAACAAATCTTAGCTTCACAGGCAAATAGAAAGTTGTGTAATGAGAGCAGGTTTGTAATAATCTTTTCTCTCTATTCACCATGTCTCTCTTCTCTGGTAGGTACGTAATTGAAGATCAGCATGGAAATAAGATTGAGGCTCAGCTACATGCAGTCTTATGCTTAGAAGGAACTACCAAACACAAAAGTTTTGGCAGTCAATAATTCAGTATAGGTGACAAATCTGTGTGTAATCCAAGCAACCTTCTGTGATCCGCGTGCATTCTTTGACTGTCAATACTTTTGCGTTTGCTAGAACATACATTTTCACCAGATAGAAGTTCCACTCCTCATGCTTTCCTCCCATAATGACGCTAGAAGCTTTGTTAATTATATCGGATAGCTTTGATCTCGATTTATTGTTTAATACTTACGTAATATTGACAATAATTGGCATCAAAACTAACGTAATCTTCAGGTATTCTCCAACATTCTTCTTTAAGGTAAGCTAAAAATGTTTTACTACTGGAAACCTAGATTGTTTGGGGCTCAGTTTTCTGTTGCAATGAAGTATGTGTCTCTGATTAAATAATATAGTACACTACTGGCGTTTTGATTACTTGCGAGAAGAAATTGAGATGTATTTTAGGCGCACTAATTTTAATCAAATCAACCAACTTCTTATGAGACTAGAGATATTTCGTTGATCTAATAATTACACTAGTCTTAGGAACCAGCATGCCTAATGATCACCAAAGAGCAGCTTGATTACTCTTGAAAAGTAATCGAACAAGCAGTGGAATTGCATGTTATTAGGGCACTCAACATTTTGTCCATTCAAACCAATGCAATACATCTACACATTTGAGGGAGTGCACTGCGCACCTCTAAAAGTTCAACCTTTTGCATGCGTTTAAATGGACAAAATTCAGTGTTGCCAGACTACCGTCATCATCAGCGCCACTGCGAACAAGACTATATGTCCAACTCTCGGTTTAATGTCTACGGCTCCAGTGGCTTTCTTAAGCAATTCATGGGGCCTGATAGAGGTGAGTCTACGTGTCTGGTCTCCATCAAACGCAATAGGCTGATGTTTTAATCGGGTATGAGATGGTATGCATTACTTCCAAAATGTCAAAAGTAACTGCATCAATGGACCTACACTATTCAGAATATTTGGCTTTTTTTCTGTTCAGGTGGAATGCTGGAACGACGCTGATTTTCAGCAATAGAGAAGTTCTGTGTTTCATCTCCTTCCGCTTAAAATATTAGACTAGCGTTTCTAAGTAGGTATCTTAATTGAACTCTTTGATAATTAGTAATCAACCTTTTAGTCCTCACCAAAGTCAAAACAAAGCTACCAGCAACAGAGTTGGGAAAATAAGACTCCATTACCAAGGTTGAGCTGCCGATTACTTTTCATAGGTAATCAAGCTGACACTCTGTCTGCATTTTGTAATCAGGATTTAGAAATTTTCCAAACTGATATTATAGTGTGATCCGGAACTATTTTTACAAGTTACATGTAACTGAACGCTATCTTATTTCCGTGATCATCTATGTGTGCTGTAGCATAAAATTATTTCAAGCGACTCGGGGCAGGTAACGCTGGCTCAAAAAAGTTATGATTCTTCATCGCTGTGTTGACATAAGCCAATGTTAGTTTTACTGACTAAAGGTTCATGCAGAAGGTCAGTCCAATAGTGACATAATCTTTTTCTCCATTCAGTGTATGCCGTTAGTGGGACCTGACCAAATAGAGAAATCGACGCCCATTAAAATAATATGATGGTTTCCCTTGTTAGTCTCAAAGACCACACGTACACTTACAGTGCTATCAGACTGACCTATTTAAATGGACTTTGGGTTGTCAGAAAAACCAAGATTTATTTATGTCAACATAGTGATGAAGAATCGCATCACTTTTTCTGAGCCAGCTTCACCTGCCCACGGAAGTTGCTTGAAATAATTTCATTCTACAGCACATCTAGATGATTGTGGAAATAAGGTTGTGTTCAGTTACATGTACCATGAATTGTGTTTATGTCAACACAGCAATGGGGAATCAATTTCGTCAAGCCAGTTTCGCTTGCCCGGAGTCGCTTGAGATAATTTCATTCTATGGTGCACTGAGGCATAAATAGACAGGGTGTAAGAAAGGTCCACCCCCCCCCCCCCATCGAAACTTTTGAACGGCTAAACATTGATGGACGAACCTCGAGGAACGTTTCTAACTGAAAGGAAACTAACTTTTCGCGTATTTAAAATTTCGGAGGGGGGGGGGGAATTCGGGTTCGGCACTAACTCAAAATTTTCAAGTAGCAACTCCTATCTTGTGATACATCTTTAGAAAGGGCACACAATTCTAAGAATTTTGGCGGAAAGGGAAGGTCATTGTCGTTTTTTATTTTCGATACATCGAAGGTCAAAGTTCGATTAGGACCCATTTTCAATTAAATATTTCTTCCATTTGAAAAGTCAGAATTTAAAAAAAAAACTAGGAATCTAGAATATTCTAAAAAAAAAAACAAGTACGTTTCAGATAAATGCTGCGAGCGCAAAAATTCAGCCCTCGTTTGGTTATACAGCTCACCTACAGTTTTCAAAAAAATTACGCCTCATCAGGTGGGCTGCCTCGAATATTTCGAGGCAGCGGAGGCACGACCTATCGAGTGATACATGTCTCGAAAAGTCACACAAAACTAAACATTTTGGTGCTAACTACTGGTTGATGTGTTTAGATTTCGACATAAGACAAAATTGGATTTCAACGGTTCTCAAATTTCGATGTATCGAAAACCAACAACTATATCGACCTCCGGTTTTCGCCAAAATTCTTTGAATTTTATGATCTTTTTCACGATGTAATCACATAATAGGGGTTGCTGTTTAAAAATGTTGGGTTTGTAGGCAAACCCCCCCTCCCCCCAAGGGACGCCCCCGGATATTTTGGATACGCTAATAAATACTTCCCATTTAGTCGTTCAAAAGTTAAGATAGGGAGGGGGGACAGACTTTTCTTTTTTAGGTTAGCAAAATATGGAACAATTCAAGAAGAATTAAGAAATGTCGAAATTCAACAAATTACACTATGCAACAGCCATTTTGTCCACGGGTTGAGACCTATTTTTTCTGACTCCTAGTGACCAAAGAAGTCAGAAAATGGCCATGAAAGTGCCGGGAAAATGTGTATGCGCCCAGGACGCCGCCATTTTGAAAAATCAGAAATTCAGCCGACTTGCCGTCGGTTTTTTGAGGCTAGCGTCCTTAATTTTTACTCAAATTAAAAAAATGTGCACATAAAATGAAAGAGCATAAAATTTCCTACAAGATGAGATACCTCAATTTGTTTTTCAATCAGCAAAAAAATACAAAAACTGAAGTTTTTTAAATTATTTTTTTTAAAAAATCGAAAATTTGACGATTTTTTGGATGAATTTTAACTCATGCCGTCAAAAATAGAAATCATAGAAAAAAACAAATTGATGCATTGAAAAGAGCGTTAAAGTGGCTACAAGATGATGTACTACAAAAGTTTTTTGTGATTATTTTTTGCCACTTTTTAGTCATTAAAATGATTTTCCCCAAAATTCAGTTTTCTCCCTCTATGCTCCCTAATTTACAAACGGTATCGTTCAATAACGTCGATTTGGTTCTTCTCATGCACCCTCGGACCAAAATAATCCATTTTCCATCAAAAGTGACCGTGAATAATGGCGAAAATCGAGTTGAGAACGAGTTCTCCCCTTTATTCGTCATGAATTTCACCATGGGCGGCGCGTGGGGTCGAAATAAGGGAGGGCTAAAAAAATCATTTTTTTTGTTTTTTGTTTTTTTTTTTGTTAAGTGTTGGCCCCGCATCCTCAAAAAAGTGTGGGGGGGACTATAGCCCCAATAGCCCTCTACACCACCTTGCTCTACACCCGCTGCCTTGCTCACACTTTGATATAATGAAAAAAGACATATTTAATTTTTAAGATTTTGTTTACTTTTGCTCAATTGTAATTTGATTGTTCAGAAATTCTCAATTTCATTTGGTAGCCCTGAGGAAGGACCTTTTTAATAACACATATTTAAATTTTTATAAGATGCTTTAGTGAATTTGAAGCCTTGACTTGTACAGCAGGCTGAAGTCAAGCATCATTATGCGTGGCTTTTATACAAGTAACTGCCAAGTGCCAGGTCTAAAGTTTAAGAAGGACAGGAACGGACACTGCATGTGCATAAGTAACGACAGACAGTGTAACAGCTCTTTTCAGAGCCACCTAAAACGGCTAAAAATTGGTGCGCCACTTTTTCAAATTCTCTTTATCCTCTCATTTTTAGACCAGTATGGACTCAGGAATCTCATCACTCTCCCAAATATAACCGCACTGGAATATACTGATACCCAACCCGATTAAAAACCGTTCTTCTCAGGGCCACCACTTATTTTATTGTTCTCAGCACATCATTGATCCCATCTGCTCTATCCAGAGCAACTAATAACATGAATTTTTCTAAAACCAATATTGTTTTTCATTAATACCGGCTGAGTGTGAAATAAAACTTCAAAAAATATCTGCCTTTAACGGATGATTTTTTTTTTTTTTTTTTTTTTTTTTTTTTTTTTTTTTTTTTTAGCATGGGATATTTGAGAGGAGCTGCATGCATGCGTAGACACATTTAATGTAAATATGGGCATCAAATGTTATGAGCCAAGCTTTTTCCACCAATATTCACGGTCACTTTTGATGGAAAATGGATTATTTTGGTCCGAGGGTGCATGAGAGGAACCAAATCGACGTTATTGAACGATACCGTTTGTAAATTAGGGAGCATAGAGGGAGAAAACTGAATTTTGGGGAAAATCATTTTAATGACTAAAAAGTGGCAAAAAATAATCACAAAAAACTTTTGTAGTACATCATCTTGTAGCCACTTTAACGCTCTTTTCAATGCATCAATTTGTTTTTTTCTATGATTTCTATTTTTGACGGCATGAGTTAAAATTCATCCAAAAAATCGTCAAATTTTCGATTTTTTAAAAAAAATAATTTAAAAAACTTCAGTTTTTGTATTTTTTTGCTGATTGAAAAACAAATTGAGGTATCTCATCTTGTAGGAAATTTTATGCTCTTTCATTTTATGTGCACATTTTTTTAATTTGAGTAAAAATTAAGGACGCTAGCCTCAAAAAACCGACGGCAAGTCGGCTGAATTTCTGATTTTTCAAAATGGCGGCGTCCTGGGCGCATACACATTTTCCCGGCACTTTCATGGCCATTTTCTGACTTCTTTGGTCACTAGGAGTCAGAAAAAATAGGTCTCAACCCGTGGACAAACCAAAAGTCAAATTTTGTTGCATAGTGTTATAGGTAAATACTAAAATCATATCCCAGTCGTTGCAGGTTAAGTTCTTTCTTACTTTATGGCTCGGTCGCCTCTGGTCCGCCGTACGATTCATACGAAGCTCTAAACATATGCGCAGTAGACTAGTGCGCACGGGGGCACTCTGGTGATGGATGAGACCAGTGTTGCCAAACATGGACAGAAACGACCACGTTTGGACAAAAACTGTCCACGCTCCCCTCATGCTGGCAATGGCGTGGACAGTTTTCAGTGAATCGGACCTGACAACTCTGTATGATACCCCGGAAACGTGAAAACTTGAATGTAGCAAAAAAAAACAAAAACAAAAAAAAACAAAAAAAAATTAAATAAAAAATCCAACCCCCCTTGAGAGATTTATAAAATACTAGATCTATCCAATCAAAAAATGGCTGATATCCGACCAAAAACCCTCTCGGGTGCAAAAAAGACGGCAAGTCAAAAACTCTGTTCCATGCAAAAAATTGTTCCAATGCATCATCTCAAAGGTGTGATATCATCGGAACGTCAACTCAAAAAGCTCTTCACTTTTTCACCAATTATTTTAGACGAATCTTTGCAGAAACAAAATTTGGGGCCTTGAGCGCGAGGGAGACTCTTCTTCCAAAACCTCGAGAGAAAACACCTCACGGAAAAAAGGGAAGACGGTGTGGTCAGTTTCAAGATAGGTACTCCAGCTAAGCTTTACCAAAAACACCCCTTTCCAATTCATCCTCTAAAAGAGATGATATCATTGAACGACAAGGCAACCTCGTAAAATGCCTTTAAATGAAGGAGTTTGAAATGGTAATTATTATAGACGAATCCAAATGCAACCTTTAACATGGCTTCTTTGGAGTGAAGCAAAATGACAAGATAAGCGAAAATTTCAATTTAAAAAACGGAAAAACTTGCCGTGCTTGGGCGCTCCTAGCTCTCTTTCGCACTCCAACACAAAAGAGAGAATAACAGAAAGGAATACCGGATTAAGAGACAAACTCGGTCCCTAAAGTTTTGAAGACTTGCTAATATTTAAGGGATATGGAAAGTATCACTGAAAATTAGTTTCGTTAAACGAACGAAAGCTCCAATTTGCTTTCAGACTTCAAAAGTTCATTGAACTTAAACAAATTTTGATGCTCTAATAAAAATGCAAATGCCAAAGATCCAATTTGCTTTGAGACTTCAAAAGTTCATTGAATTTAAATAAATTTTGATACTCTGATAAAAATGCAAACGCCGATCATGAGATCTGAACACTCAGTTTGTGAAAACATTGAGACCACATTACTCGTGAGTGAACTCTGATTGCCCACCAAATGCTAAATTGGTCACTACAGTGCATTCTCTCTTGAGCGGCCAAGCACGGCAAGTTTTTTCCGTTTTTTAAATTGAAATTTTCGCTTATCTTGTCATTTTGCTTCACTCCAAAGAAGCCATGTTAAAGGTTGCATTTGGATTCGTCTATAATAATTACCATTTCAAACTCCTTCATTTAAAGGCATTTTACGAGGTTGCCTTGTCGTTCAATGATATCATCTCTTTTAGAGGATGAATTGGAAAGGGGTGTTTTTGGTAAAGCTTAGCTGGAGTACCTATCTTGAAACTGACCACACCGTCTTCCCTTTTTTCCGTGAGGTGTTTTCTCTCGAGGTTTTGGAAGAAGAGTCTCCCTCGCGCTCAAGGCCCCAAATTTTGTTTCTGCAAAGATTCGTCTAAAATAATTGGTGAAAAAGTGAAGAGCTTTTTGAGTTGACGTTCCGATGATATCACACCTTTGAGATGATGCATTGGAACAATTTTTTGCATGGAACAGAGTTTTTGACTTGCCGTCTTTTTTGCACCCGAGAGGGTTTTTGGTCGGATAACAGATAAAACCAAATAATAGTTTTCTTAAAATTCCAGCGCACTTACCAGCCTGCACTTGCGCGTGGGAAGGAGGAAACAAGGATCTCGTTGCAGTTCGCGATGCATTTACATTTTACTTTAGTCCCATTAGTGTACTCGAACTTCAGTATGTATCTAAGATTCTTTTCAATACATTCGAGGCCTCGCGCATTGCAAAATATCGGAGGTCCTGCCAACAAAATTACGCCTATTGTTAAAACTGGTCCAATTTTTCCTCCTTTTGTTCCAAATTTCCATTTCGTCAAAAAATTATCCTTTCAGATTGTAAAGCACGGATTGAAATCTTTCTTTTTTTCTTCTTCAAAATCCTTGAAATGTGCGTTTCTATTACCCACGATAAACATTTTAAGATATGAGACTCTTCGAATTTTTCAGTCTTAAAAAATAATCAACGCCCTATTACAAAGTAGGTTATAGGTTAGGTTTACTCCATGTTTGCAAACGAAGAGGTCTAAAGGCATTTCTCGGATAAAAGAGTCATTTGTCGATGAACTTGTTAATTTTAACTCGTATCTCAAGAATGTCTATAATTCCCAAAAGAATATTTAAAATCGTAAATAGGATGTGCGATGTGGCAAAGGCACAGGCAAAGGCAGTGAAAGACAACACCGTTAGAAACTCTAGGGCTGCTTGTAATATTTTCAATGGACCAAAATACAACAACAGCCCACCAAAGTTAAACAAATGTACAGAAACTAGAAAGGCATCCAATGGCAGCGCCCATAGTTTCACTTGGATTAACTCTTTCACATATATACAGAGACTCTAGCTAAGATTCTTTGTTGAATCGGATGTGCATTGATGCTTCTACCAGGCATCAACTCACAAAATTTAGACGCAAAAGTAAGAAAATGCACTGGCCTTGGTTAAATAAGCTAACCCAGAAATATTCAAAATAAGGTGACTGGAAATAACTGATGGGATACAGTGAATGGGATGATGTTGTTGAATGAAAAGATTACAGAATGTAAGACATCCAACGAGCTATAGCGATATAGGATTTGTGAGACGTGATATTGGAACTTCAAGGAGGTAAAGCCACAGAATAATACAATCAGAACGGAAACTCTGTCGGATTTTGAAACAAATTCATTTCGGGTCCGCCATGTTGGGATATAGGATGTTTACATTTGGATTCGCGCGTGGAAAAAAAAATATAGGACATGATCCGCGAAATTTTCATTCTGAAATGCCAAAAGAATAAAAGTGAGGGCGGAAACTTAAGATTTCTTTCCAGAATTTACAGAAATAAATAAGTTTCAACACAAATCACACACGTCCGCCATGTTGGGATATAGGACCACAGCGTTGCCTATTGGTGCCGTTAAATTTCAAACTTGCTTCCATTGGCTCTTATGGGAGTTTCCGTTCTGATTGTATTATTCTGTGGTAAAGCCATGATGGACTCTAATGGACATTTTACACGGGATCAGCTTGTTTGCCTCACCTTGAAAAAAAAAATGTAATTTATCCGACAGAAATGGGGGAGTTGCAAGGGTCTGAAATTGTGTGTGTTTTTATAATGAAAATGCTAGTACTTAATGAGCTGACAACATTGGTACCTTTGGTTTTTTCATAAGTGTCCAGGTTTACAAGATACATACGTGTAAAGTTTCAAAAGATCGTGTGGATTATGTGACGTCACTATGCGGAATTCCCATTTAAAACAATGTATTTTGGGCCAAAATCTCATCTCCGGGACAATAGGACTTAATTAGAATTCAAATGCATCTCTCTTCTCAGCTCGTCTAGTAACTTTCATTTTCTTTATAAAAATACAATATTTCAAACCCTTACAACTGCTCCGTTGGTTTTAAATGAAAGTCCAAACGTTTGAGAAGGGCTATCTCGACACAGAAATGGATAGAACTGTTTCTTCTGGAAGGGTTTGCACGATAAAGAAACTGGAACGTTACAGAAACAAACCAAACGTTCTCACCTGGAAACTTGAATTAAAATTCTGTGTCAAGATAGCTATAAAACACTTGTTTTTTCATTTAAAATCAATTCCCATGACTTTTGATTTCAGGTTAAAAAAAGTGAGGCAAACAAACCAAATTCAAATCGCCCATGCTGTCACACTTTAAGATAGGACTTATAACATGCATCAGCAGTGTTGCCAGATTAGGGTGAAAAAGCCGTACGTTTTACATTGATTTAAATGGGGACGATACGGCTTTTTACCCTCGATCTGGCAACAATGTGCATCAGCCTCTCTATCGCCATAGCTCGTTGGTGACATCCTCCCCAACATAATCTTTTCGAGCTCATTCAAACTCAACAAGTTCCGAGTTTCCGACTGAAAAATCTGTGGAGTAATTCTTATTCTATATGTCATCTCGAAAACTGCTCATAACCAGAGATTACTAAGCCTAAGAGATATGGCATAACGATTCAAAAGTATTGTTCGACTCCTACGAAGCATGCAATGTGGCGTACGCTCGTGACCGTAAACATTGTTACTACTGTTGTTGTTTGAAATGAGGTTAGAGTCTCCTTAACGGTTAAGATCTTATAGGAACATTTGACTGGATAATGAACTCTGAGTGTATTTTGAACGTGAATCTGAAAATGTAAGATACTTTAATCATCACATCGGCCACTAAATGACAAACATTTAGATGTTGCAGAGAATCTAACCTCATTTCCAACAACATGAATAATAACAATGTTTACGGTCACCAGCGTACTGCACGTTGCATCACGGCCATTTTGCAGGCGTTTTTTACGGAGCCCGGCCAACAGTTGTTTTTCAACACGGCGGAGATAGGAAGTGCCATATCTCTAAGGCTTAGTAATTTCTGCTCATAACCGAAAGAAAATGAAAATAATTTACCAAGATGATGGTATAAGTACGGGGAGCATCCGCATAATTGCATTGCTAGATTTGCTCTGCAATTCATCCTGCAGACGTTGTAGCTGTAAACTGGTAAACTTGGATATGTGGCATCTTCCAAGAACTTGCACTTCCTCTGGTCAACTGTTAGATCCCTTAAAGTCACTGACGACACCACCTCTTGCGATGTGAACTCAAGGCGCACGGCTCGATTTTGCTCTGCCGTTGCGAATTTACTTTCTAGGGTTGCCACCTCGAAAGGGGAGTGGAGGTAGAGCTGGAGAGAGACAGAGAGACAAAACAATTCATGCGCTTGAGCAGACCTGCCGTTCAACACTTGTGTTGCCGGGGGGAGAGGGGGGAGGGGGGGGGGGTAAATTTTTACACCAGATTCATTTCTCAATGAAAAAAATGTGAAATTTGGACAAATCACTTTGAGCCTTCATGTCAGCCTCGATGAGGGTATTTTTAAGCTATTCACAAAAAAATCAGACATTTTCATGAAATTTATCCGTATATTAAGGAAAAGTTTCCCCTGCAAAAATTTGAGGGAAAAAATAAGTTTTTTATGTGATTTTATAGGTAATTTTATGCAGTTCAAGATTATGTAATTGGTTCTTGGATTATCTTGCATCCAATTTTCAAAATTCAAAGATATCAAAGGAACTGTATTACAATCTTTGGAATATCGCTTTAGCTCGTTGAATTAAACATATATTTCTGATTTTCTCTTGTGGATTAGAATCGCCCAAATTACCCCGAATTCCACAATATCAACAATAACATCTCGATGACACTAACCTACAGATGCATCGTTAAATCTGTGATATTTTGTCGATATCGGCAGTTTCCGTCGTAGAACCAGGTGAGATGGAACTAGGTATCCGGGTGATACCACCTACGAATCTGAAAAATACAATAATTTCATAGCCTAAAAATAAATTCATCAGAATGGAACTAACCTTTCCACCGTCAAACAAGCCTCTCAATTCCATAAATCCGTAACAATATCCTGAAGTGTAGTAACATATTGGAGGTTCAAAATGAGAATTCGTATTGGGACTGAAAAAGAGATAAAATTAAGACAAGAAGAGTTAGAAGGGAGGAGGGGGGAGATTTCATGTTTGATTAATATAATCATCAGCTTTGAGGAAACTAACTGCATTGGGAAAAAATCAATAAAGACCTCGTCAATTTGAGATAGGTCCCGGGTTCGAACCCCAGCCGAGGTGACAGGATTTGACGAGCTCAAATCTAGTCATCTCAGAAGGACAAGGATGTCATAATACCCAGTTTCTTTCAATGTGTCTCTAAGTGGCTGTAAATTCTCTGATATATTGTATACAGAAGAATAAAGCCAAATAAATCTAAATAAAAGCCCAAAAAAACAAAAAACAAAAAAAAAACAACAACAACAACAAAAAAAACAACAAAAAAAAAGAGCTAAAAGAAACTAAATAGAAAACTAATCAGAGACAACTTGACTTAGAAGAAACAAATGTACGGGAAAATGCTGGGAAACAGGCAAAAAAAACTTTTTGTGAGGACGTTCCAGTTCAAATCCAAGCCATTTTCTACTCAATCATTTCAAAATAAAAAAATAATTTCAAAATTTGCAGACAGCCACGACTCCAACAGACTGTAAACACAGGAATAAAAGCATCTGCATTTTGCGCAAGCGTGACCAATGAAGCTCAAACAATCAACGAAGACAACGGTGAGTCAATAATAAAACAATTAAATGATAATGCAAAGTGTGCGGCCGCAATAAGCCTTGCAACCAAGGCTATCAGCGCTGGACAAATGCGCAAGTGAGTAAAATCAACGATTTCATCAAAGCGGGGGCATAATTACTTACAGCTCCACAAAATAACGGTTAGTAAACAGAGCTCAATACGTCCACAACTGGCACAATAATGGAGCTCTTGCAAACTTTTACTTCTAGCAAATTAATGGATAGAGGTTGTTTCAGAAGTTTAGGCGCACCTAAACCGATAATCTTTGGAATCTTCCGACATTATTTCTAATATTATATAATAAAAATTAATGAAAATGAGTTTGAGAGTTGGCTTTTCATTAAGGAACACTTAAAATCAAAAGTTTGAAGACGAGGGTAAGTTTTGTTTTGATTTGAAGGGTTTAAAAGTGCAAATTCGCCAAAGATTACGGGTTTAGGTGCACCTATACACCTCTAAAACAAACTCTATACATCTGATGTTGAAACGAGCAAAACTGACAAAAATCACTGAAAAAAAGTATAAGATTCAGTGATAAACTCAGAAAGCAATCGTTATGGCAAGATCGCAATGGCAAAGCTACACAGAAAAAAATGGACGTGCTCCAGACACAAACTTTCCGTGTTCTAGACACAAAATGTACACACCAGTACGGGAACGAGTTCTGAGCGCAATATTTAGGTTGAGTTTGCGTCTGAAACGCATCCCGTCGTGTCCAGAACCTGAAATGTTTGTGCTCTGAGCACGTTGCGTACTGGTGTGTATATAGATCGTGTCTGGAGCACATCCTTTTTTTTTTCTGTGTATCATGGGAGATTGCTGTCTAATTTGTCACTCTGTCTCTCTACAGAAACACAGAGATAAGTCTCACATTAAGTAGGAGTCTCCCATGATACCCGCGTTGCTCTGCCATTAAGCCCGATTCTGAGAGTGAATTTTGCGATTTTTTAGTGTACTCATCGTCACTTTTATAGGTTTTTATACAATAATCAACTCATCAAGCACCTGTAGCAAAAGTTTGCTAGAGCTCCATTACACGCTCTCTGTCCCGATTTTTATCTATGTATACCATCTCTAGAAAACTTTTGGCGACATAGTTCCTCTCGGGGTCCAAAAATGTTTACATTATAACTTGACTTAGTTACCTGAAAGAAAAATACTGTGAAAGTACTCCAGCGAAAGTCTGACATAATCCTACTTCAGTTATGCTGAAATTAAAGTTAAGACGACTGTAACTTTGTTGATCCAAACTAATTTTTGCCGGATAAAACTTTACTGTCTGGAATTAATAGGAGAAATACAACGCATCTTTAAAAAAACAGCATTTTGCAATTCACAATCGTATCGATCAGACTTTTTCATGACTAATCCCTGGTAAAAATCATCAAAAAAATATCAGGATGAAATTTGGAACCTGATTTCATGTTGATTTCCTGCTAAAACTCAAACTCACGTGCTAAAATTCAACCCCAAAGTGCCACAGTTAATATCTTTTCTTCGCTTTAATTTTAAGCGCAGAAATTATTTTAAATTATTCGTTTGTAGCGAAAGAGTTCATTGTTCAGCCCCATTGCTTACTATATATTTATTTTCAATCCACACCTACTCAATACATTTCTTTCGTTAATTTTATTTCTATTCAACGGATTAAATATAAAATTGGTGGATGACACAGTTTTTTTTTCATGCATCAAGGTTAAAATTTTATGGCGATAAAAATATCTCAATATTTACAGTAAAATATTTGCGTAGTCCTTCACTCCAAATCACTAGGTGGTCAAATACATGCGAGAAATAGCAAAAAAAAAAAAAGTAATTGGTCAGTTTTTCGGTAAAAATTCTTATTCTTCTATTTTTTACTAGTTTTTTTCATGTGCTGTAACACCGTAAAAAATGGTGGAAAAAGAAAAGAAAATTTAAAATTTTCAAAAAAAAAAATTTAAAAAATGTTTGAGCCCATTTTTATGTTTTTTTATAATGTGACACTGTGGTGATATACACTTTGAAATAAGTCAAAATATACAGTACAATGTCTGATAGAGGGCTTTTTACACCGTGTGACACCGGTGGCTCACTCTATGTATTGAAGGGTTAGAAGCATACATAGATGATTTGCATTGAAGTATACAGCATGCAGTAAATTTAACTGTCTTACCTCCATAGCAAGGTCATACATGCTGATACTTTCTAGGCTGGTGTCGTTGGCGTACATTTTGAATTTTGTCAGACTTTGTCGTCGAAGTTTCAGATTCAAAACATCTCTTATGTATTGTTGATAATATTTAAAACCGACAGCACCAGACTCACTTGTGTTCCAAATTCTATATGATTTGAGGTTGAATTTTTTCTATTAATCGGTTTATTGAGAGTGATTACTAATATGTTTCAATAAAATACTTCGTCTGCAATTTATACTTGAATCAATATAATACATGTATAAGACGGTAGTTTACAATGATATTGTTGCGTCCTTCAATCGTCTAAAATCAGGGGTTTTATAACAATAATTCAATAATAAACTCAGAAAACAGCTATGACGGCTTGTAATGGAGTAGCTAAGCACACACAAAGAAAACCAAGCAGTCAGCAGATCTTGTATCACTGGCAAGCAGTCAATCAGTGTAAGCTTACTTTGACTGTTGTTATTCTTGTAATACCGCTATTCATTCAGTTTCATAGCATATACATGCGGTGATCTAGAGCACCTGTGCCAGGCATTTTTCTTGAGAATGGCTGATTGAAATGTTTTGAAACATATAGAAGTCAGATAGGGAATTGAACCCAAATTTATCATTTGTGATATTTTCAAAAGCTTCCAATAGCCCTTTGCGGCATATTTTGGAGGGGGGGGCTCAGTCACATTTATCAAAAAAATTCAAAAAAGCTCTTTTAAAGGCACCGTAGTGGGCCAACCCTCCTCCCCAGCAAATCCGATAAAATAAATTATTTCGATGCAAAGTCCTAGTACAGGTGAAAACAAAATAATTTGAGGAAATGCCTTCCTCCTGTTTTTTTTTTTTTTTTTTTTTTTTTTTTTTTTTTTTTTTTTTTTTTTTTTATAAGTCCTTGCAACCAGATGACTCGTCTCAAAAGGCGTAGCGTGAAAATTGGCAACGTTGTATTTGTTCATTTAAACCCATGTAAAAGGTAGAATGCAAAGGTATTCATCAAACACTCAAAAGTTCGATCTTTTTTATGTGTCTAAATAGACCAACTGCGACGTTGCCAATTTGCACGCCACGCCATTGCATTAACTCGTCTCCACCAATCACAGTCTTCCATTCTTATCGTCAGTTCGTCCGAGAGACAAACATTTCTAAGATCGGGCTCCAGTTGGTTTATTTTTAAATTTTCTTTAGAGCGGCCGCACCTCCTCACCACAAGAAAAAAAGGAAAAAATGTGGATCGCCTAAAACATGGACGTAAAGCTGACCTTTGAATTACTGCACGGCTTTTGAACGGATCCAAGACATTTGTCGGGCAAATAGTTGCAGCTGGTAAAAATGTAGGCCACGACCGGAAATTCCTATCAATTGAAATAACCACCGGATTTTGACGGTAATGCAACCACGTTTTACCAGCCATTGAAAGTACAATAACAGACATGATAATCAAGACAATTGCCCAAAATATCCTGAAATTAAATTCAGATTCAGAATAAATGATAAAAATAATAGAATTTTGCGTGAAACTCGCAGAGTATTAAATCTTTACCTACAAGTTTTGACATCATCGCGTTGCGAAGATTGCTGGCCTAATGGTCCTCTCACCTTTCCCGAAAGATTTGAATCATTTCTTCCGTTCCTCTTTTTACTTTCTCACTCTTACGAATTTATAAATTGAGAAAGTATTGCAGTGTTGCCAGATCGAGGGTAAAAAGCCGTTTCGTCCCCATTCAAATCAATGTAAAGCGTACGGCTTTTACACCCCAATCTGGCAACACTGAAGTATTGCGATGGTGCAGATGTCTGTCTGTATCCCAGCATGACTTTTGAACCAATTAATACTGTCCATAAACCTCTAAACTTTGCAGATAAGTTAATGCTTTTAAGTTTTATTATTCTTCAGAGAGACTTTCTTTGTTTTTCCGAAATTTTTATAGCAAGTTAATGGAGGATAAAAGGTTTCAATTAAAACCAATGGAAAAATTCGGGTGAAATGTGCAAACACTAAACCTAGGAAAAAATTGGAACACTTCAAATGCAGCTGGTTGAATTTTGATTAAAATTTGCAAAAAACATTCTGCAACCAGCATACTGTATAATTGGGCAGTTGCAAGGGTCTGATAGTTTGTGTTTTTTATGAAGAATATGATGGTACTTGATGAGATGAGAACAATGATGCCTTTGGTTTTTTCCCAACCCTACGAACACTTTCTCACATCAAGCTGAATCTGGGGGGGGGCATCATACTCCCTTATATTTTATAAGGGAAACCCCCAGACCTCCTTTTAATATTATGGGGGAGACCCCCAGACCCTCCTAAAAGGGTTAATGGGACAAACACAAGGGTCTGAAATGTTATATTTTTTTGTAAAGAAAATTAAAATAATTGGCGAGCTGAGAACAAAGATCCCTTTGCTTCCTAATTAAATCCCATTTTTCCGGAGATGAGATTTTGGCCCAAACTACATTGTTTTAAATGGGGAGACGTAGTGACGTCACTACGCACACAATTTTTTACAACTTCACACGTGTGTATCTCCAAAACCGGGACACTTTGATACTATGACGAATAAAAATATACCTATGTGCTCTTTATACCTCTCATAAAGAAATGAATCAGGGTGCAAAATATGCAAGACACTGTTAGACGCTCCTCTATACGCTTGCAGAAATCCAAAAACTTTGTCGAAAGTTTTGAGCCTTTTCTTTTTTCTGGATTTGTTTCTGTCCCACACAACTCTGCAACATATGGAGATGACTATTAGATACAACATAATGGGTCTGTTGCAAACTTTTGCTACAACAATTAAGAGTGTATAGTCTATTGTAAAATCGCCTGAAAAGTCCAATGGTGGCATCAGAAAGCCATGAAATGCAATAATAAACTCACAAGAGGCGTTTAATGAAATCCAAGATGGCGGCAAAATATCGAGCAATCTGTATGCATGCACCATAAACATTTAAGAATAGCCAACCTCACAATATCCATCACAACCAATCACAACGTAAACAAACACATAACCTCAACCTCCAGTGAGGTTGTCAAAGTTGGCAATCCTTGGATGATCACGGTGCATACATTCAGATTCCTCGATATTTTGCCGCCATCTTGGATTTCAATAAACGCCTCTTGTGAGTTTAATATTGTATTTCATGACTTTATGATGCCACCAATGGACTTTTCAGGCGATTTTACATTGGATTAAACACTTAATGTCGCTGTAGCAAAAGTTTGCAACAGACCCATTGTAGAGAGTTACCCGTTGATACTCTCGAGTTTGCCCCAGACTTTAACATTTAATTTAAGCTGATGTTCATGAAATTAAAGCACAGTTATTATGACCTCTGCAAATTGATTCCTGCGATGCTTCGAACTTTAGGAACTTGAATTTTGATTGGCTCGAGGTTAAACTGCTGATGTGTTTTTAATAAAGAGTAGACGAGGACAAGATTTCTAAAAATGTGTTAAATGAATGAGCTGCTAGTTTCATCAAAAATACGACACTTCCTTAGGTAACAGTTTCTATAAAGGAAAAAGCTTATGATTTCTTAACAGTTGCGTTACTGTCATCAGAAAATTTAGAAATGAAATGTGCAGAGTTTTAATTGGAAAACTAGTGCGATCATTTTATGATAAGTTATATACATCCCTCGAACTATAAATTAACACTTCGGGGCACTTCTTTTCAAAATTAATCAGATATAAGTATAAAGCAGAGGCAAGTAGAATAAGTCTAAGTTAGGTCAAACTAACTTTCATTAAGGATATCTTTTTCAGGGTTGATGTGTTTTCAGTCCAAGTAGAGATTGAAAAAGCGTACTTTAAAAAAGTCCATGTTCAAGCAATTCACATATGTTTATATAATTATCATTATTTAATAATTAATTAAGATACTTAAATTGGCATACTTATTACTATTTGTCCATACTTGTTTAAAGCTTTGAAAAGCAAGATTCCAGCAGATAATTTTTTTTTTCTATTTTGGTGAATCGTCTTGCGGTGTATATTTTCCAACCAACTCGGCTCATTATCTTGCGGTAAAATGCCGGTCGGTCAACTCTCGCAACTGCAAATTTTCGCGACGCAAGTATTTTCGAACACATATGCATTTATAATTACAGACGAAAACGCTTACAGCAAGATCAGGTCAAGTCGGGTTCCTTCAATTCGTCGTAAAGGCAGTTCCAGCTCCCCTAAGTACGAAGAGTTAACTACCTTCCCTATATGAACGGAAGAGAGGCGTTCTTTCGAACTAATCTGGTCCTTAGAGGGTTAATAAAGTAACCACTGCAGGTATTCAGTAATCAGCACAGGTACAAGGTGTTTCACGTTTAACCTCAGGAAATTTCGGAGCCGAACATTCAGAATCGCACAAATTTTTGAGAAATTATGAACACGGTGGCTGATTCAAAAAAACTTCAAGAAGCCCCTGTAACCCCAAATATGTGGGGTTTTTGGGGAAAACAAATCGCAAATCATAACTGTTGTCAATTGCAGCTACTTTACGAATTTACAATTTTTTCTTATCTTTATTGGAGACTTTTTTGAGAAAAATTGAAAAATGTGTTTGGACCCTTTCCCTCTCCCAATGGGCTATTGGAAGCTTTTGAAAATATAAAAAAAGGGAAATTTAGGGTCAATTCCCTAGCTGACTTTTTTGTTTCAAGTCATTTGGTTCAGCAGTTTTCGAGAAAAATGCCCTATCTGCGGGTGGTCTGGTAAACCTTGTATATTAAAGACACCGTCAAGGTATTAAAATGGTATATACCTGCTATTGCGGGGATTGAGCTCAATATGTAGATGATCTCTCCGCATTTGATGAAATTAGGTCTCCGTAAGTAGTTGAATTAAAAGTGATTGAAATCACAGACAAAATTTTAAAAAGATACGCGTCGATGATACCGAGGAATCGGTGCTTTAATGATTAGAAATTCATAGAAACCTTCACCTTCGCTTGATATAATAGAACTGGTTATATTATACGCTTTTCCGCGCAACAAAAAGCTTCAGGCAATTGTGAAGAAGCATTTGGATTTTGGTAGATATATGAGCAGATTCAAGGGAGATAAAAATGAAAATTACTAGGTACATACACCACCTCGTATATTTGACTACGTATATTGCACTCTAGAGGTTGAAAGGTTTTTTTTTTTTTTTGTTTTTTTTTTTACTTTTTTATCAATTCAAGTATAATAACACGCATTTTATCAACCTATACGGTGCGGCGTACATGAGACCTCTGAGTTGTTTTTTTTTTCTTTTTCCGTTCCCCCACAGAATGCATATTTCAGTCAAAGACCAGTGGCGTAGCGTGCAATTTGGCAACTAATAATAATGAGTCGATTAAAACCATTTTAAAAAGTCGAATGCGAAGCTGTCCACCAAACACTCAATAGTTATTCGATCTTTTTCATGGGTTTAAATGGACAAACTACAACGTTGCTAAAGTGCACGCTACGCCTCTATCAAAGGCACGATGACCCTGCCATGTCGAACCAAAAACTCAATAGGTAAACAAAGTTGACTTCTGGTCCTTATCTGATGTTGAGGTAAAAATTCCGATGGAATAACGAGGCGGACATTAAAAAGTTTTAAAGTCCACTCATTAATGCAGGAAATCGCTTTCATTTTGAATGACCCGCGATACACCACTGTTTTTATCGGCATACCACTAAATAGACGAAACCACCAAGTTTTATTTTCTTTTCTTTTTTTTTATACATCCGTGTATCGGTCAGGTGTCAATCGAGAAAATGAATATCTTTTTCGCTAACATAAGAAGTTGGAAAGTTCACTTGATGAAATACGGGTCCTGACTCCGTTTTCTCTCATCCTTCATCCTCCCGCCGCGCCACGTCCTCGTCCTTTTTTTTTAACCAAAGAGAGAATACAAAGATCCTGGAACAAACTTATTCCATTGTACGAGAAATACGCCAGAGTTGTCAGACGTGAGATTTTGGGCCGTGTACATTTCTCCCTATGACTCAATATAAAATATTCTGCTTTTCACTTGAAATCTGGCAACACTGAGATACTCGCTGAGGCGCCCCTCCTCTATTATTTGCTTCTCCCCCTTTCATCTTCTTCATTTTTCCAGCTTTTTCTGGGTTCCCCTCACCTCCCCCCACCCCTCACTCTTTCGCCGCCCAATCTCTCTTCAGTCCTTTCAGAATCTTTTCATTTCTTAATTAATTGTGAGGTTGAAATAAATATCCACCGACATTTTTCCTCGTTTCTCTCTGACGCGGGGGCAAAGTTTCTCAAAAGAAAACTCTAAAATTCACAACTGCGCTTGGACGCCTTCAAAAAGTATACTCGGACTGAGAAATCATTCGAATCGTCCAATCTCTCAATTTTAAATAATTTTCCTCCCTACTTTATATGTGAATGATTGTAAATGTTGTGTTATCACTGTCATCTCTCTCTCTCTCTCTCTCTCTCTCTCTCTCTCTCTCTCTCTCTCTCTCTCTCTCTCTCTCTCGCTCTCCCTCTTTCCCCTCTTCCTTTTCCCCTCTCTCTCTCTCTCCCTCACCCTCACTCCCTCTTTCTATCCATCTTCCTCTTCCTCCTCCCCCCCATTCATTATCTTTTTCTCTTCTGGCTACCTAGCTTTGCCAACCGTAACCGCTGATTGCGCAACAGTGGCGTGGCATATAATTTGGCAACGTTGCGTTAACTCCATTTAAACGCAAGTAAAAACCCGATTCGAGGGAGAGCACTATGCACTCCCAAAATTTTCGACCTTTCATACGAGTTTAAATTAACAAAATTCAACGTTGACAGAGCGCACGCAACGGCGCAACGCGACGCGAAGCTACTGTTTCGCAAACATTTTTTCATGTAATTTCATAGAATTCTACGCCTGGTGTCCCTTGGGATTTACATATTAATAATGTTAACGGCAATCGCACCGATTGAGAAAAGATTACAGCTGCGAGTATTTGCATGCATTACAGTCAAAAATTGAACTGAAGCGTGTAATCGTTTCTCAAGCGGTGCGATCAGCGGCGGATTTAAAAATTCCATTAATTATACGCAAAACGGCAGCTCTGGTTGAATGATTGAAACCAAATCAATCGCAACTTGTCAAAATAAGAAGAATCCGACGGGTTAAAATTGTGGATAGCTCTATTGTTTCACACATAAGTGTTATAAGGCTCGAACCAGGAAAGAAACACATCCAAACCAAGTCTGTGATCGAATTCCTTCGATTTTGAAATTTATCTGAACCTGCAGACTTTACGACCAAACATCCAACGGTATTTCAAAGAAACTTGTCAATAGATTTAACTTGAAGTTCGGGGATTGGCTCCTTCAACATGACCTTCTTATTGTCGGTCACGCGGAGAGTTCACTGTTATTTCAATCCAGGCAATCCAGAAATCACAGCCCACCCGGTATACATGTAGAACGTTTGCCGGTCACAAACAAAAAGTATATGCTTTTCACATACATACTAACATATAATCGTATTAGCTCGCGTTGCCAGATCTTCGGGAGATTGGTTAAATCTTCTTTTGGATTCAAATCAAAGTGAAACGAGCATATGTTTTTATTACACTTGGCAATGACGAAATCCATTTAGATACGAGGCAAGGATAATTGGTGCCTGACCCGAAAAAAAAAAAGGACAAAAATTCATTCTCAAGTCAGTGATGCGTGGAGGCTTCGGCCGTGCAATTACAGCTCAACAGTCAACGGACAACCGCGGTGGTGGTGCTCAACGGTTTATCAGTTCATCCATCGATGACGTTCCTCTCCCGCGCTAGCTTTCTCCTTCGTTTTACGATTGTCGCGACGCCCCTCCAGGGACATATTTTTACTTGATTGCTAACCAAACAGAGGCCGTAACCGAAACATAATACGCTCTCTCTCTTCTCTCTCTCTCTCTCTCTCTCTCTCTCTCTCTCTCTCTCTCTCTCTCTCTCTCTCTCTCTCTCTCTCTCTCTCTCTCTTTAGCTATATACTTTTTTTTCAAATATCCGCGTGTGTACCCGCGTGTACCCAGAAACCTCAGAGTTGACGGCATGCTCAGTGAGTGGATGAAGAGAATGGAAAGCACAAGGGCATAAATAGAAAATATACTGCTACACTGCTTCACATAAATAAACTCTAGGCAATATCCTACCAACCAGTAGCGTGTACACAGGAGCTTTTCTTTCTCTCTCTTTCCCCATTTGAACACGTGAGTAGAAAAATGACAGAAACAGGGGATGTCTTCAGCCCCTATCTCTTTCCTTCTCTAGTACATACTCTCAAACTGGAAAAGAGCGAGAGAGATTAGTTCCTGCGTGCGCCATTATGCCACCAACACTTTCTCACATCCAACTCTCACGCCCGACTCAGTTCGGCAGCGTCATCACTACAATAATGGGACTCTTGCAAACTTTTGCTGCATGTGATTGAAAAAATGATTCTTCCATAAAAACCTGTTAAAATGGCGATGAATACTCTAAAATATCACGAAATTCACTCTCAGAATCAGGCGTAACGGCGGAGAGACGCAGGTATCATGGGAGATTCCCATCTAAATTGAGACATATCTCTGTTTCCACAGAGAAAGTGACATATTAGACAGGAATCTCTCATGATATCTGCGTTGAACCACCCTTACCAACTTGCCGTTATCGCAGTTATGCGAGTTGATTACTGAATTTTAGACTTTCGTGATTTTCGCTGGTTTTTACATATCGGATTGTACTATTCATTTGCTGACAGCAAAAGTTTGCGAGAGCCCAATTGAGGAGGGGGCTGCAAAAACAGCACATAAGGAAAACCCTGATTTCGAGAAGGCGTTGATATGATTTGGAAATGAGTATATTTTTTCGTGGTTTTATGCTTTGGACCCTCTTAGAAGAGAATTCAAGAACAAATTGTCGATAAAAAAATTGCTTAGGGTTAAGTTGCGGTCATTTCAGAAAAGAGAGTTATGTGAGTTTTTGCTCCCAACAATTAATTCAACGCAAATTTATTGGGATTCGACGGTTAAATGAAAGAATAATAATTATTTCTCCACAATTGATTGAAATATAAAAAAAATTAAAGGATAATAACTACCCAAATGAAACAAAAAAGTAAAAACTAAATAATAAATTAGGTATCTTCAGCTCAATTGAATTTAAGGTAAAATAACTGCTCAAAATGACTGTCATTCGGTAGACACAGGGGGCATAGGCTGGGAAGTGTAGAGGAGGGTGCTCAACATTCAACACCCTGCGACGTTGACTATTGTTTCGTTGAATCCGCGAGAATTTAGCGTGCCTCTGGCCCTCTGCTGCAGCCGTTAGTGCTTCGGCCGTCTCTATTTGTCTCTGCGACATCTAGAGTGTGCGTAATCTTAGTCCTTTTTCAAATGTTTCTGTGCAGAAAACAACTAGATGACCATAGTGGTATTCCGTAACGGAGCTCTTGCTAGTTTTGGTTCAAAGCGATTGAATAGTTATTTCTTGAGTAAAATCCGGAGAAAACCGCCATGAGCACTTTAGAAAATTACGACAAAATGACTTTAAGATTAAGGCGCAGTGGCGAAACTACGCAGGTACCATGCAAGTACCACTGGAGATTCCTATCTAATTTACCTCTCCTCTGTGAAAAGACACAGAGGAAAGTCTCAAGTTAGATAATCTCCCATATGATACCTTCGTAGCTCAGCCACAACTTTGAAGTCGTTTCTTGAGTCAAATGAGTGAATTTCGTGATTTTATAGTTCACTCATCATTCATTCATTCGCTGGTTTTCACCCAAGAATTATTTATTACTTTGAAAAAAGAAAAAAAAAATATTACCAGAAGCATAACAATATGTGAACCTATATGTAAGTGATAGATAAATTACCAAAAATTCTACTGTTTGTACCATTGTTCTTGAAAATTGTTAGAAAACTCTAGTTCTATGACTATGTTCTGGTATTAACCCCAGCATTTTCTGGTCAAAGTACTAGACTTTCCGTCGATCGCATATCGTTGGGCTTCGGGTAATATAACTAGAAGCTGATTTTGACTATAGCTTTTTTTTCAGTTTTGAATGGAGCTGTTGCAAACTTTTGCTACAGGCTTATTAATAGTTGGTTATGGGGTAATAACCTATAAAAATAACGATTGGCGCACTAAAAAATCACGAAATCCACTCCTAAACTCACAAAATGCTTTTAAATGTGAGACCGTAATGGCGGCCGAGCCCGCGGTTTTCTTATGGAAATTGTATGCTTCTTCTTCTTGTGTGGTGTTGCGAGAACACCTCGTGTAGATGGCGCTGATTGAAGATAGGGAACCCCAATGAAAACCGCGGCCCCGGCCGCCATTACGGTCTCGCGTTTAAAAGCATTTTGTGAGTATAGGAGTGGATTTCGTGATTTTTTAGTGCGCTAATCGTTATTTTTACTGGGTATTACCCCATTATCAACTATTAATAAACCTGTAGCAAAAGTTTGCAACAGCTTCATTGCATAAACAGCAAAAGTCTGCAAGAGCCCCATTTCAAAGCACTAATCAAAACTAAGCGTATCAATGACTGATTTCGAAATTACCTCACAATCCCCAGCTACAGAATGCATTCGATGGAAATTAGAAGAAAGGGCATCCCCATCTCCGCACTCTTCCCTTTTATCATTCGGGAAGAGGGAAAAAGGGGGGGGAAGCTGGGAATTAAATACCTCGCATTTCCATTTTTCTCCCTCTCCAAAAATATTCGCCTTGGCATTATAGAAATCACTGATCGGAGGTCTTCACGACTGTGTCATTATGGGCCCTTTTCCAACAATCCCTCATTAAGTTACTGCTTTTCACCCTCCCGTACCCCCCCCTGTCTTTGCCCCTCCCCTCTTTATCTTCCAAGAGGTTCATTGCTCCCCCTCCCCCTCCTCTCTCTTATCTTCATCAACTCAGCCTTGGGTTTCTCGTCAACTTTGATTTCAGCTAACAAAAGAAGAAGAATTATACTTTGTTTGTTTCATACAAATCTTTGTTTTATGTCAGCTTTAGTTTTTCTCTTTTTTTTTCTCTGCCCCCTCCCTCTTTTCCTCTCTCCCCCTCCCACCTCCCCCAATCTTTCTTTACCACTCTCCGCGCTCGTCATTCCTCAGCTATTTGTTCTTGAATACACCATCCGCAGATCTGTCTTCATGGTGAAGGTCGAAAAGTTAATTGCAGCGACCCTCCTTTGTTCAAATGCCAGCGTTTTTGGCAGAGTTGGAATCAGGTCCAGTAAGGCTAAATGTTTTTTTTTTTTTTTTTTTTTTTTTTTTTTTTTTAAAAAAGATTCAAAAATGAGGAGGCATGGATCCCGCAAAAAAATTTTCAGGAAGGGGTGAAATTATTGACCCCCAATGGAATGAGGGCTGAAACTACCCAGTGATTGGCAGGTCTGTGCCCCCCCCCCTAAAAAAACGGATAGAATGCATTTTTCTTATAGAATACATTCTTCCAAATAGTAACATTTTAGGCTATGACGCTATGACGCATTTTAGACTAATGACGTTCCGTACACTGAATATAGTAGCTTGTGTTGTAGGCACGAATTTGGGTTCACCGACCACAATTTGGATCAGTTCTGTGCATGGGACATAATCAGAGTGTGCCGTTGACTCAAGCTGATTGTGTCCTATGCACAGAACTGATCAAATTGGGCCGGTGAACCGAAATTCGTGCCTACTACACAATTGTGTCGTTTTAGCTTAAGCTAATTTTTTCCGTGTACTGATTCGAGGCAACATGTCGTCTACAGCAATGGAGGCTCGTATAATTTGACAGTTGTTCCTTCATTTGAATCAATGTATAGTTATCGATTACTCTGTTAAACCGCTCTGCTTCACTATCTAATCGATTGTTTTTGGAGGAATCAAATCAAATCAAGGAAAACATTGATGCTAGATTGCACGAGCCACTCCGGGCTAAAGAGCAAATCTCTTAAACATAATCATGACAGTGAAAAACTGTGAGCAATTAGAAAAAAAAATATAAACAGAAATACGGCTGATTAATATAAATAATTGGTTTGTTGACATATAAGGGGGGAAGGGCTGTCGTTTTGCGTATAATTATAATGGCATTTTTCAATTCACCCGGGGATTTCACCCGGGTTGAGAAAAGATCACACAGTTCAGTGCAGTGCATTGATGTACAGCTCAAAAATACTTTAATCTTTAATCATTTTTTCGATCGGTCGAGCCATCGATGACTTTAAAAAACTTGCGGATATTTTAATAACTTAACGGTGATTGCACCCATTGAGAAAAGATACACCAGATCAGAATATTTTCGTGCAGTCGGTCTTTCACTAAACAAACCGTGTAATCTTTTCTCAACCAGCGGACTATCGGTGAATTGAAAAATAACTCTAATTATGCGCAAAACGGCTGCTCTGACACGGAGTAGGATCGGCAGGCTGATTCCGCTCTTTTTGGGCGAAACGAGACGAGAAAGTTGGAATCGATAAATATCATTGGTCTTAACGGCGGCGTCACGCGACAGATTTGAAGTCGTTCGTTTTAGACCGATATCAGACCGAATTATTGTCTTGCTTAAAAAACTTAAAATCTGTCACATGACGCCATTTAATTCAATGGGATAGCTCGATTACAGCTTCTTGTCTCAACTCGTCTATAAGAATGGACTCAACCCGTGAGAGTGATAATAATCGTTAATAAGCGAAAGTACAAACATTTAAATAACAATTTTTTGAAAGAAAAAAGGTCTTGATGAAAGAACTAAAGTGTACTCATATTATTTGAAGCTAGGGTAAAGTTAAACAAGCAGGGAAGCTCCGATACATTGCATGTATTGGAAAAGCGTGCCTGTGAATTGTAAAAATGAAAATCTGCGCATAAGTTGTTTCATTTGGTCTTCTACTCTGCTGGGTTTTTCAGAAATAAGTTTTTCATAAAGGCTTACGCATACATGGTTTAAATATATTTATTGTAATGTAGTTCATGGGAGAAGATTTGTCAATTTATTGTATATTATTTAAGGTACAGGAAGTGCTGTTGGAGCTTTGATTAAGAAAATATGACAATGTATATGCATTTGAGACGTATATTTGAAAAAAAAAATTTTCGAGTCGTTGTTTTGCAGTGACACATTACAATTGGTTCAGTGTTTTGTTCATTTGTGGATTACAGTTGTTTGAAATGCATCAGCCATTCTTACGGAGACATTGTAGTTTGTAACTAACATATGAATTGAATAAATAGATTTATAATATACATGAATGATTCAATAATGAAAATTTGGATGAAATCACTGATTATAGAGTATTTGAAGTTTAAATGATTCTGCGTTGAATGGATGTAAAAGATTCTATTTATAATTTAATAAAATGAGAAAGAAAAGATGGGTAGGCCATGGTTTTGTTGGTGGAATATGGTGATGAAAGGTAAAAGAAGGTACTTAATAAATGTCTACATATTGATAGAGACGAAATAGAGTCATTCCTTTCAATATCTGAATTTTTAGACACAGTATTGGCCGATTTGGATCTGAAAATTAAACAATTACAATTAATGTCAATAAAAGCAATTCCTGCTATGTTTTCATTAAAGGCTTTACTGTACAGAGAAACCTTATGGTGAATACTCAAGATAAAATTAGGCTGAATCATCTACTTTGAAAAAATGCTATGATTAGCATCCAGTAAAAACATTACAGACGTACATACTAATTGAAGTATTAATAATTTATGCATCAACTTTGACAACTATAATTAGTGTAGTCCCCTACTTCATTGCGATGCGTCTCTTCAAGCAAACAGAGTTGCTTACCAGAGTTGCAGAGTTTCTAGCCTTTCATTCGATGACATTCTATCAATGAGAAGCAAAAAAAGTTACGCATATAAAAGCTTTCACCCCTCCCCCCTCTCCATACATGTGCTTATTTTACAAAATTGGCCGTATAGTGGTACCTTTGATGATTATATTTAATTTTTTGGATCCTCTCAAAGAGAGCAAGTATAGTCAGGACTCAGCGCATTAGATTTCAATTATTTTACTCATCGGACAGTGATTAAATACCAGAGGACCTGAATAGAATAAAAGAATTTCGAGTCTACTATATTTTATATACAAAGTGAGCCAGAGCATCCGTTGCTGGCATTTTTCTCGAAAATTACTGAAACAAATGATTTGAAACAAAACAATCAGACAGAAAATTGACTCCAAATTTTTCATATCTGATATTTTTCATAAGCTCCTGACAACCTCTTGGGGTGTATTCTGGGGGGTTCAAACACATTTTTCAACTTTTCTCGAAAAAACCCTCAATGCAGATGTAAAAATTCACTTATAATCTAAAAGTAGAGAAAAAAATTCGTTTTTTTTTTTAAAAATAGGCGCAACGTAGGAATCTGAACAAAATACTTCTGTGAAGAAAGCTGATTTTATAAGCTTTCAGATGGCGCAAACCGCGATGCCGAAAAACGTTTCGTTCAAGAGTTATGACCGCGCGAAGTTTCAAATCTAGGCCAAAAATAGGGTTCCGACTTCGATTCTACAAAAAAATTTGTTGCTCCACCAATAATCGATGAAATTCATTGAAACTTGGTGGAAGCGGGTTTTTTGGGTCGCTGAATTTATTTTTGACATAAGTTTTTCAAAATTCTCAAATCATATATGGCCGCCATAGTTTTTCGTTCAGATTCCTTCATTGCGCCTATTTTTCAAACTCAAAAAACGGATTTTTGGAAACTTCAAAAGTAAAACAAAATGCAAAAAAAGGGTCAAATATTTTTGAACTAAACACTGTAGCACATCAATCGAAAGATCTTTAAAATACGCATCTTTTGGTGCAAAGTTCACGTCAATATCTCTTTTCGTTCAAAAGTTATGGAGCATTGGAGGTTTTGACTTTGACCCCCTGCACTCCCGCTCCCAGTTGACCAAATTCAAAAAACTGCAGATATTCTGAAAGATGATGCTTAGCTTTATCATCCCTGAAAGTTTCATCCATTTTTGTGGGGGGCACTCCTAATGGTAGCCGGATGGACCCCTTTTCATCAAAACAAATACCATTAATTGAGCCTGTCTCGTCCTCTAAAAAAAATAATACAAAAACCATTACTTCGCTTACACTTTCGAACAGGCGTTAATGTTGTAACAATTCCCGAAACTAAAAAATTAAAAGAATACTGATCTAATTTGTTTATTTTATTGAGATCCATTTTCAACCCATAAAAGATTGAATGTTAAAAATTGCGCTAAAAAAAAAAAAAAAATCATTTATCAGCTGATCAAATAAAGGCAAACAAACGTGACTACTTCATTGCGCGCTCTCTAGCGGGTTCTTCTTGAAGCTTTACTTTTGTGAGAAGGTATCCTATAAGTAAAACCATGATCTGTATCGGTTTTATTTCGCGCCTTCTATTCGAAAATATCAGCTGACTCTAGACATTCACAGAGAAAGATTATCAAATTAGTGAACAGGTGAGCCGCAGTGCAGCCAATGCAGCCAAACAATCACCGGCTGCAAAACAATAATAAATAAAAAAAAAAACATAACACAACGACTCGTTATCGGCCGCCCGTACGAAAAAACCCCGAATGTACTTTAAAATCAATTATATATTCAATAAACGTAATAAAATAACACAAAAACAATGTCCAACATAACAAATTAATCATAAAAACAAACAAAAATTTATTCATCGTAAAACCAACACAGCAGAGTAAAATTACAACAAAGTTGGCAACATAAAACGCAAAATATTACCTCACCGCACTCCACTTACCCTCAAAAGTGGTGAGTCCGTCGTTTAATTGGAATTATAAAAAAACTAAAGCATTAAAATGAATCCAACTATTTTTGCTGCAAACTTTAGAAGGTACGATTTCATAATTGTACCATTGCAATCCTCAAAACGCAACAGACACGACAGGAAAAAATCACAAAATTCAAAAACAGCCGATTTTCAACTTTAGGCCACTCAGCATAGGAATACACGTGGAAAGCATAGGCTGCCTTATTACATTGTATACATTGTATTATATTGTTAGCAGCAGAACGATCGGAATAAGCGTGCCATGTTCCATGGGCAGTGGGCACGCTTAAAATAAAGGATGTAACAGTTCACCCGTATACCTTTAGACTCGAAAGCTAGTATCACGATGAACTCATAAATAATGCAATTATTAAAAAATTACCGAATAGCAGATTACTCGGGCCCTGAGCAAAAAATACCTATCATGAGAACATAGTAAGCCTGTACAATAGTGCTTCAAAATGAATTCAAATGTTTGCTCTTTTCGAGTTATTCATTGACGGTATATACCTGTTGATTACGATAGAGGTGCTTGGATAGAAGTTTATTTTCTAAGATGGTAACATAATATGACATCAACCAAACACCTCGAACTTCAATAAAATTATCTTTGAAGCGTAAATATTTTTGGTATAAACTTGTTGACTACCACATCAGATTGAAACCAAAAGAGTCGTCTAACAAGAAAGCAGGGCTGCCAATTTGCGTAAAATCAATGGTATTTTTCAATTCACTGATGATTCCACCGGCTGAGAATAGATTACACAGTTCAGTTGAGTGTATGAATACACTGCACGAAAATACGCTGATCTGTAATCTTTTTTCAGTCGGTGCAATCTCCGTTTAATCATTAAAATATCCTCAAGTTTTTTTAAGTCATCGACGACTCCACCGGTTGAGAAAAGATGACGGATTAGTGTTTTTTCGTGCCTTGGAGTCACACACTGAACTGAATCGTGTAATATTTTCTCAACCGGTGGAATTATCGGTGAATTAAAAAATGTCATTAATTATACGCAAAACGGCATCTCTGCAAGAAAGCATCCCGAACAGAAACGACACGACTCGGTGGGCGACAATGCGAAAGAAAGCCGAAAGCATCGAAAGTACGATAATGAAGAAGACAAATGAATAAAGGAGAACGCTAACAACATGGATCCGTTATTCACCTCCAAAAACATTCTTGTTTCGCCAATTCAAAAGGGGAACTCATCAGAGTGTTTTCATCTTGGTCTTTTATAGATTCGACATATCCCACGTATATGTATGAAAAGAAGAGGCCGCAGGAAAAAAGATTGAACGCAACGCGTTGAAACTTTTCTTATGAGAAAATCTTGCCAAATTTCGCGCCAAAAAAATAACTTCGATCGGTAAAAGACTGTTTTAGTAGAACGAATCGTAGCGATTGCCATCCGAGAACCTCTGGTTCAAAACAAACTCTGATTCAATGTATTTTCCCCATAAACGCACTTTTGTACTATCGACGAATTAAAGATTGTCGCGAGATTTTTACGAGCTAAGTTTCGCCTTCAAGGTCCTGGTTCAACCACTCTTCATACTCCTCACACCTTGCTGGTGAGAGGCTAGAGCGGGTGGGGCGGGAAAGCCGTCGCAGATCAGTCCCAAACTTACACCCATATCTGAAAATGTGTGAAAATCTCGCGACAATCTTTAATTCGTCGATAGTACGTAAATATAGACTATTATAAATCAAAAACATTTTGCGATCTTTTTCCGATTATGAATTCTTTTTCCTTAAAAATGCTTAATTATGCCTGGTTCCTTCACTAAAACTGCCGAATTCAACAAGATTCTGATTAAACGATGCATTTGAAGTTTAGAATTGCCCGCACTTTTGAACGGAAATATAGGCTATTGAATCAAACAATTTTTGCGATCTTTTTGTGATTATGAATTCTACTTGCTTAAAAAGGCTTGATTATGCCTGGTTCCTTGACTAAAACTGCCGAACTCAACAATATTACTGATAAAACGATGCATTTGGAGGTTAGAATCGCCCGAATTCACTGCAGATTCCCGCCCATTTCCACAACAAACAACAATAACACAAAGAGTAAACAAGAGTCGCAATTGAATGGAAGGCCTGCGTGGTCAACGTAGGTAAGGTATCCGAACGCGGGCTGGCCTCTGATTGGCTGCAACGGGTGGAGCAAAAATGACTCGGGGTATAGGGAAAATAACACGGGATTTTCGTTCCGGGGCGTTTATCTCGAAACCTAAGCAAAATAATATCCAAACAATTTATACGAGTCGATTCAGCAGATTTTTCCGAACAATTTGATAGGTCATAAGTGCCACTTTATTGCAAATTAGAAAAGACTGTTTCAGTTGAAAAGTACTCACAATAGTGAGTTACTGAAACACTGCTCAAACACACGCCAATCATGTAATCACACTATTGTGCGTACTTTTAAACTGAAACAGTCTTTTCTAATGGGGTTGTTGTAAAGGTCGGAATTTTATGTTTTTGATTACAGATTCTGAAAACGTTCGCCGAGTAGAGCATTTTCGTTTTTTGTTTTTTTCCTACGACCAATAGAAGCCGAGATAATCGACTTTGAAACATCGCCAATTATTGCATCATATATACTAATTATTGCGCAATCCAGTGCACTACGGTTCTCATATCTCTTAAACTTCCAAAAATAATCCTATCGACCTACACCTCATTTTGAAGCAGAAGTCAAACGGAATCGGTCTGTGCAAATCTTAGGTCACTAACTGCTGTCGTTCCAAAATGGCGCCGATCCAAATATTAAGATGGCGCCAGAATATAAAAATAAAAAACCCCGCCATTTTGGAACGACAGCAGTTAGAGACCTGAGATTTGCACAGAACGATTCCGTTTGACTTCTGCTTCAAAATGAGGTATAGGTCGATAGGGTTATTTTTGGAAGTTTAAGAGATATGAGAACCGTAGTGCACTGGATTGCGCAATAATTAGTATATATGATGCAATAATTGGCGATGCTTCAAAGTCGATTATCTCGGCTTCTATTGGTCGTAGGAAAAAAACAAAAAAACGAAAATGCTCTACTCGGCAAACGTTTTCAGAATCTGTAATCAAAAACATAAAATTCCGACCTCTACAACAACCCCATTGCAATAAAGTGGCACTTATGACCTATCAAATTGTTTGGAAAAATCTGCTGAATCGACTTGTATAAATTTTTTAGATACTATTTTGCTTAGGTTTCGAGATAAACGCCCCGGAACGAAAATCCCGTGTTATTTTCCCTATACCCCGAGTCATTTTTGCTCCACCCGTTGCAGCCAATCAGAGGCCAGCCCGCGTTCGGATCCCTTATCTACGTTGACCACGCAGGCCTTCCATTCAATTGCGACTCTTGTTTACACTGAGAAAAAAGAAATAGCTGGTGTAACCATCCCGGGATTGTCAACGGTTTTATGCATGAGGGAACCATACGTATGGTTGAGGAAACAAGACGGATTGTCCACGCGACAATTCGAAATGGATCAAAGATCCATAGCGTTCTTGTTAGGCTTAGATCGTTTGCCTAACCATCTTTAATGGTTGCCCCATCCATTACGTGTGGCTTTCTAGTTCCAACCATTCCCGATTGTTACTGAAAGCGCCCTGTTACTTCCATTATGGATGAGGTAACCATATCTGCCATATTAGAATGGTTCGTCGATGCATCGGATATGCATCGCCGAACAATATGAAAGAATGGTCGTCCACCATCCGATTTTGTTAAGTCAATATGTACACGTTAACCATATTAGAATGGATAAAAGTTAAGATGGCGCCGTAAGATACGACCGTTAAATTGCTTTGAGTTTTTACGTTGTAGCATCTTAAAAGGATTCATTATTGTCGGTACAATAAGTATCTGAAGTATCTGCATTGAGAGACAAAAATGTTTTGAAATCAGTAAAAGTTGTAAATTAACGGTTATTTCAAAACTCGGCGTCTTGTTCCGAATCAAAACAGCGACCACGACTCGGGAGTTCTCAGATATTTATCTTCATTTATCTCGATATAATTTGATGGAAGATGTGTACAGGTGGTACTGAATGGTTGATGAGGATACGAAACGAACCAAAAGTTCAAACAAGTTTTGAGTCGAAATAGTGACTGGGAAACTCCTAAAAGTGTTGAGAAGAAGAGCTCAGAACGATAGCCGCAGTTAAACACAAGACTCAGGGTGCGCAAAGAAACTTCTTTGAAAGCGAACGGTTCCTCAGTAGAACAATTATATGGTTTAATTCTTGGCCACACCTCCAATATCGAGTGGTGGCCGACTGGTACGGTGCTGGATAGCCGCGCAGCCAACACGGGTTCAAGTCCTGGCCGCGTTGCCTTCTTTTTTGCGATTTTTCTTTTCCTATTTGTGGCCTAAATTTAACAATCTTGGATGGTCAGACGGACCATCCAGAATGGTCAAGGCAACAATACTGAATGGTTGGAAGAACCATCTAGAATGGTCAAGGTAACCACCCTGGATGGTTACTCAAACAACATGGATTTAACAATCTTGGTATGGGTGGCTTAACCACATAAATATGGGTTGTCTGGGGACAATCCAGTATGGTTAGCCGATCCATAATTATGGATACGCCAACCATATTTTTTTCTCAGTGTACTCTTTGCAATAACATTCGGGTGATTCCAACCTCCAAATGCATACGTGTCCAAGACCGTTTCGTTTTATTTTGGTGCACGAAAATCACTGTAATAGTTTAAAATTGAGTAATAAACTCAGAAAATAGCTGCAACGGCAAGATTGTCATGGCGGAGCTACCCAGGTATCATTGGCGATTCCTGTCTAATTTGTCACGTCCTCTACGGCAACACAGAGATATGTCTCAATTTAGATAGGAATCTATCTCCCATGATACCTGCGTAGTGCGTAGCTTCGCCACTAATCCCAACTCTGAGATTAAATTTTCTGATTTTTATTTAGTGTTCTCATCGTCATTTTCACAGGTTTCGTTTTGCAAGAACCGAATCTTCAATCACCCGTAGCAAAAGTTTCCCCATTGTTTGAATAAGGGATAATCTCTAATTTTCATGTTTATAATATGTCCTCCAGGTTGTGTTTTCTGATTAGCCATGGCGGCTACCGTCGTCCTTATGATGTAAAGTATAAATAAATACATATACTAAATAAATACATGAATAAAAATGTTAAAATTGGAGAGTTTCCCCTCTCTATTTGGCAACAATGCAAGTCTAGTTGTCCCTCTTTCGACGCATCGGGCGCAAGTGGGAGTAAGAATCGCTCGCTCGAATTTATGATGAGATCGCAGTTGTTCTTACGATGTCAAGACGAAGTTCTTGCTCCGAATTTTGTTTTGTTCCTTGTTCATATCAGCGGATACGAACACGACTTCGCTGCGTTCAAGCTGAGACGGGACGACTTTCACACTCACTCAGATGATATGAACAAGAACATGTGCTCGAGAACCGAGCTCAAAATAACTTCGTAAATGAACGCAAAAAATGAAAAATTAATTTTGAAATATCTGTGGTACAATATGTTTTCCAAGCTTTTCTGCATTTTATAATAGCAGAAACAGAGTTTGGAAAATTTTCTTTATTGATTACATAATCGATTACATCCAAAAATAACTGAGCATATAGGATCAAAGCAATAATTAGGTATGCCAATTTTGATCAAAGTATATTGTTGTTTTATATGAACTGTTAAAATATATGATTTAGTAAAAACTCAACGACTGAGTTGATGGATTACTTGTACTTTATTAATTACATGATAAATGATTTATACATAATTACACGATGAAGCCGGTTATCACGGATGAGAGTTCAATACGAGAGAGCAGAGTAAGTAACAAAAGCGGAACGTTTGAACATGAACCGAACATGGTTCGTCACAAGGAATTAAATGGTTCAGTAATTCAATATTCCTAACATGAACAACCAATTTATTTTATCGTAACACGTTGCGTTGGTTACAGTGAAATCGGTACCAGACGGTACGGGTTTATCAGGTAAAAGAAGAATGTACTTAATTTGGAAGAAACAACTGTCCAATCTTTGCTCATGCACTCACTCGTTCTCACAGCTCGTCCTGAGCTATATCATATCGTTATAAACACAGTACATCTCTCTCACCCTCACGTGGCCCCCATGTATCTCACTGTCACCGTTCACCGATATAATCGTACAAAGATACATTTTTTAGATTTTTTTTATTTTTTTTTAAAGTTAAGTTTGGAACAATTAACAAACTTGTTTTCCGGATAACGCCAAGGTTATAGATTAAAGAGGCATGCTCATCTGACTTCGCGCCACGAAGTCAGTAGCGCGCAGTTCAAAATCCAGATCCAAGATGGCCGACAAAAGCAGAAAACATTGTATACTCTTTCCAGAAAACATCGGGCTATTTTCTGCTTTTCTGGAGAGGGAGCCCTATGTTTTCTGGAAGAGTATACAATGTTTTCTGCTTTTGTCGGCCATCTAGGATCTGAATTTTGAACTGCGCGCTACTGACTTCGTGGCGCGAAGTCAGATGAGCATACCTCTTTAATCTATGACCTTGGGATAACGCTACCTCTACAACCGCCTATATTTTTGAAAACAAGGTTGAAAGAATTAAAACATGAAATATCATAATTCGGGATTAATTAGACGAATTTGTTGAGGTCATCATCACATAATTTCTAACTTCAACTTGAATTTTATTTTGTTTTTTTTTAGTTTTGTGTTTTTTTGTTTTATTTTTGTTTTATTTTTTCTCGGAGCCAATCGACCAATGACGCAAATGTGATTCCATCCTAAACCAGTCTGAAGCTCACTGTTCTCAAGTCGAGCTACTCTGGCGCCCATACAGTTGCGTCCGCGCGCTAATTTATATGCGTCACTTCGGACGGCAATATCCGCGGCATCACATATGAGATGCACGATGCAACCATCGAAATCCGGAAGAGATTACCTCTTATTCGGAGGCCAGCAGAGCAGAGTAGGATGGACGACTAGAATATAAATAAAAATAAATGAAATTGAAATAGACAAAGCAATGAAACATTAACCAGGGGAAGGGGGCGGATAGATAGTGGGGATATAAGTCGGCGATGGGGACATAAAACCCCCGGTTGGCAACCTCATAACGTGTCCCTGCCGTGTCGTAAATAGGGGCGAAGAACATAAAATTATAGTATAGGCGTAAACGAGAGACTCACCGTAAGGTGTGCTCTCGGTCCCTGCTGTCCTTGGCTCTTACCCTCGCCCCCCTCCCCCCGATAGCAGCACTCCTTCCCCTCCCCTCCCAGATCGCACTCTGGGGCGATTCTTGGGAGCCTTCGGACATGACACACATTCATTTTTCACCTCAGAAAAATTTCAGGAAGTCTTGAAGTTCGCTACAGCCAATGGAGGAGCCATGCACTCCCTGGTAAAAATGCAGGGCTGCCGTTTTGCGTAGAATCAATGCTATTTTTCTAGTCACCGATGATTCCACCGGTTGAGAAAAGATTACACAGTTCAGTTCAGTGTATGACTGTAATGCACGAAAATACTCGCATCTGTAATCTTTCCTTAACCGGTGGAAACTCCGTTGATTAATTAAAATATCCGCAAGTTTTTTAAAGTCATCGACGACTCCACCGGTTGAGAAAAGATTACAGATGCGAGTATTTCAGTTTATCATAGTCATGCACTGAACTGAACTGTGTAATCTTTTCTCAACCGGTGGAATCATCGGTGAATTGAAAAATAGCATTGATTCTACGCAAAACGGCAGCCCTGTAAAAGTCTGTATATACAGGTCCATAACCAATGGGGCTCTTGCAAACTTTTATAACAAGCAAATGTTTAATTGAATCTGATGTAAAAACCAGCGAAAATCACGAAAATCGCACTGAAAAAGTATAATTTTCAGTGATAAATCCAAAAACCTGCTATAACAGCAAGATCGAACGTGATGGCGAAGCTACGCAGGTATAGTGTGAGATTCCTGTCTAATTTGTCACTTTCTCTTCTGAAACACAGAGATACGTATCAAATTAGATAGGAATCTCCTGTGATACCTGCGTAGCTCCCCCATGAAGCCCAATTCTGAGTGTGAATTTTGTGGTTTTTTAGTGTACTCATCATCGTCATTTTTACAGGTTTTTGTGCGCTAGAATCAACTCTTTAATCACCCGTTGCAAAAGTTTGCAAGAGCCCCATTCTCTATATAAAGTATAGATATGTATGGATTCATATCTATATTAATGGATTTTGTGTGGATCTAAAAAGAAATCAGACACGTATATCAATACAGATCCTTACAATAACTGCGAATCCATATGGATCATAGGTGTTCTGTGTTCGCGGAATTGCAGTTGTGGACTCATAATTATGGACCTTTTTTACCAGGGCTCCGACTGGATTTTGACGGCTCCACCGAAACTGTATGAATGATGTCATGCACAGAAATTAAATGAAAAACATTTTAGTTGAATTAACTTAAGTTTTCGTAAGGTGCAAAACAGGTTTGGTACACAGAAAAAAATATTATGTGACAATTATAAAATTATTGCTAAAAACGAGGAATAGACTTTACGTTGCAAATATTATAATTCGAAAGATGCCAATTCAGAAGGAAAGATTGCTCAGATTGCAACAAATATTGCTACTTTATAAAATTAGGGGGGGGGGAGCGAGAAAGTAAAAATTGTTTGAAAAGCAAAAAATATTGCAAAATCAGCAATATTCTTGAATCTGTAGCATTTCACAAACTGCATTTGTTTGCACTGTAAAATGAATTGTCCGATTTTTTTTCAGTGTTTTGCTATTGTAACATTCATATTTGTTTCTGTGCACGCTCAACTAAACATCTTTCACTGGATCGGTTTGGTTAAGTTTGGTTTGGTAGCCGAACAAAAGCCTTTTTTCCCCCGCCTGATTTCAAAAATAAAGATTCCATGAAAAAAATGGAATATGCGACGAAAAAAATTCAGAATAAAAGTTTTTTGTGGAAATATATCAACATCAAAATACGAAAGAGCAGAATCGAACAGCAGTAGCGGTAGGCAAACATGTGTGGAGTGGGTACACCCTAGGCCGAAATAAATACCTATACTCTATTCAAGATAAGAAGAAACTTGGCGAGTCAGGTAGAAACGCACTACTTTGCAACGCGGCACGCATTATCGCACTGAATCGTTAAGTTCTAGAGCCGTTGTGCTCACTGGAGCTTTGTCCGACTGATGGACCATCATGTTGGAAGGAGCAATACCGAAAATTTCCAACTAACAAATAATGTCTATGTACACTTAAAATTTCATTGGTTATTCTTTCTACATTTCTTATGCTATAAAGTAAATTAACAGTTATTCGGATCGTATTTTATTAGATCTATTCTTGCGTATAAACGGGTCCTCTCCGCAAAACATTTTTTTCAATGCAGTGCGTATGATTGCGCGGGTCTACTTCTGATTCATTACCAACTTTTGTGGACCAATTTTTTAATAGCCGTATTTATAAAGTAATATTTCATGTCGTAGACCTGTTTTCCTGGACCTTTTTGTCAAGTACGTCCTGGATTGATTATTAGACTTCTTGCCTGTGAACCTAATAAATTATAGACTTTTTATCAATAGACGTAATTTATTAGAGGTGTAGACCAGTTTTAGTAGAACAAACGACCTGAAACCACTTGATTAAGGGGACGGATCATCGATCGAGGAATGTACCTTTTTAGTTCTTGCCGTAATGGGCTTTTTTTCAGTGAGAAGCAGGAAATTGAAGACTGACCAATCAATTGCCGGTTTCACGTTTGAAAAAGGCATCTAAGTCAATCAAATTCCTGGATTTTAAATTTGCCGCTTATTACAATAAAATAGTCTATACTTGTCCATCAATTAGAACAAACGTGTTAGAAAGAGACAGAGACAGGGATAGAAGACAAACTCTCGTAACGGCCCTGTCCTTGGTCCTTCTCTGACACACTGTGATGTCGAAGTTCAAGAAGGCGGTGAGAGGGATGCAGGGATGAACAAAGCCGTGGACTCGTCTGTATTAAAGATCTGTACAGATCTGTTGTCTGTAAAGATGACGTCATATTCAGCCATAGAATCAGTGCTTATATCTACTTAGTCAATTGTTAAATTTCTCGCCACAACTTAATGGACTTAAAACCAAAGACATCCTTGATCTCAGCTTATCAAGTACCCTTCCAACTGCCCCCTTCAGCATTGCCAGATTTCGAGTAGAATCGTGCGTATTCAACAATAATTCTAATTAAAAAGTACAAAATCGGCTACAAATTATGTAGAATCAAAACTCATCGTAGAACCAGCATAGAACAGACTTTACTTGCTTCAGCGAAGCAAGTTGCGATTAGATAGGACTCCCCAATTTTGCGCCGCTCATTTGACCGCCATCTTTGATTTTTTTTTTAATCGCATTTATCGAGTTTATATATGTGAGTGGCTTTTAAACCTTATACAAAAAAAAAAAAAAAAAAAAAAAAAAAAAAAAAAAAAAAATCGATCTTCAGGAGCTTCAATTGAATTCCAAAGAAATCGATATTGTTGTGTTGGTTCAAATGGGATGTACAAACGATCGTTGATTGTTCACTAGCAATGGTATAGCTCTTTGAATAGCGATGTCTCCTCCATAAAAGCCTAGACCAAACAATCGATCATTAGGAGATTAGATTGTGCATCCTCAAAATCGATAATTTTACGGGAGCTCAAATGGAAGCAAAATTATGATCGATTGCTCATTAGAGATATTTCCAATTGGATATATGAAGGGGGAAAAACGGCAGTGCTATCTCCTGTAATTTTCTTGCAATGGTGTCTCAAATAATTGAATACGTTGAATCCAAGAGGATTTTTTTGGGGCGTGACGTTGAAACCTGATGAAAGTAACCACGAAGGAAATCTCTTATGGACGTTTTTCACGCAGAAACGGTTTATTTGACTCATATTTTTTAACCTTTAAGTTTAAAAAAAAAAAAAAAAAAAAAAAATGTGACAAATACATTTGAAATTGGTCATAGACGAAAGTGCAAGTGTTTCGGAAAGCTATCTGAACACAGAAATGGATACAACTGTTTCTTCTGGAAGGATTTGCATAGTAAAGAAACTAACTCATTATGGAAACGAGCTAAATTTTCTCACCTGGATAGCTGCGTTAAAATTCTGTGTTCACATAACCACTCTTAAACACTTGCCTTTTCGTTTAAAATCAATTTCCACTGGATTGCTTACAATTTTTGATTTAAGGTTAAAAAAATTGAGGCAAACAAACCAACTTCAAATCGCCCATGCTGTCACACTTTGAGATGGGACTTATGACATGTATCAGCCTCTCTATCGCTGTAGCTCGTTGGTTGAATCACAACTTCCACTTAAATCCGAACTTCCGGTTAAATTTCCAAAAAAATGTCTGTTCAGTTCCTCTGGGTGCCGTGCGTTTCCCCTCCCCCATTCCACCCTCTTCTATTGTCACCCTCCCCTCTACTTCCACCCCTACCCTGCAGTCTTCATTTTTGTTTACAATCAGTTTTCATGATCTGTATATTACTTTTTTGAGCGCCCAGTTCGAAATTGTTAATTCGGCACAACGCGACGTACACCAACCTACCTATCAGGTCGCTGATACTCGCTCTTGGAGTCAAGCCGTATCATCTAACGACCACCCCAACTGTTTCACCGATAGGCAATAGCTGCATCATCCCTCCCGTTTCCATACCCCTGTTGTCAAATAAGGCTGTTTTTTCTAGGCAATGACAATTCGTTGCAATGTGGCAACAACGGATTCCCTCCATTTAAACCAACGAGCTATAGCGATAGGGGATGCCATATATGTTATAAGTCCTATCTCAAAGTGTGACAGCCTGGGGAATCTGAATCTAGTTTGTTTGCTTCACTTTTTTTAACCTTGAATCAAAAGTTGTAATTAATCCAGTGGAAATTGGTTTTAAACGAAAGTGTGCAAGTGGTGAAGAGTGGCTATCTTGGACACAGAATTTTAATACACCTATTATATCCAGGTCATGGGCGGCGCGTGGGGTCAAAAAGTGGGGGGGGGGCTAAAAATCAACAGTTTTTTTTTCCTTCTTCTTTCTTTCTTTTTTCTTTTGGAACACTTGTAATTTTGACTTCAAGGGGGCTAAAATTTAAAAATACTGAAAATTTGGACTACATAGACACTTGAAACAATTTGGTTAGGAAAATTTTTGAAGAATATAAACAAAAGGTGACAGTCTCGTTTCCTTAGTAACTTCTGAATGAAGCAGACAGATGGTGATGAGAAATTTATAACGTTTTTTCATTCTTCTTTTTCTTTCTTTTTCCTTTTTCCCTTTTTTCCTGTTTTTCTTATTTCTTTTTTTCTCGTTCAAAAATTTTTTTAGCCCCTCGTTCCCAAAAAAGTGGGGGGGGCTATAGCCCCAATAGCCCCTTATACGCGCCGCCTATGATCCAGGTGTAAGAAAGTTTCGCATGTTTCTGTTACGCGTCAGTTTCTCTATCGTGCAAATCCTTCCAGAAGAAACAGTTGTATCGATTTCAGTGTTCAGATAAAATACTTGCATTTTCGTTTATAGCCAATTGCATGTATCTGTCACAATTTTTACTTTTTTCTTTTTTTTCTTCTTTAATTTAAAGGTTGAAAAATATGGGGCAAACAAACCGATCCTGCGTGAAAAAAGTCCATAAGAGATTTCCATCATGGCTATACCTTAGTGAAGTTTCAATATCACGCCCCACTAATCCTTTCTTTTGCTATAGCTCGTTGATTTAAAACCACATTAAATAATCGATCTTCAGCGGATTTATACTGGAGGAAAATGATACTTTGGGTAAGCATAGGTTCAAACGGCAAAAAACATGGTTGCTATGTAGCACAAGCCGTCACTGTTCCTTTATATTTAAAAAAGATATAGTAATCCAGAGCTGCCCTTTTCCGTGTATTTATATAAGAACTCTCCTACTTGACTCAATGTATTTTTTTTTTAAATTTCCGCCAAATTTGGCAGCACTGGAGTAAACCTCACAAGATTGGCAACACTGTCTCTGAGCAATATCCAATTTTTCTACGTGAGCTGAGTACCTCGATAAAATTCCCGGTTTATATACTTCTATACCCTTTTCCAGCTAGAGTGCTTATTACTGTTTTTACTTTTTTACCGTCTTTTTTGACCATAACTAAAAGGATGCGATCCAATATAATTCAGCCATAGTATTGAGCTATATGACATTATAACCTCTCAAACTGATTCAACAAAAATATTTATATTAGATCCCTTATAACCACACAAAATCACTGCAGAGCCCTGAGACGATTGCTCGTAAACGACCTTGTCCATCAACTGTATTCTGATGTGATCCATTTGATGGGGACTGCGTTGATTACGGAGGATGCACTTACAAGAGAAAAATCAAGAGAGTCCAGAATTTGTTTTGCACAGGGACGATATTGTTATGTGTCAAGCTTATTGGCCGTAGCTTTTGGATTATGTCGAGTAGATGGCTCGGTGGAAAAAAAAAACCGGTGAAACAGAATCCTGAGTGTATTGGCCCCGGGCCGCTGCAGGCTTGCTTCGCGAACAGCATTAGTAACGTAAACAATTTCACATGTTATACGATACCCTTCACTTCAGCTTCCCAAGTAGAGGTTTCCTATCCTGTCCGATTTTATATACAATTATTCTCCCTTCCCCTTTTTGGCGCGTCCCGTCACCACCGCACCGTCAAAAACCTATACTGCTTTTTAAAGCACGGTCTTCTCCAATCCATGCGCCCGCACAACGTAACGGTGCACTACGGTCTGAGATCGTCAAAAAGTGGCCAAAACTCAGAGAGTAAATTTCTCATAAATTTATCATTTATAAACTTTCAAGACCAAATTTAATCACACAAAACACTTTCAGCAAGGTATTTGGCCAGGAAAAGTCACTGGAAGTTTTAAATTAAGCTTAAAAAGGTCGACATTTATGATATGTGATGATTTTTTTTTTTCCCCCACTGATTTTTGGCCATTTTTTTTTCGATCCCACACTATAGTGCGGTGACGCACCATGCCACCATGCATTCGTCACATCTAAGGTGGTTGCCACAATATCACATGATACTGTGAATTTCACGTGAGAATTTTACGTGTTAATAACCCTTTTACAATCGGGTCCAGGTTCTCGCAAACACTCCAAGTTATAACTCACTCAAATTCAATAGGTAGTTAATATGCGTGTTCATTTTGCCTATCCTCTTAATTGAAGGCGCTCAATGAAACATGATTTTGCGAATGTTAACAATTTGGAGTAGCTTTTCCTGTCAATGGGAGATCGAGTTACGAAGACGAATAACTCGGGCGTGGAGTTGAAAGGGTTACGAATTTCACATGATATAACACGGCGAAAAAATTGCTTATCGTAACTATACGGAAACGGATCATTAAAGATGGACCAATAAGAAATTCCTTTTCAAAAGAACCACAATTTTCAACGATTCGTCTTCTTCATATCAGTACGGTCAATTAAATCGATGAAAATTATGATAACTACAGAAAGAATTTTGCTTCAATCTTGAGAATTAATTAACAAGAATTCTAGCAATTACAGAAATAATTTCCTATTGTCTATATTTCAAGAGAACTTTTTTCTCCTCCCGGGGCCGAACAGAGTTGTACTTTTTGACAGCAAATACCTACGTTGCCAACGTTTGACAGCTGAAACTTCACTTTTTTTCTCCAAGTGGCTCACTCAAAAAAGATACTAACCCTTCCAAACCTGAAAACATTTTTTGTTCGGGAACAGATTTTTGGCCATCATAGCTGATCTGGGCGCAATTTTCTCATATAAAACGATATGCATATCATATTTTCATTCTATGTTATTCAGATGTACATTGAAATGTACACCAGGTATAAAAGGGTTAAAGGTAAAAACATGAAGGATTTTTGTCTTAGTTGTCTACTAAAATCCCTATTTTTCCCACACTTCATTTTTTTTTTTTTTTTTTTTTTTTTTAACGTGAGCTTTGCAGGAAAAAGTGAAGGATAGTTGCCAAATTTTGACAACGCCCGAAGTTTTTTCTTTGAAGGTCTTTATTCGTAAAAGTCCCGTCCATATATCTGTGTCCATGCAGACGTAAAGATTTTTGTCCGCGTTGCTCATACGTATGCTGCACTGTGTGTCAGTGCTTTTCATTCCGGACACATGTTACAAAAAAAAAAACCGAGTTTGAGGAAACACTTGAACAATCGAGTAGAATCCATTATTTTCATTTGTAATTATTTTCTGACCAACGATTTCAACTAATAAAGCTCATGTTCGAATTTCAAAAAGCTGCTCTGTAGAGGATTTTCAGCGATGTCAGTAAAATCGCTTTGCCAACCAGATGGTAATTGGATCATAATTCAGTCAATCAAATTCGTTGATTTTGATCCAGTGGTGTCATGAGTCACATGGAATGATTTTCAAACCTACACTACCGTTGGTGAGTGCTGCACTGACGTTTCAAAGAGGCTGTGATTGTATGAAACACTCAATAATAGTAGTTGACATTTTTCGTAAGTGATTATAAGATTATCATAAGGATATCGACACAGAATACTACAAAAAAATGGAAACTTCGGTTCATTTTGAAACATTATTTTCTAGTCCGCCAATTTGAGAAGCTCTTAAATATCCCCATTCAAAGCAATGCGAAAGACAGGGATATAACGTAGTCCATCTAACATATTGGCGTAAGTCAAATCCAACATTTCATGATCATCTTTCACGTTTTAAATTTTTCGAAGGACAATTCGTGGACAAATAGTTGTAAATATTTTGCCTTTGTTCTTCATGAGTCATGGAATTACAGAAAAATATTAATTGAAGTAATTGAATAATTGGTTGCGGTTATATAAAAATGAAAATGAGTTTGAAAATTTTGAAACGTTGGATTCAACTTACGCTTATACGTCAGATGACCGACGCCGACGATATGTCTGCCACACTGAAAATCATCAATTGTTAAAGCAACAATTCAAAATTTGCCGATTTAACAAAAATTGAAAGTTGCTAAATCAACCAGGGTTCTCTGTTAAGTTATAACAATTTATTTGCTGAGTTTACAAAAATAGTTGTTAAATCAACCACATAATGGTGTTGTTCAGGAACAACATCATTCGGTTTTGAACTTTGCCGCTCGCGCTTGAACTCCGCGGGGTTCCCGCGTCAGTCTCCTTGGCTTCCGCCCGCTACCGCATGGTCGCGCCTCGCGCTACTGTCCCCACTCCCGGCTCTACTCGCGCAGCTCGCGGCATCGCTACTCGCACGCGCGCTACGGCTATATAAGACGGTGCCTGCCGCAGCTCTGTTCAGTTCAGTTCACTTTACTCGTGCAGCCCACCAAAGCTCTCTTACACGGTAAGTTCTGATCTCTAACATTTGAGGCCACCAAACCTCGTTTATTAAAGACGAGGCTACCATACCTCCGTCTTGTTTCACTGAGACCACCAAATCTCCTTCTTAAGACCACCAAGTCTTCGAGGCCAGCTAACCTCAAAACTACTCCCAAGCCCCGTAGTTTCTGGCCACCAAGCCACCCGCGTCACCAAGCGCCTAACCGGTCACCTAGCCGCCCAGCGTCACCAAGCGCTCCCTTTCGTACTTTCTTAAAGTTACTGTCGCCACCAAACGACACCAATCAGCCGCCACCAAACGGTTGATCTCGACTCACCAAGGTCACATCGGTGCTCACCAAGGCCCATTCCTTTGTGGCCATACAACCAAGCCCAGAGTAGCCCTAGGAGCCATACTCTTGGGGGTTCTCCCGCGCCTCCAAGCGCAAAAAGACCCAATCTCCCAATTGGGTCTTTTAATGCCTCGTAGCTCGCCAACGGGGCGTCCTACGTGAATTCCAAGGTCACTTTCGACCATTCACTTTTTTCCATAGATTTATTAAGCCTTCGGAAGTGGCCCTTTCCCAGGCCGACCACGGCCGCAACATTTGGTCCTCCGGGCCGGATATCGAAAATTTACCTAGATTTTTGGTATTTGGCGATACCAGTCCTTGGAACTTAGTCCAACATGGCTCCCATTGACACAGAAGCGGCCCTAAACACCAGAAGAGTTCACCTTACCGACAAAGTTAGATTCATCCGAGATTCTTTCCGTACCTCTCTAACTTCAGAGAATTGCGAGCAATACAGGCCATCCTATCAAAGATTGGCTACGTATATGAGTCGGTTTGAGGAGTATCAGGACCAGGTCATTGAGCACAATCAAAGTGTGGTAGACGTAGGCGATCGTTTGGAGCTCAAGAAGTGTCAGAAGGAGTTTGATACCCTTCTCCAAGAGGCTGAACAACTCTTTCTTTCCAAGGCACATCACCATGATTCAACTTTATCTCCTCATAGCTTCTCTATGAGCGCTCCAGTTCGGCTTCCTCGTCTTGAGTTACCTCAATTCTCCGGGAATATCCAAGATTGGCGATCCTGGTATAATCTTTACAAAGTGTCAGTACATAATAGCCCCACCTTAATCGCTGTTGAGAAATTTCAATATTTGCTCACCTGTTTTAAAGGAGAGGCCTTGGCTATTGTCCAGAATCTACCAATCGATGAAGGAAACTATACTGTCGCCTGGAATCTTCTTTTATCCCGCTTCCATTCTGAGCGGAGACAGATATTCCATCATTACAATGGCCTGCTGAAGCTTCCAGAAATCAAACATTCTGGCCAGATTTCTTCGCTGCTAACCAGCTTTCGAGAGCACTCTCAAGCACTCGAAGCTCTTGGCCATAAACTAGTCAATTATGACGGAATGGCTACCACCATTTTGGTCGGAAAATTATCCCCCAGACTGCAAGGGCGGCTAGAAGACCACCGCGATGCTCCTTCAGAGTATCCTAAAGTGAAGGAAATCATAGCGTTTTTAGAGAAGGAGATGGCGGTCTACGCACAGGACTGTCCCCCCACCAAAGGGTATTCCAAGGCACTTCTCACTGCGCAAGCACCGAAACGGAGCGCCTCTCCTAGCCCTAAAAAACACCAGCCCACCTCAGGTTCGGTTCATAAATCATCTAAGACCAACCCATCCAAAGGTGGAGCCAGTTATAGCCGAAGTCCTCGAAAATCATGTCTTTGTTGCCCTGAATCTCATCTTTTATTTACCTGCCCTGAGTTCCGCTCCAAAAGCATTCCTCAGCGACGCGAGATTCTCATCAAAAACCAAAGATGCCTCAACTGTCTTGGTACCCACTCCGTCAATGAGTGTTTCAGCACCAGTCGATGCCGAATATGCCAAGGGCAGCACCATTCTTTGGTTCACGAATCGACCTCATACCCAGTTGACGCTCAAACCAAGAGCTCATCAAATCTAACTACTCAGACTCTTATAAGCACGAATCACTCTGGCTCATCCACCATAATGTTCGCCACGATTCAGCTACGAGTTAAAACGCACAAAGGCTCCCAGATCGTGAGAGGAGTTCTTGACACGGCTGCACAAGGGACTTACTTAACCACCCGCTGTGCTCAAGCACTCGGGGTCCACCTTTCATCACCAAATGAGACTCTCCATGGTCTTGCTAACTCTGCCACATCAAGTCGTGGCAGAGCTAAGGTCACTTTGACCTCAGTGCAACATCAAACTGTGGTCAAGGATCACGAAGTCATTATAATTGACGAGATTACTTCTCTTTCGCCTTCCGCTCCCATATCTAGCCAAGTTCGTCAGCAACTCCGTGGCCTAACTCTGGCTGACCCCTCGTTCGACAAGCCTGGACCGGTGGACTTACTCATCGGTGCAGAACTTTATCCACGTATTGTGACGGGCAAACCTCAAGAGCTAGGACCTTCCATGCCTCACATCTACGAGACCAACCTCGGCGTCATTCTCATGGGCAGAGCACCCATCGAAGCTGCTCGGGCAATGGTGACAATACAATCAGACCCTCCTGAAATTGATCTAAGTAACTCCATTAGCAAGTTCTGGCAAATCGAGGAAGTATCTTCCTCAGCTACTCCCCAAGATCTTGAGGATCCCGCTGAAATCCTGTTCCGAGAAACCACAGAAAGGCTTCCTTCCGGTCGTTTTTCTGTTCAGCTTCCTTTCGCGAAATCACCTGAGACGCTTGGAGACTCTCAAGCCCAAGCCTTGAAAAGGTTTCATTCGCTAGAGCGACGGTTCAGGATGCATGCAGAGTTCCGTGACAAGTATGTAGAGTTCATGCATAACTACGAAGCAAACTGTGTCATGGTACCGGCACCTCCAGATGTCCTTACCCGACCCCATTGCTTCATACCACATCACGGAGTTTTTAAAGGTGATAAAATCAGGGTAGTGTTTGACGGCAGTGCCAAGACCTCCACCGGTGTGTCTTTAAACGATATTTTGCAGGTTGGCCCGCCTCTGCTCAAAGACATCCGTGATATCCTGATCAGTTTTCGTCGGCATAAAGTAGCGTTTTCGTGCGATATCCGGCAAATGTATTTGCAAATTGCCCTGCATTCAGAACACCAGCCATTTCATTTGGTATACTGGCGCTATGACGAAAACTCTCCTGTCAAGATCTACCAGCTGACTACAGTCACCTTTGGTATCGCCAGCTCCGCTTTCTTAGCCATCCGCTCCCTTCGCGAGCTCGCTTTGAGATACGCAGATAAATACCCCAGGGCTTCCAAACTATTGCTTGAAGAGGTATATTGTGACGACATTGTCTCTGGTGCTGATACCCTGGAAGAGGCCAGAAGTCTACGTCAAGAGCTCATAGCTCTTCTGCAGGAAGGCAATTTCGAGCTGCGTAAATGGACTAGCAATGTTCCAGAGCTCTTAGCCGACCTACCACCAGATCATCTGGAAATCCCATTCCGATGGCCTGACGATTCAATTGCATCATTACGCATTTTAGGATTGTTATGGATACCAAATGAGGACAAATTCTCGTACCATCTTGACAAGCTCAATCGCCCCTTCACCAAAAGAGGCGTATTGTCAGCTATCGCCACTATATTCGATCCTTGTGGCTGGGTTGCGCCAACCATCTTCCAGGCCAAGGCTTTTATGCAGCAACTGTGGCTTCTGAAGGTAGGATGGGATGAACCTCTCCCAGCCAAGTTTTTGCAGGACTGGAATACTATCTTGGACGCCATGCCAGCGCTGAAAGGTATTCGTCTGGATCGCCCCATTCTTCAAGCATGTTCTACAATTCAGTTGCACGCATTTTGTGATGCCTCCGAACTAGGTTACGCAACCTGCGCCTACGTTCGGCCTGAGGAAGCCCATCAACAGGCCAATCTCTTAGCCGCAAAAACCAAAGTGGCCCCGCTAAAAAAACTATCAATACCTCGATTAGAGTTATGCGCGGCCTCACTCTTGGCCACCTTGCTCGACCATCTGTACAAGCAGCTCAGCCCCCACCATAGGGTCAGTAGCATCCATGCTTGGACCGACTCCACCATAGTCTTGAATTGGGTACAAACACCATCACACAAATTGAAAACATTCGTAGCAAACCGGGTGGCCCATATTCAAGAGCTACTGCCCACTGTGATCTGGCATCACGTTAGCTCCGGCGAAAACCCGGCTGACTGTGCCTCGCGTGGGCTCCTAGGCAATCAAATCGTGGAACACCCACTTTGGTGGCACGGGCCATCATGGCTTAGTCAAGATAGCCATTCTTGGCCACTGATACCCATTAAAGCGCTTCCAGATCCTTTGCCTGAGTCCAAGCCTCCTACGCAAATATTGGTAACTCGACAGTCAGTAATCAGCAATGATGTTTTTGACAGGTTCTCATCCTGGAGCAAGCTCCTTAGGGTTCTCGCATGGGTTTTTAGGTACAAACACAATTTGTTACACTCAGAATCCCGAATGTACGGACCCATTCTTCCCAAGGAAGCAGAATCTGCCGAACGTTTGGTTATCCGAAAAATTCAAAGCGATGATTTTTCAGACGAGATTCTCCGTCTGCAGAAGAATGACACTTGCTCCACCCGTTTGCAGCGCTTAAATCCTTTCCTCGATGAACATGGTCTAATTCGAGTGGGCGGTCGCCTTGCGAACTCGGACCTAAGCACCGACCAAAAACACCCGTTCGTGCTGTCGAGTAAAAATCCACTAGTAAAGCAGCTCATCGCGGACTACCACCAAAGATACCTCCATGCAGCCCCGCAGCTGCTCCAGACGTTGCTTAGCCAAAAGTATTGGATTTTGTCCGCAAGAACAACCATACGGTCCGTCATTTTTTCCTGCATGACGTGCTTCCGTGCGAAGCCTCGAAGTGTAGCCCCTTTACTTGGAGAGCTACCTCCTTCCCGGGTGTTGCCCTCACGCCCTTTTTCAAACACCGGAACCGACTTCGCAGGTCCATTCGCGGTAAAAATCCATACACTTAGATTCGCCAAATTGGTCAAAGCCTACCTATGCATTTTCATATGTATGGCCACGAAAGCCGTCCACCTTGAGGTAACGGAAGACCTCACAACCGACTCGTTCCTTGCCGCTTTGACCCGGCTCTCCTCCAGACGAGGTAGCCCCGCGCACTTGTTCAGTGACTGCGGGTCCAATTACATTGGAGCCTCTAACGAGCTCAGGCGAATCATCGGAAACCTGACCGACGAGCTTCAGAAGCACCCAGACTTGGCCAACCTAGCCATTCAAAACGGCATCCAGTTTCACTTTAACGCCCCAGCCTCACCTCACATGGGAGGCCTCTGGGAGGCCGCCGTAAAGAGTGCCAAGTCTCACTTGACCAGGCTTCTTCACGGACAGGTGCTAACAATAGAGGAGTTTCGCACGCTCGTCATCCGAGTTGAGGGAATGTTAAACTCCCGACCAATCACACCGCTATCTAGCGATCCGTCCGACGCGGCCCCTCTCACTCCAGCACATTTTCTCACAGGCGGTCCTCTTACGGCCATTCCAGAGCCTAAGCATGATAATGACCTAACGCCCCATCGAAGATGGCATCGTGTTCAAGCCCTATCCCAAGCGTTCTGGAGGCGATGGGTAAACGAATACCTCCACACCCTCACCTCAAGAAACAAGTGGACGACATCTCATCCCAGCCTCGAGGTAGGGGACCTGGTCCTGATACACGACCCGGGCACCCCTCCCTTAAAATGGAAGACTGGCCGAGTCCAGCAGACCTTTCCCGGCCATGATGGCATAACTAGGGTCGCTTCTGTGTCCACCCCTCATGGAATTTTGCACCGTCCTGCGGTAAAACTGTTTAAATTACCAATATAAAGGAATTACAAAACAATTTTATTTTATTTTTTTTTATGTTTCAGGCTAAAGTTTAAAACAAAACAAAAAAAAATGTCAAGCAGCAGTGACAGTGAGATAGAGATCATGGCGGATGACACCCTATGTAGTCCACCGAAGCCCTCTCGTGAGCAACCCCGCTCATCACGCTCACCATCGCCGCTGCTCAGCCGGCATTCGGCACTTCACCTCTTAACTCAGTTAAAACGTCTTTCACGAAACGTTGTGGCTCCACCGGCCGTCTCCAAACCGTCAACTGTTGAGGTCACACCTCCGACGTCAGACCGTTGCCCGGCTTCCAGCGCAGCAAAACCTGTTCCTGCTGCCCCCAAGCCAAAGTTGCCCAAAAGGCCGGGCTCAAAACCTACCAGCAAAGAACCCGCTTCGGACCCTGTGCCAAAACGTCAGCCAACGCGCCCAACCAAGGTGGCCGTTCAGGCTAAAACCAAACCCATTGCCACAGTGACTTCCAGTCCAAAACAAGCACCGTCATCAACATCAAACACCTCTGCTGCACCTATGGAGTTGGATCTTACCAAAGAAGATACTCTGCTCAAGACTCCTCCTGTTACAAAGCAATTGATGATGAGCCCCCTTTTGTGCTTGCTGTCACCCATAGCGGATTCAATATCAACACCTATCCCGGTCACCTTAGCGATAACGCCGCCTCCTAGCGTTGTGGCACCAGTAATCAGCCCTGTCCCAGTCGTTCCACCTACCCGTATGGCCTCCTCGTCTCCTATGTCAATTGTCACAAAGGTGGACCAGTCAAGGCACCGTGAACAAGCGCAGACAAGCCACGTTCGCGATGACAGGAACCACAAGCATTGCCAAACACCTCTGTGGATGCTATATGCTGCACTTGACCAGCTACCACCGGACAACACCCAGGCATCACATACAGCACCGACCACCGCTATTCTTGAGCGACCATCATCTAGACCGCAGGTTCAACCCAGGAACTCTGCCACCGAGTATCCTCGTCACAGTTGGATAAACGCTCAAGTGAGTCGAGTTGTTAACCGATCTCGGGAACGAGCCCATGAACGACAAAGTCAGCGGGATAAGCGGCGCACGAACAAGCCCTACGAGCAGCGCCATCGTCGGAATTAGAACTTGCAATTAGCATTTTAGATGTTTAAGATTCATTGACTACTTCTGTATCAATAAACCCTTTGAATTTTTTGTTTAAAAAATCTCTCTTGCTTTCTTTTCCTGCTTTCCAACAGTATTCCTTTGAAACCCTACAGGTTGTCAAGGCGGGCGGTATGTTCAGGAACAACATCATTCGGTTTTGAACTTTGCCGCTCGCGCTTGAACTCCGCGGGGTTCCCGCGTCAGTCTCCTTGGCTTCCGCCCGCTACCGCATGGTCGCGCCTCGCGCTACTGTCCCCACTCCCGGCTCTACTCGCGCAGCTCGCGGCATCGCTACTCGCACGCGCGCTACGGCTATATAAGACGGTGCCTGCCGCAGCTCTGTTCAGTTCAGTTCACTTTACTCGTGCAGCCCACCAAAGCTCTCTTACACGGTAAGTTCTGATCTCTAACATTTGAGGCCACCAAACCTCGTTTATTAAAGACGAGGCTACCATACCTCCGTCTTGTTTCACTGAGACCACCAAATCTCCTTCTTAAGACCACCAAGTCTTCGAGGCCAGCTAACCTCAAAACTACTCCCAAGCCCCGTAGTTTCTGGCCACCAAGCCACCCGCGTCACCAAGCGCCTAACCGGTCACCTAGCCGCCCCAGCGTCACCAAGCGCTCCCTTTCGTACTTTCTTAAAGTTACTGTCGCCACCAAACGACACCAATCAGCCGCCACCAAACGGTTGATCTCGACTCACCAAGGTCACATCGGTGCTCACCAAGGCCCATTCCTTTGTGGCCATACAACCAAGCCCAGAGTAGCCCTAGGAGCCATACTCTTGGGGGTTCTCCCGCGCCTCCAAGCGCAAAAAGACCCAATCTCCCAATTGGGTCTTTTAATGCCTCGTAGCTCGCCAACGGGGCGTCCTACGTGAATTCCAAGGTCACTTTCGACCATTCACTTTTTTCCATAGATTTATTAAGCCTTCGGAAGTGGCCCTTTCCCAGGCCGACCACGGCCGCAACAGGTGTTCTTTTAACAAAAAAGACATTGTCAATTTAGCAATTTTAAATAGTTAAAAACATACAGAACTTAACCCAATTAGTTAATCTAACAATTCAGCTTGTTATATTAGCAAAATAAATTGCTGATTTTACTTACTAATTTGTTATTCCAGCATAAAAATTGTTATTTTTACTAGTTGATTTGCTGGTTGGGCAAATTAGTTGTTAAGGTAACAAAATGAATTGCTGATTTAGCATTTGAGTTGTTTATTTAATAAAATTATAGGTTAATTTAGCAAATCATTTTGTTCTGTACTTTTTAAACTATTTTTATATATGTATATATTTTTCAGTGCATTTTGAATAGACGCCAAAATAGACCAAAAAATTGTTCCCGTTATATCTTATGTGAGTTTTAATTCTGAGTGTATTATTCCGTTTAATCGAGAACGTCTGATGAGAATCGAAATGTCAAAATGCCAATGAATCGAAGATCGAAGGATCGTATTCAATTTTTGTTTATAAAGAGATCTCCGGTCCGGTGACGATTTCGCATAGCTACACATGGTTCAGAAAATTCCGTGCAAGAAATATTTGACAGATGAAATGTACTAGAATGTAGTTGAATGATTATGAAAGATCTGACTGAAAAAAAATCATTCATCGACATTGAAATAAGCAGCAGGCAATTGAAAAGTTTCCGATTTTCATCTCACTTCAAAAATGTTACGCACGCTTTAGATGAATGGCGTAGCGTTAAATTTGACAAAGTTGCAGTTCGTCTATTTAAACCCACGAAAATGATCGAACTATCGGGTGTTTGGTGAACTCTTTTGCATTCGATTTTACACTTGGGTTCAAATGGATACATTACAACGTTGTCAAATTACACGCTACACGCCACTGGGACTAGCAATGGGGATGGAGAGCTCAGAAAAACTAGAGTTTAAGAAAAGTGAAATTGATTATTGTTCTAAACTAAAAAAAAAAAAAAACAGAAAACAGAAACAAAAAAAATTACTCAAGGATGACGTGACAAGATTCAAAGCTAAAAAGTGAAGCGGGGAAAATGTTTCGTTCCATCTCCAACCCCATAGCACTGAATCGCAGACATAGGGGGAAGAACAAAAGACTTTTTCCTTTTCTTTTGTTAATTAATACGGACAATTCTTTTAAGACAGGAAGATTGATACAACAACTTTTGATGGAGGCATAAAATTCAACTCAGTTGAGGCATAGAGAATAATTATTAACCTCAGCCACCGAGTAAGGAGGCTTGAAACTTGAGATATGCGTTAGCTTTGGCGTCACAACTTATCCGTGTGGAACAATGAAATACTGAGGTTATTTAAAATCGTTACAAGTAACATATATACAAATAATATGTTACCAGATAAACCCGTGTAGCCTAGGGCAGAGTTGGGCAACCGAATAATCAGAAATAATGAAATCAGTCTGGCAGCAGAGTTGATGCTTGAGATGTGACACTATTGCCTGAAAGGAGGTACAGTTAATCGGCCAAATAATTTGTCGAATAATCTGATTTTATTGTGTTGCCAAATTATAGTTAAATAATTCGTCGAATAATATTTGCCCGACTCTGATGACCTCGGACGGACTAGTTTGGCCTGCGTGGAGCAGGTAAAACTAGTTTAGCCTGGCATAAACTCGTTTGGCCTAAAATTTTCAGACCAAGCCGGTTTGGTCTAGGACAAACTCGTTCGGACTGAAATTCTCTAGGCCAAGCTGATGACGGCTATGCTGCTTTATACTTTGAACTCTCGTCGAAGCCATGCACCGACGGAAGTTACCTATTTATTGACAGTTAAGCGATATAAACGCATGTACAACAATGATGAAAGATGTGCATGAAAATAAGATTTTTGCTGCTACCATTTAGGGTGAGAAAATAACAATTGACAAGTCTGGCGACTTCGCTGCGAGACCTTAGAGCTCGTCTTTAGGGAAAATAATCAAACGTATTGCGGAAAAATTGCAAATAAGAACCGCTAAAAGCTCATCGTCGAAGAAAAAAACGTTCATGGAGAAGGAGAACGACAAAAATAAACTGGTCATTAGCCTAAATCGCTCATCAAATGAGCTGAAAGCTTCTTGACCTGGCACAACGTGATACCGGAACAAAACTACTACAAGACATCAGACACCATACTTGAAGGGAAAAAAGGGGAATTCAAAAGCTATTTGTCGCTTCATATCATCACAAATGCAACAGTAATTACTGTAGGTAAGTCCCACCGTAAAAGCATCGCTCGTGCATCGCCTCAATTCGAGCCGCATCAGACAAGAAATAGATCCGAGCTTCAGTTTAGAGCTGTATCCACCGCAGCACAAAATATTAAGGTCACAAAAAGGAAAAAGTAAAAAATTCTATTCTTTAAGAAAAGTTACATTAATGATCGAACGTTATATACTATAATCAAAATCTAATGAAACATTTTCAGAAAAAACGAGGCAGACCTACTTTATTAAGGAACTTGTCATGTAAATAATTAGTAACAATAATTAGAGTATTGATGTATAGTTTATTAAATCAATATATTTGATAAGTATGACTTTGCAAGAAGTAAGCACTGATTCAGTGGATGGCGCAGCCAAAAATTGTTTCTGGGGGATGGGGTGGGGTTTTGAGTGATGCTCTTTTTTTTCAAACACCCCATTTACCATTGGCTGCGGAAGTATGCCCTCCAGGCATAAGGGGATTCGATGGTCCTCGCCTGGAAAATTTTGGGAATTTATTCTCTTAAAAACCCTATTAAAAAAAATGATAATAAATCAAAATTAAAAAAAAATTAAAAAATAAATAAAAATGGTCTCCTGTTTCTATTTGAGAGAAACCTGAGGAAATATTTATGGGATACACTCAAACTTTTAGCATGTTTTGAATTCCTCTTTCCTTTTTCGTCTTTGAATTTCTTTCTTTCCCTCTTTTACTTTCTTTCCCCTTCTTACCTTTCCCTTTCTTACTTTTCTTTCCCCTCATCAGTCATCATGGTGTGTTTTAACACCCAACCACCCCCCTTCCCACTCCTGGCTGCTCCACTGGCTGATTCACTTAATTTAAACTTTGACTCTAGACATTCCAATTATTTTGGCATCCTCAGCTGCAATAATAAGTTTAATTTCAATCAAATTGACACGAAAAATCAAAGCAAAACATCAAATTTTGTTTAGCTATTTGACTGATGTTTGGTGCTTATCGTGGAAATTTATATATCACAGAGGGAAGAGGAAAACGTACCGTAAATTTTCGGGCCCTACGCTTAGACTAAGCATATTTCCGCTACACTAAGTCACCTTGATCGATTAATCAAAAAACCTGTACATTAATTTTTCAAACTTCTCTTAAATGTTTCGGGATGTGGAATCGGTCTCTCGACTCTCGCAAGTTGCAATCGCTGCGCTGCCACGGCAGCACCGACGAGCCGCCCGGAGAAAAGCATGCGAGTTGCCTGCCCTCGGGAATGAAGGGGTTAAAATGACCACCGCATATCGGTCCGGGAAGGGGAGGGGGGCAATCCGTCGGAGAGAGGAGGCAACAAATTGTCTTCGTATGAATGAGAGCGTTCGTTTTCGGCGGCCGGGGAACCGAGTAGTGTTTCAGTAACGTACCAACGTTGCCAAATATCAGATAAAAATAATACCTCAGTCCACACGGATCTGATTGAAGGTGGACGAGAAGTTGTTTTTTTATTTCGGCTGGATTTGGCAACGTTGCGCGGTGCACGAAATCTAGCCGCCATATGTCAAGGCAGCTCAACCGAGTCTAATCGACGCTCGAATGGCTCGACTGACGCCGACGCCCAGGGTAGGTCCCCCCCCCCCCCCACACACACACAATTGCACCCCTAGTTGCCTGATTTCAGGATAATTATTCGCCAAGTAATTCAAAATAACTGATTTCACCAAGGTCTATTTTAGGTCAGTTCGATAGCGCTGTATATAGTTTTTGTGACTAAGTAGAGAAACCACACGGAAAACAAAGCCTGGTAGAATTCACCACACGCATAGCTGATTTTGGCGTTTGCCATAAGTTATGGTAAATTTCACCATAGTATGGTTAATGCAACGTAACTTGTAGTAAAAAGAGTTTACCTGTTGGTACATTTTACCATCATCTGGTGAAATTTGCCATACTTTCTGGTGGGCGCCAAAGTTAGCTATATGTGTAAGGTAATGTCTACCAATCTTTTTTCCCCTTACATGTTGTTTAAATCCAGAGGAAAATAAACAGGAAAAAAACACTGTGATAGGGCTGACAAAAATGTTGGTGAAAAATGATCCAGCAAAAGACTTCAGCAAAGCTAACCAAATTTTTGGTTCACCCAGCAAAAATCTCTTTACTTATAGGCGTACAAAACAACTGGTCAGCTCTACTAACATATTTTGCTGGTTCGTTGTTCTTCCAAAGGTTTTGATAGTGTTACCAAAGTGGTTTTTTCAGTTTTTTGTTGTTTTTTCTGTAAGGTTTGATTTCCCGATTTGGTCAAGCCCCACTTACAGCATATGAATGGAGTAAAAGATCATAGCGCGATCGGACTGACCTGTTTAAATGGATCTTGATCGAATCGGGAAGTCAACCCCCATTCGGGGGGGGGGGATGTTTCCCGATTTGGTCACAAAAACTGCAGCACTATCGGACTGACCTGTCAAAATGGGTTTTGAATTTTTCATGAGCTTTTAGTTTTTCTGAAAATGTAAGAAATATACGTAAAAAATGTAGTACACATTTATACAAAAGAATTTCCAGTCAGGAGCCTGATTTATTGTTGATGTCTGTGCCGTCCAATAATGTGCAGGTTTTCTGATTAATCGACCAAGTTAACTCAGCTAGGTTAGTGTATATGTCGCAGGCAACTCGCAATCGGCTTGCGATTTGCCTAGGCAAAGAGCAAGCCGCATATTCATAATCAGAAATAATTCAGATCAAGCGTAATGGTGACTTTTAAAATAATTATATCAAGATTTGAAGTTTTTCTCCACTGGTTCTCTTTTTATGAACTTTTAAAGCGATTGAATACAGTGTTCAAAAACACTTCATTTAAAACACCGTATAGGTCAAAAACTAATCCAGATTAACCAAATCAGATGAAATTCACCATTTTCGTCAGCTTATTACCTTTCAAATGAGCTAAAGTAAATCTCGATACACACAGAAAAAAATATTATGTGACAATTGCAAAATAATTGCTAAAAACGAGGAATAGACTTTACGTTGCAAAAATTATAATTCGAAAAATGTCAAGAAAAGATTGCTAAAATTGCCAAAAATATTGCTAGTTTATAAAAAAAATTGTTTGAAAAGCAAAAAATATTGCAAAATCAGCAATATTTTTGAATCTGTAGCATTTCTCATTTCACAAACTGCAATGTTTGCATGTAAAATGAATTGTCCGATTTTTTTCAGTGTTTTGCTATTTTAACATTCACATTTGTTTCTGTGCAATTATTTTGTAAGTCACCATTGAGCCATTATTTTAAAAGGGGACACTTTCAAAAAAAAAAAAGTATATTCTAACTGAAAAAAAAATTATTCTCTCCATTAAGTTATATCTTCAATTTTATGGAACTAAGTTGTTT
>VMOF01000024.1:44278689-44310656 GCA_011764245.1 Trialeurodes vaporariorum
GCAGTTTTTGTGGTCAAATTTGAAAGCTAAGCGAGAGAAGGAGCAGATGTGCGGGGTGGTTTACTACGTTGAGTGCGGTGATTGTGGGATGGGGTACGTTGGTCAGACTAAGCAGCTGTTAAAAAAAGATTAAACGGGCATAAATACGACAAAAATGAAAAGACGGCATTACATCAGCATGAAAATTCGCTAAAACACACTTTTGATTTTAATGGTGTTAAAGTTCTGGACTCCGACAGTAATGATTATGCCCGTACTGTCTTGGAGATGATCAATATTTTGAAATGTGGTGACCGGGTTTGTAATTCCCGCGCAGATGTAGGTAAGCTCAGCGCTTGCTATCACCATTTTTTCCTTCCAGAGACCGCTGGTGATGGTGATCGCTGAGGGTTCCCGTCTAGGTTTGTATACTCTGTGTCTCGATTTCAATGGCCTGACCACCTGTGCCTTGTATTATTTTCACTTTTATTTTATTTTTTTTCGCGGTTGATAATGGGGTTGTGATCCCCCGAAACGTCCCGTCTTATTGATTAATAATAGCCTTTATCCCGTTTAAAGTTGTTATATATATATATATATATATATATATATATATATATATATATATATATATATATATATAATATATATATATATATATATATATATATATATATATATACTATCCTGCAACAAGAGAATATTTTTGAAGATAAAACAAAAAAAAAGGAAAACAACAGAAAAAATATTGTTTTCGTTACCAAAAGAATTATAGTTGGTTTAAATAATGTAAAAACAAGATAATCTTTTCTGTGTGAAAAGAAATGTGGCTAAAAAAAAGGTAAACACGCTATGTTTATCGTGGGTTCGAATCCCACCGCTGCCACCAGTTATATCACCTCGGTAGCGTGGAGTTCTGAGGGATATAATGAAAATAACGGAGTTTGTGCTTAGACTTGTTATATTCTATGAAACAACCGTCTTGTACGCGGAAGGCGGAGGAGTTTTGCTAATTTGACAAAGATTGATTCGCTGGCTATAGAAACACTAGAGCTACTGCTCGGGTCGAAGAGACTAGGAATCGAACAACCCCGATGCGTGACCGTCCGTGATATTTAAGCAAAGCTTTCAAGGACTCTTAATTATTAGAAGTTGTCGTTACTGTGATTTGGAAAGCTTTGGTTGAACATCCCGTACAGCCGGTGGCATCGAAGATGAGAAGAGAATACGTAACAGAAGGTTACGAACTACCTCTAGATATAAAACTCTAAAAATAATATTAAACTTGCGAAATAGTAATCGGTGAAGCCGAAAAGTGTAGGTGCGCTCTATAGTATGTCTATGAGGTATAGGAACTATAGGGTGCACCTGCAGTCGTGTGTCACACTCATCGTTTGCCGGATCTGGAATTAGTGAGGCGTTTTGAGCTTCTAATGTACACCGAACCAATAGAGCTTGATGACCGTGATACCCGTGATGTTTTGGCGGATTGGTGGCTCATAGTCAACAGAGTGACTTATGTATAGCTACCATTGAACTCCGGTTCATTGAAGACGTTTGATATGTATTGTAGGCGCGAGCATAGGTGTTAGGTTAGACCTGTTTGGAGGTGGTGCAGCAACAAATAACAATTTGGGCAAGTGAATGAAGAGGACGATGAAAGTAGGAGTGAGGGGGAAAACATGGAAGATATACGTTTTTATATAAAATAAGTAGGTGTATTAATCGCTACAGCCATACATTGTAAGCGCAGGAGGCGAAAATTCAGGACTGTTGATTGACTAGGTACCTGCATGAACAGCCTCGAAGAATCAATTTGGGCCTATGGAAAATTAATGTTAGTTTATCACTTATCTTTACCGTCTTATTGTTACTGTGTTTCGAGCGTATCTAACATTCTTTTAACTGTAAGACATAAACTCAGTGTGTTTTCAAGGAAAGATTTGAACGTTCTAACGATCCAACTGATTATTTAAAGCTCTCACTCCCCCCTTTCCCTTCTGAGTGATCAAATTTTAAATTGAAAAGTGTTAAATGACAGTATTTGAAAAAAAAATTCTCTCGCATTTGGGCGACCGAGTGTCGGGTGTCTAATGCCGTATTTGTGTCAAGCCGAGGACCTCTTTCCTAACTTCGAACCAGACACAGCCGTGTCTAATTGTTTATGAGTAAAAGTGAGTGTCAAAAAATTTAAGCATTGATGAGGAGATTTTTATTGATTTTGATCCAGACACGGCCCTCTAATGATTCATTTTCAGCGCACGAATTTTAACCATGTACAAAGATTGTAAGTAGAAAAATGTACCTTACTATTTATTATCATTGCGATCCTGTTCCAGACCCCTTCCCCACACTCCTATACCTTAGCTTTACTACCATGGAGAGGAAAGATAGTAATAATGATGACAATTGGCCCAAATAGGAGATATTGATGGCTGAAGATCTCCGCCAAATCCCCACAAATGTAAGTTCCTTCGAAGGATTACGCATACGTATAGTTTAACTCCATTAAACCCATCTTTAAAGTTTTGTTTCCAAATTCGTGTAATTAGAAAGAAGGCACTCGGGCGACCGAGTGTTGTTTCGATGTTAACAGAAGGTGTCTAATACCATATTTGTGTTAAGACAAGGACACTTCTTCTAAGCTCGTTCAAGTTCACCCTACGTAAGACACTTCACGTCAAATAACCACCCAAAAGTTCTGCTTCACGGCTCCGGCGTACTCTGTAAAATTTTGTGTTAATAATAAAGCCTTGTATACACGCGAAGCTCGTCTTTGACTTTACACTCCGCAGCCTTATAAATCAAAAATATAAAAAGTTCAGTCTGAGGACCGACCACAATTGGTGGCAGCGGTGGGATTCGAACCCACACCTCCGGAGAGACTGGTGCCTCAGTTTCTTTTTGATTCTGTTTTGGCGAGGAATTAGTAATCCAACGACATGGGATCGAAAACTCCGACAAGCTAACTACGACCGTTCCTGCCTAAAATATGATTTTTTGTTCAATTGTTGTACATAGGTACTCTAATGGTACCTTTATTTACCTTAAAGAATACATGATCCGACGATTATATGTTACGATCATTTTGCCTTTATTTTGAAAACAAGTGCATCTTTTCTGAATCAAGAAATGGTTCCACGAATCACTTGCAATCTACATTTACAGAATTGGGGGCTGAGAGAAGAAGGGTGTCCAGTTTTAATCTGATATTTTACCCTATCCTTGTCCTTATATCTATTTTGGTTTTTGTTTTTTCCAGATGAAGAACAGGAAACCACTTTATAGTCATTTTTCGCGGATTGCGGTTCATTATTCTTTTTTATTCTGTGAGTTGTATTCTTCTTTACTGGCTATCTTTTCGGCTACCCAAAAGTTCCGCTTCACGGCTTCGACGTATACGTACTGTAACCTTTTGTGTTAATAAAGCCTTGTATATCCGCAAAGCCCGACTTTTAATTTTACGCAACCATGTCCTTATAAATCACGAATCGAGTAGAATGTGGTACTGCCCTCAAGCAAGTGAGAATACTCTCTGAAAAAGGATTTCGAAAGTCGGTACTTTCGAAACATTCCTAACCTCTAAACTTCCTCGACTTGAAAAGTTGAGAAGTGCCGTTTGAAAGACATGTAGGATGAAAATAATATGAGGACCAACTGGAAGAAGCTTCGAGAGAACGAGGTAAATAGGAACTATGCCGCACAGGTATGTTGCCGTTAGTGCAAATAAGTTAATATACGCACCTATGGAGACAGAAGATCTGGCACAAGGTCGAATCACCGCCATCACAGTATGCCCACCCACAGTCCTTTATATTTTTGCATTATATAACAGTATTGCAAATGACGTCTTAAAATGCTGCGAAAAAATGATCGTCTCTACTAAACGATCACCGTTTTTTAACAAACCTAAAAAATCAAACAGCTGGGTATTCAGCGTCCCGCAGCAAATAAACGCGTCCTTGCAATGCGCAGACAATGAGAGCCAAAATCAGGGCACGCCTTCCACAATTGAAGGTAATGGCGTCATACACGTTCCTTACAGGTAAGAAGTCATCTCCGACAATTTTCAAATAGACATGGCGGAAAATCTCCAACATGAGACAGACATTAACATAGTACCATACTTTCTGTCGAACATAGAAAATCTTAAAACCAGAGAAGAGATAACCATTTTTTCACCACGATTGACGGAAGCGCGGAGAAAAAGTAAGGATTGAATAAAATTTTAAAAAATAGGACTCCCTTCAGGGGTCCGACAAAATAGGTGTTAACCTAAAAACAATTAAAGATGAGCTGGCGCAAATTGACATTTATCAACCACCAGAAATTGTAGCCTTCACGGCTACGGGTATTTTAGTTACGAAGGGGTCCTTCTGACTTCTTCGCACCGTAACAAGTGATCGTTTCCAACAAGTCGCAACTCCTCCACCTCCCACGAATATAGAAAGGCTGATACTAAACAAACAATAAAATATAACTTGTAAAAACTCAACTCAAGTTTATTCAAATACCACCTCAGACGCTGTCATAGGTTGATAAAACTCCCTCGTTTACGTTACTCATTATGTTACAGTTTAATATACCGGGTGTCCCAGACCACCCGTCTAGATACTTTTTCTCGAAAACGGCTGGGAGTTGAGATCTGAAACAAAAAAGTCAGATAGGGAATTGACCCCAAAGAATCCAATGAAAATATTTTCAAAGCCCCCCGAGGCCCCCCAGGGGGGTTTTGGGGGGGTTCGAAACACATTTTTCCATTTTTGGCGGAAAAAAGCCTACAAAAGGTACCAAAATAAGTTCAGATTCTGAAAGAACAACTCATTGCCGACATTTTTGGTTCCATAACTTTTTCCAGGAAACCCCAAATTTTGGGGTTATGGGCCCTTTTGGGGGGAAATTTTCAATCGGCCACTGTGACCACACCATTTAATATTTTTCAAAAAACTAAAAACCATCTGAAAGAAGACATCAAGAGCTTTCGATTGATGTGCCATATAATACCTAAATTTGAAAAACTAAGGCCCCCAGGTAGAATCCAAAATTTGTGGGCCTTTGGGCCCCCCCACGTAAAAAAAGTCAAATGGCAAGGTATGGCTTGTGATACATCGATCAAAAGCCCGCAAAAAGTAGAATAAGATGGCGCAATCCAAAATCGTCTACAATCATTATCTTAAAAATGGCGGCCATTTGAAAATTATGGGTGCTCAAAAGTAAGTCCTAGAAAGAGAGCCCAAGGTTGAACGATACATGGCTTGAAAGGCCTTAAAAGATGCAAACAAATGGTACAAACCGCAAATCAATCCGCCTTTTCAATCAAAAGTTATGACCGATTGAAATTTAAGCAGCCGTAAATAGGCCTTATTGAGCACTTAAAGTTTCAATCGGTCATAACTTTTGATTGAAAAGGCGGATTGATTTGCGGTTTGTACCATTTGTTTGCATCTTTTAAGGCCTTTCAAGCCATGTATCGTTCAACCTTGGGCTCTCTTTCTAGGACTTACTTTTGAGCACCCATAATTTTCAAATGGCCGCCATTTTTAAGATAATGATTGTAGACGATTTTGGATTGCGCCATCTTATTCTACTTTTTGCGGGCTTTTGATCGATGTATCACAAGCCATACCTTGCCATTTGACTTTTTTTACGTGGGGGGGGCCCAAAGGCCCACAAATTTTGGATTCTACCTGGGGGCCTTAGTTTTTCAAATTTAGGTATTATGTGGCACATCAATCGAAAGCTCTTGATGTCTTCTTTCAGATGGTTTTTAGTTTTTTGAAAAATATTAAATAGTGTGGTCACAGTGGCCGATTGAAAATTTCCCCCCAAAAGGGCCCATAACCCCAAAATTTGGGGTTTCCTGGAAAAAGTTATGGAACCAAAAATGTCGGCAATGAGTTGTTCTTTCAGAATCTGAACTTATTTTGGTACCTTTTGTAGGCTTTTTTCCGCCAAAAATGGAAAAATGTGTTTCGAACCCCCCCAAAACCCCCCTGGGGGGCCTCGGGGGGCTTTGAAAATATTTTCATTGGATTCTTTGGGGTCAATTCCCTATCTGACTTTTTTGTTTCAGATCTCAACTCCCAGCCGTTTTCGAGAAAAAGTATCTAGACGGGTGGTCTGGGACACCCGGTATGTATGTATGGGTGTTTCTAAAACTTATGTCATCCTTTCTACCACGTATTTTTGAGGTCAAAATAAGAATTTTTTCCCCTACAAACAAGTGTCCGAAAATGCCCCCCTTTTGAGCTACAGCCCCAAAGTTTAAAAAAAAAATTGGTTTTTTTTGGGATATCGACCATAATTATGAACCGAATGTCATGAAAATTGGTGTCCCGAGGTATATTTACGTGTAAAATTCATTAATGGCCTCGAGAAATTCAGAAATGAGGTCTGACTAAACTTTTCAGGCAATCTTATACCTCCAACGACACAAACTTTATGTTACGGATTGGAAATTTGAAAAATAAAAATAAAATCAGATGGGAAAAACTCTTAAAAAGATATTTGGTCCTCGTTGTTTTGGTCGATACGACGCGTATTAAGCGAGATAATCGCTGCACAAGGTAGAAAAGTCAGCGCTTTACCACGAAGAGCTGAAGGAAGTATGCAAACCGCCGCTCCGCTGCTTCTTCGGGCCGCCCGCTACAGTATAATTTAAATAATTTAACAGTATGTTTATTCAAAAGGGTGAGTACAAACGCATTTTTTGATTTAACTAACCATTTTGTTGATTTTACGATCCACTTTGTTAAATCAGCAATCCAATTTGTTAAACCAACAATCCGACTTGTTAAATCAACAATCTTGATTGATGATCTAACAAATCAGATTGTCGATTTACCGTTTTGGATTGTTGATTTAACAAATCGGATTGTAAAATCAACAAAATGGTTAGTTATATCAACTAATACGTTTGTACTCACCATCATTAATAAATAGCCTGTTATAAATTACCAAACTTCTTTTTTCTCAGTGTAAGTGCGCTACCCTCAAATCACGTATTACTAAGTGTTCCTATCGGAGGACAGGATCACAATCAGACAAGTCGTCAAAAGACTTCAACAAAAATATTCGCAGAGCAACAAGACGACGAAGCAAATAATAACCGACCACTGATCCATTAAACTCAAGAAGAGCCTATAGAAATCCAACGAATTATAGCAATACAGAGGATTTGTGGGACGTTATGTTGATGCAGCACGAAGGCAGCCATGATCGAAATCTCTTATGCACGTTTTTCACACAGGCTCAGTTTGTTTGCCTTACTATTTTTAACCTTTAAATTTTAAAAAAAAATGTGACAAATACATTTGAAATTGTTTAGAAACGAAAGTGCAAGGGTTTTAGAGTGGTTATCTGGACACAGAAATCGAAGTAACTGTTTCTTCTGGAAGGATTTGCACGATAAAGAAACTAACTGACATATAACAGAAATGTGCAAACTTTTCTCACCTGGATAGTTGTATTAGAATTCTGTGTCCAGATAGCCACTCTCGAACACTAGCACTTTCGTTTAAAACCAATTTCCACCAGGTTGGATTAATTATCCACAACTTTTGATTTAAGGTTAAAAAAAAAGAGAGGCAAACAAACCAGAATCAGATCGCCCACACGGAGAAAAAAAAATCGGTTATGAGAACTGAACTTCGGCTCATATGGAACACCGAGGTGTTCGGTTACAGTAACCAAAGTTTTCGGTTGTGAGTACCGAACTTCAGTTAGGAGTGCTAAAGGTTTCGGTATGTGTGACTAAAACTATGACTCACATTTCGTTCCTACTGAACCACTTCGGTACTTCTAACTGAGTTCGGTACTCACAACTGAAAACTTCGGTTACTGGAACCAAACACCCTCGGTGTTCCATAGGAGCCGAAGTTTTTTTTCTCCGTGCACATGCTGTCTCACTTTGAGATAGGACTTATAACATGTGTTGACCCCTCTATCGCTATAGCTCGTAGTAGAAATCGCAGATCGGAAAAAAATCTTTTGACTCAGAAATTCCCCGGTTCGGGATAGTCCCACCCAAGGTTATAGATTAAAGAGGTATGCTCATCTGACTTCGCGCCACGAAATCAGTGGCGCGCAGTTCAAAATCCAGATCCAAGATGGCCGGAAAAAGCTGAAAACATTGTTTACTTTTTCCAGAAAACATTGGGCTCCCTCTCGAGAAAAGCAGAAAATAGCCCGATGTTTTCTGGAAAGAGTATACAATGTTTTCTGCTTTTTCCGGCCATCTTGGATCTGGATTTTGAACTGCGCGCCACTGATTTCGTGGCGCGAAGTCAGATGAGCATACCTCTTTAATCTATAACCTTGAGTCCCACCGACATCAATATCCACAGCGAAACGGACCGTCACCGCACATTCCCAGCAATAAGATGGAAAGCTAGGTCATCAGAAGAAGTGTGTTGCAACAAAATGCTGCAAAATCAATGCCAGTGCACTCAAACTTTTAATAAAATTGACGCCGTAAAATTAATAGGAACAGTAGCAATAGCAATAAGACAAGGCATAACCTCGAATTGTGTAAGCAGTATAGTATTTTGGCGATGAGATTTTTTTAACGATGAGAAAAAATTGCGCCGAAAGATTCCACGCAAACATGAACTGGAGTTTGCCGCGCTGACAAATTAAGTGGAGCAAGATTACCGCACTTTTTCAACATCGGCTTGTCAACATTCAACAATAGTTTCGAAGAAGAAGAAGAAGAAAAAAACAGCAACAAAAAACAACAACAAAAAACAATTAACGGCTGGCTTCTTTAACCCTTGCCACCCCGCCACACCACCAGTGGTTGATTTGAAAACATTTTCGAGGGCAAAATCACCCCTCTGAACCTCGGAAGGTTTCTGGTTGCACTACAACCAGAGATTGGCAAATGGCAATCGACTGCTCGTTTTTCGATTTTACTTTCCTAAAGTAATGAAGGTGAGTTGTATCGGTGATCAGACTTACCTATTTAGATGAAAACCGACGAGTTAAGATGAAATAGATTGTAAATCAAATAATATTAATGATTACTGACCAATAATAATTGCTGTAATGCTTTCTGTAGACGTATGTGCACTTTTACAGATAGTGGCAAGTACAAACTTATTTTCTGTAGAGGGAGGGGGAGGGTTATCACTTACCTATTTAGATGAAAACCGACGAGTTAAGATGTAATCAAATAATAATAATTACTAACCAATAATAATTGCTGTAATGCTTTCTGTAGACGTATGTGCCCTTTAACAGATAGTGTCAAGTATAGACACATTTTCTGTAGAGGGAGGGGAGGCGCCTATGAAATTTGAAAATTGAAGCTTTGTCGGAAGAAATGTGTTGCTTTTTTCTGTTGGAAGGACGTGTAATTTAAGGCGCCAAGGGGGAGGGGGGCACGCGCCCTTATTCGGCCCCTTGGATCCGCCACTGTTTACAGCTATATACACGCTCACCACCGCCAGCTTTGTTCGGTTTTTAAGTTGGACGTACGACTGCCGTTAAATTATTTCACGAAAGTATGGTGGAGAGTGGGGAACATGTCATTACGTCGATTTTCATTACATCATTACGCTATACCCATACTGTAATAAATACTGTTTTTATCCGGTCGGGCATCCAAAGGAAATCCTTTATGGGGACCAGTGCAAAGGAGAAAATACTACCGATTATTATGGACTTGTAAAATGTGTGGTACTCTCACCGAGTACTCTACATCACGGTGTTGTGAACATTGTAGCTCCACTGAGGTCATCTGTTTGATGTAATGAATGCATTACTTTCACCAGAAAAAAGAAATAAAACTTTTTTTCATTGCCTAAAATGGAGAAAGATTATTAGAATTCCAGTCCTAATTGAGCTATAATTAATCAATATACTTACTTGTGTTTAAGACGAATGAATAATTTTGAATTTTTGCTTGCGAAAATTCACGAAAACACAAACACAGAAAAGGAAAGGGTGGGAATTATTTGATGGAGAAAACAAAAGGAAAACACGAGAAGTTCTTATCTCTATCAAACCACCAACAATTTTGGTCTAATTCACGCTGTCTAGAATTTGAGATTAAAAGATGGCTCCGTAAAGAGAATGTCATCGATTTTTCATCCTGTTATTCCTTGTAAGAGCTTGGAGGAGAGGTTTACGCAAAGTTGGATAGAATGTTGGTGGACAGTTAAACCCATTGACAGAAGAGGAAGAAAAAAAAAACAAAAAAAAAAAAACAACAAAAAAAACAAAGTACCACGTGATTTTGATATTTTCAACGGGTTGCCAATCATAAGGCGAATTTCTGGAGAGTTCTAAGTTCATAACGTAAACAGATTGCACCCAGCCAGTGGCGTACGCGGAGGGGCTTAGAGGGCTAAATCCCCCCCAAACATCCGATTTTCAGGGGTGGAGGGGAAGGGGGAACAATTTTCAGTCAAACGTTCATCGAGCCCCTCCCAAAAAAAAAAAAAAAAAAAAAATCTGCGTACGCCACTGCACCCAGCACAGAGAAAACTTTCCGCGAATTAATCTGAGTTACATATATACTCATCTTGGTAGCTTGGAGCAGAAGTATATAACACAAAGTAAGTCGAATACATTATTGGATTGGACGCAAATGTATCAGGAATTTGAAAAGAGAAATAAACGAGAAAAAAATATCAGGAGGATTTTGATATTTTAAACAGATTGTCGATCATGAGGCGACGTGGCACAATTTCCGAAAAGTTCCAAGTTTATTACGAAAACAGCTAGATTGTACCCAGCACAGAGAAAACTTTCCGCGAATCAATCTGAGTTACGAACTCATCTTGGTAGCTTGGAGGAGAAGTATACAACACAAAGTAAGTTGAATACATTGTTGGATTGGACGCAAATGTATTCATAGTAATCATAGTATCTTGAAAAAAGAGAAAAAAAGAGAAAAAAATATCGAGAGGATTTTGATATTTTAAACAGATTGTCGATTAGCAGGCACAATTGCCAATAAGTTCCAAGTTTATATAGAAAACAGATTTGAAATGGGTAGGTACACAGAGAAAATTGTCTGCGAATCACTAAGAGTCACGTACCTTTCCGAGGGTAGTTTGGATGAGGAGTATATAACACAAAGTAAGTTGAGCAAACTGTAGTATATCCATTGGATAGAAAAACAAAACAAATAACCAAAAAAAAAAAAAAAAAAACCAGATTTTCGATATTCCAAATGAAAAGTCGATTATGAGGCGAGGTTCAAAAATGTAAACGTCTACAACAGAAACGGATTCGAGGTGGGAACAGGGAAAACTTTCCGCAAATCAATTTGAGTTAAGAACCTTCCTTGTGGCAGCTTGGAAGATGAGAATATGACCCAAAGTAAGTTTTGAACACATTGTTGGATTGCACGCAAATGCATACATCCATTGGAATGAAAAACAAAAGAAATAACCAAAAAAAAAAAAAACAAAACAAAAAACAAAACAAAAAAACAAAAACAAAAAATCAGGTTTTCGATATTCTATGAATGAAACGTCGATTATAAGGCAATGAGGTTCGACATTTTTTAGTCCCCAACGAAAACACATTCGAGATGGGAACAGGGGAGATTTTTCGCGAATCAATTTGAGTTACGTACCTTCCTTGTTGCAGCTTGGATGATAAGTATAAAACACAAAGTACATTATTTACTTGGATGGCATCCATTGGAAAGAAATAGAAAAAAACGCAAATTCGCGATATTCTAAATGAAGAAGTCGATTAAAAGGCGACGAGGTTCGAAAATTAGGGCGAAAACAGATTCAAGATGGAAACACAGAAAACTTTCCGCGAATCAATTTGAGTTACCTTTCCAATAAAAATTTGAAGGATCAGTATATAACACAAAGTAAGTTGAGCCACACCGTTGGATTGCACGCAAATATATCCATTAAAAAAGAAAAACTAAGGAAAAACAAAAACAAAAACAAAAACCACGGGATGTCAATATGCTAAATGAAGGGTCGATCTTAAGACGAGGAGGCACTATTTTCGGAGGGTTTTAAATCTATCTTATTAAACACATATTCAAGGATATCGGAACACAGAGAGCACTTGCGGTGGATGACCGGAGACAGTAGAGCACAGAATGACTGCAGTAAATTGAGTAACCTCATATTCCGGCTCACTCATCAGCAGACGCAGATTTTGGGGAAATACTTGCGTTAACGACAGGCGACAGTTTGCGAAAGTGCGTCGCTTACATAATATGCACGGCCCGGCTAGCGACGTTATAGCGGTCGGCTCTAGGGATGGAAGCGGTGCGCGGTGCAGGCGATCGTTGATCAACAAGTATCGGAAGAATGCACTTGGATTTGCCCTTGATATTCCTCGAAATTAATTAAGCAGTAGGAGGATGTGCAATGTGAATGTCCTGAAATGACGTAGCGGGAGTAGTACACCTATTTCTATTACCAGGGTTGCCGTTTTGCGCGGACTGAAGGAATTCCTGAATGGGGCTCTTGCAAACTATTTACTGTTAGGAAATGAACTGTGGCGACTCGTGCAGTGCGGCAACAACGTTTTCTCTCTATTTAAACCTAGGTTAAATAATCGATCTTTAGGAGGCGCACTTGCACCCCTAAGATATCGATACTTTTGCATAGGTTTAAATGGCAAATAAGCATGGTTGCCAAATTGCACGAGCCGCCACTGGAAATGAATAGCCCATTCTGATGTACGCAAAGCAGCAAAAATCACAAAAATCACTCTAAAAAAGTCTAAATTATAGTAATTATCTAACTCACAAAATTGCTCAATCGGCAAGATCACAATGGCGGATCAACGCAGGTACTATGGGAGATTCCTGTTTATTATGTCACTTTCTCTACAGAAACACAGAGATGTCTCAAATTAGATTTCGACATGAAGCCCGATTCTGAGAGTTAATTTCGTGATTTTTTCAGGGTACTCATCGTTATTTTTACTGGTTGTCATGCAATCCCGAGTAGCAAAAGTTCGCAAGAGCCCCATTCAGTGATAAGTCCACTGGCGGTCAAAAAGATTGCACACAAAAAAAAAAATGTGAATGTTAAAATAGAAAAGCATTGCTAAAAATCGGGATACAATTTATACTGTAAAAATTGCAGTTTATATGAGTTGTTACTTCTCCGACAAATATATATTGCTGATTTTGCAATATTTTTTGTTTTACTAGCGATTTTTTGGATAAACTATTCAATATTTTTTGTAATTTTAGCAATGGAGCTGTTGCAAACTTTTGCTACAGGCTTATTAATAGTTGAATATGGGGTAACACCCTGTAAAAACAACGATTAGCGCACTAAAAAATCACGAAATCCACTCCTAAACTCACAAAATGCTTTTAAACGCGAGACCGTAATGGCGGCCGAGGCCGCGGTTTTCTTATGGCAATTGTGTGCTTCTTCTTCTTCTTCTTGTGTGGTGTTGCGAGACTACCTCTTGTAGATGGCGCTGATTGAAGATAGGGAAACCCAAATGCAAACCGCGGCCCCGGCCGCCATTACGGTCTCGCGTTTAAAAGCATTTTGTGAGTGTAGAGGAGTGGATTTCGTGACTTTTTAGTGCGCTAATCGTTATTTTTACAGGGTATTACCCCATAATCAACTATTAATAAGCCTGTAGCAAAAGTTTGCAACAGCTCCATTGTTTTTTTCTAAATTGGCATCTTTCGAATTGTAATTTTTGCAAGCAATGTAAAGTGTATGCTCGTTTTGAGCTTTTTTTTTTTTTTTTTTTTTTTTTTTTTTTTTTGCAATTTTTACATAATATTTTTTTCTGTCCAGATTTTACGATTTTCATGTGATCTGTAGTCTTACTAGAGGTGGTTTCAGAAGTGGAGGCGCACTTACACTGATCATCTTTGGTGAATTTTCTTTCGTTTCAATTCAAATCAAAGCAATACTTGATGCTTGTGACTTCGACTTTTGATTATAAAAAGTTCCTGAATGTCAATCCAACGCTGAAAATGAATTTTTGTTCTTTTTTACCGTGTGATATGAGAAATAACTTTGGTGAGTTCCAAAGATTATAAGTCTAGGTGCGCCTAAACTTCTGAAACGACCGCTGTTCAGTTGAATGCGGTCCTCACAAACTTTTGCTACAGGTGATTTAAAATTTGCTTGCATAAGAATGACCATCGAATTCGATATTTTCTATGAGTTCGAATGGACAAAATGTTACGTTGCTATTGATAGCACGCTTAGCCACTGCTATGCCTCTACCGTGGTGTCCTCAAATTTGCGTACAGGAATATGCTTGTCTCTCTCTCTCTTTCCTTTTGGATACGCGCGTTAGAAGGTAAAGTACGGAAACAGGGGCTAAAGTCACGCGATGGCTCCCTCTGTTATCCTGTACTAACACATTTGTTAATTCAAACGGATGGAGAGCGAGAAAGACAAATTCCTGTATCCGATCATGGTTCCACCAAGCTCGTCAATGCGGTTAAAGCTCGTAGATGTAAACGCATTCTTCTGAAAAGAACTTTATATCAGACCCATCATGCACATAGGTGGAAATAGGGCTCGGGCTGCCCCCCACAGGTCTGCCATAGTTTTTTGCCTATTCACCCCCCCCCCCCCCACCCTGGAAAACTTTCTAGTTCCGCCTATGATCATGTATTAGGAACTATTCTTTTAATGAAAGCACAAATAACTGACCCATTTCCTCTGGTTGTATCCTCTTCAATCTCAGACGCTCATTGCTCCAACTCGTGGAGCGCAGAGATACACTTTGAACGGATGAATATACCAGTTGTCATACTGTTCAGTGTTTAGTGTTTACTTTGTTGTGATATAAACACAGAAAATGGACCAAGTTGAAAGTCTTTAGAGGTTGATGGAGCGGCAGAAGTTACTGAAAGTACCCCTACCCCTGCTCCTCTTGCTGAGACCAAGGACCAATGTCATTAGGGAGGGAGTAAAATTGGGAGAGAAGGGTTGATAGAGAGTAGATTGGTGAGGGGGTGGGGGAGGGGGGACCCAGATTTGTTGGAATAGGAGACGACGCCCTCGCCCAGAAATGGTGGAATAGATGAAGCTACGACCTCAGCGTCAAGTCCGAAGAAGCCCGAGTCGCACCACCGTAAGTTGTGATTCAAGCGCGGTGTTGCCTAATTTCGAACCTAGCCACCAGATGAGGAGTTGACTCTCTCGCACAGTGTTGCTAGATCGAGGGTAAAAAGCCGTATCGTCCCCATTTAAATCAATGTAAAACGTACGGCTTTTTCAACCCAATCTGGCAACACTGTTCTCGCACAAAGCGAGACCAACGAGCTATAGCGATAGAGAGAATTACGTGGGGCGTGATATTGAAACTTCGAGAAGGTATAGCCATTATGGAAATCTCTTGTGGATGTTTTTCACCCAGGCTTGGTTTGTTTGCCTCATATTTTTAACCTTTAAATTTAAAAAAAAAAAAAAAAAAAAAAAAAAAAAAAAAAAAAAAATTGCGACAAATTAGTTTGAAATTGGTTATAAACGAAAGTGCAGGTGTTTCAGAGGAGCTATCTGACACAGAAATCGATACAACTGTTTCTTTTGGAAGGATTTTCTCGATAAAGAAACTGACAAATTAATGACTGAAACAAGCATTTTCTTACCTCCGGACAGTTGTAATAAAATTCTGTGTCCAGATAGCCACTTAAAACACTTGCATTTTTGTTTAAAACCAATGTCTACTGAATTAATTACAACTTTTGATTTAAAGGTTAAAAAAAAGTGAGACAAACAAACCAAATTCAGATCGCCCATGCTGTCACACTTTGAGATATAAATTACAACACAACATTGGGAGCACGGCTCCCAAAAAGTGCTCTCTAAAGATCTCTCAACGCAATCACTTGAAAACAAATCATTTAAATCAAGTACCTACTGTTAGTGCAAAATCCTTTGGATTCAGTATTTGAATGATAATTTGTAACTCATTTTAGTATTCCCACAGTTTTCGACCGAGCAGAACGAAAAATTCAGATCTAACTACGGCTCCGGCTCCCAATCCCTGGATGTAGGCTGTAACACTGTAACAGTACCTTAAATGGCACGAAGTTCTATCATTTTGTTTAAATAATGAGAGTTTTAGGCAACAAATATGGGTCGTTTTAGCCCCCCCCCCTCCCTCCTTCTTGGACTTATAAGGATTACCCACAGTAGCCCAGAGATGGTAGCTCTCCTGAATCATATTCATACAATGTGCAGTCAACGAATGAAATAATGTCGCTTCCCTCTTTAGATTTCGGCTCAGGTAGGCAACCTGCGATACTTTTCTCAATGAATTGAAGCATTGCAAGTTGGTCTACCTGAGCCAAAATTCGAGGAATCTACTGACATTATTCAATTCGACGACTGTATTTGATATCACAGTATACTTATCTACACAGCACAGTAGCTAAACTCAATGTTAAAAAAATCGGCAAACGCCCTTCTGTGGACTGATCTTTGAAATCAGAGAATGAAGATCCGGTGTTGGCCCCTTTAAAGTGTTTATCAAAAAGAAGAGCTCTTTCACCAAGTATCCCTCCGGTACATTCGATAAGCTATCGGCGTGTTTCGAGTAGCCGATAACTTATCGAATGTACCGGAGGGATGCTTGGTGAAAGAGCTCTTTTTTTTATAAGCGCTTTGCATGGACTAATAGCAGCTCTTCCTTTATCCAGTCTATCAGCCTTATCTCATGATTTCAACGATCGGGCCACCGGCGCCAGCGGGCCGCTGGTGGTCGAAAGGTTGAACTAACAACTTCCGTTTTATTTTCATTGGACGCGATTTTAGCGCACCCTAGTAGTCGGAAGGCTACAACTCAATTTTCCCATTTGATTACATTGCCAATGGGTCTTTTGCAAACTTTTGCTACTACGATTGAGAGTGTTTAATCTAATGTAAAATCGCCTGAAAAGTCCAATGGTGGCATCAGAAAGCCACGAAATGAGATAATAAACTCACAAGAAGCGTTTAATGAAATCCAAGATGGCGGCAAAATATCAAGCAATCCGTATGCATGCACCACGAACATTCAAGGATAGCCAACCTCACAACATCGATCACAACCAATCACAACGTAAACAAACACATAACCTCTACCTCCAATGAGGTTGTAAACGTTGGCAACCCTTGGATGATCACGGTGCATACATTCAGATTCCTCGATATTTTGCCGCCATCTTGGATTTCAATAAACGCCTCTTGTGAGTTTATTATTGTATTTCATGAGTTAATGATGCCACCAATGGACTTTTCAGGCGATTTTACATTGGAATGATAACTTTTTATCGATGTAGCAAAAGTTTGCAACAGACCCATTCACCAAAGCGCTCCTATAGAGTTTCGCTACTTTGTAGATGAGTATACTGTGTTTGATATTTTCGAAAAGTTCGAGGACTTCCCGTTGATGGCGTTGATGCTTGGACCTGGCAACATTGAAAATCACAAAGAAGAAGCGACGGCGTTGGAGGAGCGGGACCTTTTATAAGCACGATTCGAGCACACTATATTATCTCGGCCGTAACGATTACCGGCGAAGCTACGCTAAGGTCCAAATTAAATACGCCTCGCTATTAGCCGGCTGTGGGATTTAAACCTATGCCTTTATACCCCTTACTTTACCCGGCCCTCATCCCCTCTGGTGCCCCCGGAGCCCCGATCCCCCGACCCCCGACCCCCGGATCCCGGGGACTCTGGGTCCATAGCGCGATAATGACGGATAATTATATTAAATCGGCGTGTTCTTTGATACTCGCCAGGCGCCCGGCCCTGGTACTACAAGTTTTCAACCCCACCCCACCTACCCTACCCCCTTCTCCTCTTCAACACTCACCATTCTCCTTACTTTTTATTCGATTCCTGAGCGCAGGCAAGGGCTTTTGGTTTAACCTGCTGCATCTTGACCCCAAGCTTGGTGCTTGGATCAGCTGGACTGCCGAGAGCAAAAGTGTGTTCGGAGTAGTATCCAACCATATATGAACAACATACTTTACATGCATGGTATACAATGACCTTCAAAAGAAAGTCATCTTTTGTCGAAATTCTTCTTGATAATTTTTCTATTACTTTTCAAAGAGCACGCATGCTATCATTAAGAGTGGTTATGAGTCTAAGTTGGAGTGCGCGCACACTGATTTTTGTGTTATTATTTTCCTTCATAATCAATGATCAACATTCATGTGACAGAAGTTCGTAAATAGACCCATTGATGCGAGAGTCGTGATAAAGGTATTGTACTATAGAATCGTATCTACTGAAAGTTTGAAAGAGATCCACCGTGCCAATATTACAACATGAAAAAGTATGGATCTTGCAAACTTTTGCTGTGAGCAATTGAATAGTCCAAACTGATGTTCTAACCAGCGAAAATCACGACAATCACTCTAAAAAGTCCAACATTCAATAATATTCTCACAGCTGAGTTGCTTTATCGGCAAGATCGTAATGGCGGTTCAATGCAGGTATCATAGGAGATTCCTGTCTATTATGTCACTTTCTCTACTGAAACAGAGATATTTCCTAATGTAGATGGGAATCTCCCATGAAACAGCTGCGTCTCTCCGCCATTAAGCCCGATTTTGAGAGTGAATTTCGTGATTTTTCAGTGTACTCATCGTCATTTTTACAGGTTTTTATGCGAGAATCAACGCTTCAATCCCCTGTACCAAAAGTCTGCAAGAGCTCCATTTTATTGTACGATACAATCAGAATGAAAACTTCGGTTCATTTTGAATCATTATTTTTTGGTCCACCATGCATTTTGAGAAGTTTCAAACTATCTCCATGCGAAGCAATGTTAAACAAAAAGACACAAATATGTCTGATAATTTGAATACCTATACTCCAAAAAAGAGGCCTCACGTGGCAAAGTGCAAATGACGGAAAGCTCTGTTTATTTTCCGCTCTCGCTCATTTTACACATTTAAAGTGCTATGACCTTCAAAAGAAAGTCCTCTCGTCGAAACGGTCTTTGATCATGTTGTTCATTATTTTTCAAAGAGTTTTAGATTTTTTAAGGCATAGGTACTTTCGAGTGACAATGCTGTTAGACTTTGAAATACCTGGAAGCTTCAAACAAAATTAAAACTGATCAAGGAATGGAAGAATGCAAATTTCTACCAGGATACTTTTTTGAAAGTCTTAGTACTATTAAACGCAAAACTTTTGGCAATCCAGGATTTCCACCGATCAGGATTTTAGGGTACTTTTGCCTGTCACGCTTGGCGCGGCGGCCTGGTGCCATTCTTCCGCCAAAGTCCTCAGTAGTAGATGTTATTAGGATTTTTAGGTTTATTAAACTTCTTCACTATGGATAAAGTGGCCAGTAAATGATTGATTTTTAGGCCATTTCATGTCTTTATAGAAAAACAGGGGGGGGGGGGATAACAAAACATTGACTAATCTTATCCTAATTTGTTGCATTTTTATAGAATCGTAATCCCCCCCCCCCCCCCGAAAAATAACCTCTGCAAATAATATCAAAAATTGGTGATATGTACGATGAAAAATGTTCTTAATTAGTTATAAAATATACTTACAAATAAAAAATAAATCACAAGAACGTTTTGGGACTTTTCATACACACAAGTATTTGGTTCTTCGTGCAAGCAAAAGTTGGCAACAATGAGCGACATCTCGATCTCGATATCCACATTTTACAGGTACCTCAACCTCTCCAGAAAATTTCGCTCAGTGAAAACTCTCTCCTTCTCTTCCAATATCTTTCAAGGGGGCGGGTCTAATTCGTCTTAAAAGCTCCCTGATTTGCGTATTTTCATTCCCGAAAGCTGCAAAGCTCAACAACACCGCAACCCGAGTTCCGACCCAATGCGACAAGACGCTCGAAATCTTAAAAGCTTGAACAAGTTGCAAAGGAATGGTGTATAATTAATCTTGTTCAATTTATGATTCACTCAAAGTTTGCATATTCATAATCATACTCTTCCCTGGAGGACTATCAGAGCAAAAGCCCAGCACGAGAGCGATAAAAGCCAGAATTTATTCCGAGAATACTTTACCAGATTTCCCTCGTCCCTTAATCCGTTCCAACATTTTTAACCTCTGGTTTTTTTAGTAGGAGGAAGAGTCTAATTATCTCTCTTAGTTCAGCCTCGAACAAAGGTCTTGGGATGGGACACAGAGCAGGATAATAAAAATTACTGCTCATAAATATTTTTGCAAAAATATATTATATAGGTATCCTTTTACTTTGAATCTCTCATTAATAACTCCAGAGTCTTATAAAACCATTGTTACTTCTAATTTTTTGCAATTTACAGAGGAGAACCAGGAATTTTTACAGATGATTCTCTATTATTAACATTATTGCTTCCTCTTATCATTCTAGTCACCGACTCACCGGAGAAATCTGGGTGTCACTCTAGGATATCTCCGGTAGTTCGGTGCTCCATAATTGCCGCAGTATTTTACCGTACTTTTTTTCAGTGTTTGGATTGGTAATTGAATGTAGTCTTCATAGATAAATAGTCGATTTTAGGGTAATTCCGATTAGAACTTGTTGAAACGATATATCGTATTTTGACGCCACCTTAAATCAGCCTCTCTCGTTGAGAAAAAAGCCAGAGGGTAGAGAAGAAATGGCCTCAAAGCATACCAGCCGTATTTGGAAATTTTGAAGGAAGAACATTAAATCTTTTTTCATTTGTAAACAAAGTGAAAGTGAAAGGGCCTTGCTAGTATCTTTTTGTTTATTTTTTCCTCTTTCACATTGAAAAGTAAGAGAAAAAAATATAGTCTGTTGAGAGGTGAAACATTCAGTTGAAATATATATATTTTAACGCAGTATCTTTCTGCTGGAGACGGGTGATGAGGCTCGGCGCACAATAGGAAATACTAACACGGAAAACGGACACAGGAATTTGCCCTTCTCTCTCTCTTTCTCTCTCCAGCCGTTTGAGCACGTGTGTTAGAAAAGGATAGCAGAGGAGGCCATCACGTGACTTTATATGTAGTCTCTATCTTTGTCTTATTCTTGCGCACATGCACGTGCAAATAGAAGAAGAGAGAGAAAGACAAATTCCTGTATCCGCGTATGGGAAATCCCCGCTTCTTTTACCATTAGCTGATGATGCCTCATTAAATCTATTGGAGATCGTCTTTAGATCATTTAGGTGATGGATATTCTAGCAACTGTAGCAACGAGTGCGATTACAGCCACCGTAAACCGATCGCAGCATCTGCGTTTTCTAAATGAAAAATCAGCAATTTAAAATTATACCCTCTGAAAAAAAAAATAATGCTAAAATAACTGTGAGGGTAGCTAATTTTGCAAGTCTGAATTGTAAAAAATCGTGACAGTAATCCAACATGGTTAAAATAACAAAATCTTGGATTGTAAAATTTCCAAAATCTGGCATTGTAAAAAGTGCAACTCATAATGGAAAAACATAAATTCTTGGATTGTAAAATTTACAAAATCTTGATTGTACATTTAACAAAATCCGGCATTATAAAAACTGCAATCCAGAATGAAAAATCATCAATATTTTGGATTGTAATATTCCATATCATCCAGAACGAAAGATCGTTCAATTGCGCGCTCTGGTTGACAACGTGTGAAGTTCTCATTCGTTTTGGCTTCGTGTATGTACAAGTTACAATGTTACATTGTATTGATTTGATTTCACAGAGAGTATTACAAATAGACATTATATGTAGGCATGGCACAGAGGTATGATGAATTAATGAGATGATAAATGCACCTGATGTCCCGGGATTTGAACCTGGGTAGCCGTGGTGATGGTCCAGCACTTTACCACTAGGCTATCACAGCAGATAATGATTCAGTGCATAAAATACGCATGTTAAGGCACAATTCCTTGCAGAGGAGCGTAAACTGCCGAGTGAGTACAAAACGGAAGAGTACTTCAAACTTTGTCAACCAGAGAGCGCAATCAAATGATTTTGCGTTCTAAATATAAAATTTTACAATCCGAGAATTGATGATTTTTCATTCTAAATAGCACTTTTTACAATGCCTGCTTTAGTTAATTCTACGATCAAGATTTAGTAAATTTTACAATTCAAGAATTGATGATTTTTCATTCTGAATTGCACTTTTTACAATGCCAAATTTAGTTAATTCTACAATCAAGATTTGGTAAATTTTACAATCCAAGAAATTGCTGCTTTTTCATTTTGGATTGCACTTTTTATAATGCCAAATTTAGTTAATTCTACAAATCAAGGTTTTGGAAGTTTTACAATCCAAAAAATTGATATATTATCATTCTGGATTACAGTTTTTACAAACATTTAGAATGTGGTTATAACAAGGAGTGAAGAATGTCACTTCAGCAAAATTATTTTACAAGAATAACAATCCAAAATGCGAAAACAACAAAATCTCTAGCCAGCTAATTTAGCGACTAAGTGTTTAGCATTTCTAACAAAATAAAATTGTTCATTTACCTACGTACACGCTAAATATTCCCAAAAAAAGTAAATGTAAATTTTGCAAACAATGTTTTGTTATTCCAGCAATTCCCTTTTTTTCAGTGAAATTTATTGTTTTTTCAATACTTTTAGGACCGGTTTGAAACACTGTAAGGTGCCTCGAGTTCAGTGATGAATTTGAGATGATTTATGGCGCCACAGTCAATATTAAAAAAAAAAAAAAAAAAAAAAAAAAAAAAAAACTTTTAGTATATCGCGTGCAAACGATTGCAATTATGTTTAAGCCTTTTCCCTCACAGTGTTCCATACAAAGGGACGACAATTTTATTTACATGGAGCCTTATGGAAATTCGAAAAAATTGACTAATGCATGAAATCGTAAGAGAAAAGTCCGTCCAATTTAATGGTATTGGTTTCAGGTTACAGGACATTCTTTTTTTCTTCTTCAAAATTCGTGTGCGAAAGGGTTAACTGATGTCAATAAATAATGTTTAGTTGGTTTTCATGTGATTTTATGAGCCAAAATTCACCGAAATTGGCTCTGCAGGGATTTTAAACGCACCAAAATCAATTTGAATGTAGAATATAAACACAGAGCCGCGAAATGATAGCGGCTCTTTGACCGTCTGAGGTGTAAGACAGCGGTTTTCTTAATCAGCAATTAAGTTTGATTTCGAGCTAATTTCAATGATTGTGCGTTTATAAAATGGCACGAAAAATTATCTTCGCGGTGGACAGTGGACATGCCTTCTTATGAATTAAAATGATATATATTAGTGAGCTAAACACAACAATAAACAAAGATAGTTTAACCTCGTGCCGATTGGCCCGAAGACTTACAAATGATCGTTTTAGATAATATTATTCTTCTGATTTTCGGTCGCAAAATCCATTATTCTCGCCTACTGAGAGGTGGTTGCGGTTGAAATGAGGGGAAGAACAAACTTCACACTTTAAAAGCTTCAACGTTTCGTATATATCGAGTGTATTATTGCGCGATGCACACCACATGACGTGAATATTCCCCAGTTGATGTCACACGGAAAAGGGGGAAAACGAGAAGGAAATGAAAAGAGGAAAAAGTGTTGCCGTTTCGATTGATTTTTGTTTGTTTATTTGTTTATTTTTTCCTTCTTACCATGAAGTTTGTTTGACAATCTTCTTTCTTCAAATTCTTGGCTGACGTTCGGGGTAAGTTTTTGATCTCAAAATACAAAGGGTTCTGTCGCAAACTTTTGCATCAGCTACAGAAAAGGTCACTTCTGTTGTATAAAATCACTTTATTATAAAAATGGGGCTCTTTTAAACTTTTGCTATGAGCAAATGACTTGTAACAATCGACGTAAGGAACATCGAAAATCAACTTAAAAACGCCTAAAATTCAGTAATAAACTCAGAAAACAGCTGTAGTGGAAAGATCGAAATGGCGGAGCACGCATGTATTATGTGAGAGGGAGATTCTTGTCTATTAAGTCACTTTCTTTACAGAGGCACAGAGATATGAATCAAATTAGATAGGTATCTCCAATGATACCTGTGTAGCTCCACCATCTAGCCCGATTCTGAGCGTGAATTTTTTTATGTTTTAGAGTATTTATGGCCATGCATGGTTTCCAGGTTTTAATGCAAGAATCAACTCTTCAATCACCTGCAGCAAAAATTTGCAAGAGCCCTATTTTGGAGCCTCAACAAGTTCCAAAACTGACTTACTAACTTAATAAATGCGTTAATAAATAGATGGCGAGCCTCATTTTTCTCAGCATAGGAAATTGCTATTAGATAGGACTCTCCCATTGTGACTCGCCCATAAGACGCCGTATTGGAATTTTATAGCACTTATTGTGTTATCAGGAGTCAATTTTGGTACGTTCTGAAGCTCTGCTCGTGATTTTCAACCATGTATAGCAATGGAGGGGTCTATACATGTTATAAGTCCTATCTCAAAGTGTGACAGCTTGAGCGATCTGAATCTGGTTTGTTTACTCACTTTTATATTAACCTTAAATCACAAGTTGTAATTAATCCAGCAGAAATTGGTTTTAAACGAAAGTGCAAGTGTTTTAAAATGGCAATCTGGACACAGAATTCGAATACACCTATCCAGGTGAAAAATGTTTGCTTTTTCTGTCATGAAGCCAGTTTTCTTTATCGTGGAGACCCTTCCAGAAACAACATTCATGTCGATTTCTGTGTCCAGATGGCCTCTCTAAAACACTTACTTTTTCGTTTATCCAATTTCAAATGTATTTGTCACAATTTTTTTTTTTTTTTTAAAATTCATAGGTTAAAAAAGTGAGGCAAACAATTCAATCCTGTATGAAAATGTCCATAAAAGATTTTCCATGATAGCTACCTCCTTGAAGTTTCAATATCACGTCCCATAAATCCTCTCTGTCCCAATAAGCTCGTTCGGTGATTTTGATTTTACACCATAGTTGACCTCCTTTTTATAGCTTTGGGAACTGTTTGAAACAGACCCATTTTAGTCACCCTCTCTCGATGTCTTTTGTCAATAATAATTGTTGAGCGAGCTAATCGAAATAGTGATAGATAGTTGAAACGGGAGCTGAGCATCAGTGGCGGCTCGTGCAATGTGGCAACAACGTATTCTCTCCGTTTAAACCTATGTAAAATAATCGATCTTCAGGAGGTGCAATTGCACCGATACTTTTGAAGATATCGATAAGATATCGATACTTTTGCAAAGGTTTACATGACAAAAAAAGTATGGTCGCCAAATTGCAAGAGCCGCCACTGCTTAAGCATCATATTGTGGAATAAGACATCGCACATTTAATCTAATAGCACCCGTGCGCAAGACGTAAAGCGCAAAATAGATAATTTTATATGTTGACTTAAATCCTTCCAAAGGTTACAAAACGGCAACGTATGCGAAGAGAAGCAACGGAAGTAAGAGTCAGAAAGAGGGGGGGGGGGGAAGAATCTTTTTGCAGAAGCTTCCAATTGCCGGAAAAATGTTGGAAACGTGGAAGTGTCTTATTTTCTTTATGATGAGATTCGTGGTTTATATTTTGTCATTTTCTTTTTTTTTTTTTGTTTTTTTGTTTTTTATTCGTGAACGGGGGCTCAAGGAGGGTAGCTTCTTGTAAGTGTGAATGCCGTGCAAAACGCACTATGGTCTGAGATTGTTAGAAAGTGGCCAAATATCAAAGAGACAATTTCTCATCAACTTATCATTTATAAACTTTCGAAACCAGTTTTGATCACAGAGAACACTTTAAACAAGTGATTTTAACCTAGAAATGTCACTGAAAAAGTTTACCTTTAGCTTAACAGGTCAAAAACAATAATTTTCAAGGCAATTTGTTCACTGAATTTGGGCCACTTTTTTACGATCTCAGACCATAGTGGAACGGCTGGCTACCTCGTAAAATACTCAAACGCAAGGGGGCGGGGGGGGGTAACAAGCAATTCGAGAACGTAGGGTGTTCCTCTGATAACTTTTTTGAAAGCTCTTGCGTTCCTTTTTTGAAATATTCATGAGCCTATACCTTTATCATAAAATGCAATCTGCAAGTGTGATATCAACTTGAGTTGCGGGTCGAACTTGAAAAAAAAAAATATAGATTTGGTGGCAGGGAACTGCCTTTTCTTTTCCGTCTTCTTTCGCGTCCAACAAAAATTATTGACAAATCCCGCCTCGGGAACGTAGGTGAGTTATAGTGCAGCACAACTGATTATTCAGTTTGGCCGCCCTTAAGCTTTGAAAGCTAATTGCTGACTAATTCGAACCCTGTTACCGCACGATTGTCGGATGCGAATAAAAAATCTGCCTACTTTGCATCGCACTAAATAGGAGGTAGCCGAATTGTCTTTTGTATAATCAGGCATCAACCAGAGTTGCCAGATTATATGATAAAATTCGCCCACTTTCCATTGAGTTGAATGGGAAAAGGGGCAACTTTTTGCCACCGTGTGGCAACTATGAAGGCAACCCTGCTGTTAAAGCCTTGCGTGATTCACGCGAACCTCTGCCTGCATCATTATTTCTGAGCGTGTATAACGTGTACGTATATTTTAAAATAGCCAGAAAGCATCCACCGATTGCGCGTGACTTCTAATAACTCTGAAATACTCATCACTCATCAGTCATCAGCCATCGACCGGCTATCGATGATATTCTAGAAGCTTCTCGAATAAATCAAGAGTAGAAATATCTAATATACATTTGAAACAATCTGATAAAAGTTTGGTTCCATCAGTGCATCAGTTCTTATCGGTGGATACAGTGGCGGAGGGGGGGACACAAAAAGGGTTAAAAAAGGGGGGAGGAAGGGGGAGGAAAAGGGACAGAAGTAGAGAAAAAGGAAAAAGGCGGTCATCAGGAGGGGGCAAAAATCCCAAGTTCATCCCCTCCCCTTTCGCGAGGGCTGGATGGATCGGATACACCGATGTCGGTTTCATGTTGCTTAAAATGCTGAATATTAAAAGTCCGTGATGTTGGCCCCCCAACATTGAAGTTTTTCAATTTTTTTTTTGTCCAAAATTTGCTATCGATTTGCTATTCTTTGCTATACCTTTCAAAATTTTGCTAGCCCCACCCAAATTTTGCTACAGTAAATTTTTGTTTGGTTAGGGGGGGCAGCATTACGCCAGCCCCTGACCTCGAACGATGAACTTCCGAAATGGCTGAAAAAATTCCTCTCACTTGCTATTATTTGGCGTATTTTTCAGAATTTTTGCTGTCCCCCTCAATTTTCCATAAATGGCCTCCATAGGTGGGGGAGGCTAGCATCACCTATGGAGGCCATGATGCACGGAAAAAAAAGATTAGTAAAAATAACCATACGGATACCTGATTTTGGCACCTGCTAGATGTTATGGTAAACTTGACCAGAAGTATGGTAAATTTATCGATACTTTGAGTAAATTCGACATGCAATCAGGTAACATCACCTAGTACCTAGTCAAAACATAGTATACTTCTGGTTAACATTACCATAACATCTCGCAGGTGCCAAAATCAGGTATCCGTATGGTTATTTTTACCATAGTTTTTTTTCCGTGTGGGCTATGATGGTTAAGATGTAAATTCAAAATTCAACGCGGCACATATTTTCGAGGCTTTCCTCGACTCAGAACGAACGACTCATTCCTATCAGAAGGATCAAGTGAATCGATTCTTCCTCATGAATGAACGACTCCGCGAGTCCAGCAGCAACGCGAGTTTACGCTTTATAGCTTGATGATACGCGAACAACAGCGAGAGCGCCTAGCAGGCAGCGCGTACAGCCTTTGATGTTTCGCCGCCTCACCTTGCTGCCTGTGAGCTGCGCGCCGCGCCGCGCGTATATCGGCATGGCAGCTGCTGCTTTACTTCACTCCACAAGTTGCCGACTCACACCTCACCCCCCCCCCCTCCGACCACCCATCCATCCCACCTACTCTGTCTCACCCTCTCTTACTTACTATCCTCGGCCGTGACTCTTAATTCATCCCTCCGATACGCTAAGGTGCATTCGCGATCATGTTAGTCCTCGCTGCCCATCAATGAGGCTGATGCTCACGTTTGCTGCAAGCGATTTCTAAGTCAAATCTGAAGTAAAAAGTTTCAAAAATAACGATTGAAGCACCAAAAACTTCCGAAATATACTCCTAAACTCAAGAAACGCATTCATAAGCACGAGCGTAATGTTGCGGTGTAGATCAGTAATAGGAGATTGATTTCCATCTAATAATACTGTAACTTCATCAAGAAGTGACCAATGAGAGACGACTCTTCTCTGACACCGGTGGCACCGGTGTCACCAGGTATCACGGTGCCATTAATTGGATGTGGATCACAACTCTGCTGTCCAAGTATTCTCTGAATCTTTCTTGTCCATTAGTGGATCCAGCCCTCGTGAACAGGAGGGGCAAACGTGGGATTTTTGCCACTTGGTGACTCCCTTTTCCTTTTTCGATCATCACTTTCCCCCTTTCTCCTCCCTTTTTTATCATTTTCTGGGCCGAACGGAGGGGGGGGGCGATCGCCTCCTTCGCTACCCTCCTGTATCCGCCAATGTCCTTGTCAGTGTGGAGAGAGTGACGAAATTGAAGATAGGAATCTCCTATTATTACTGCCCAACGCCGCCGCTCCATTACGCTTGCGCTAATAAAGCGTTTATTGAGTTGAGGAGATAGAGATACTTTCGGAATTTTTTAGTCCTGCCATTGATATTTTTGGAGGTTTTTAATGGATTAGGTGGTCGAATGAAGGAGTGACAACGAGAGAGTCCCATCTAATCGCAGTTGCAGAGTTGCCAGATCGAGGGTAAAAAGTCGTATCGTCCCCATTTAAATCAGTCGAAAACTCACGGCTTTTACACCCCAATCTGGCAACACTGCTCCGGTGAAGTTGAATCACTTTTCTCAGCACAGAGAAAGCAATTATAGAAGGGCCTCTCCCATTGTCACCATCACCATACTGCCGCCAATGTCCTTAAATTCCGTTTTCGTACTTTGTAGGGAAGCGCAGTGACCGATTCGCACCTGCTGCAAAGAACCCAACAAACCACTTTGAACGTCCAACGTAGGTTACACATTCACGTAGTAAGATAAAACTGACCCCACCAGAGTCACGCATCTGCCGTTGGTTTATACGGGCAGTTGTTTGCTGCTCTTTCGAGAGTATTATGCGTTCTATTACCTTTTGTCGGGGGAAAACACCAATTAGTTCGGGGGAAACCTGAATAGAATCGGACGCAAAAGATCGGCCCACCTAGTCGGGTTTCTCCGCATGCTCCATACTTTTACGCTTGACCTTCGATTACAATACAGGGAACATTAGAGATTTGGTGAATGCTACAAAGACAATGACGCATGAGAATCACAATGGAGATGAGAAGTAGGGTTGTTTAATGTTTACTGGTCGGCGGATTTAGAATGTTGAAGCGCGGGCATCGATCCAGTACGGCACGCGCATTGAAAACAAAAATGCGACAACAGACCGCGTTGACTTCTTTCGGAGTTTAGTTGGTTTAGTTCATTTATAGTTGGAGTGCGACCGACTGACTGTGATAGTGCGCCCATATAAGAATGAGATATATGTACTATCAGTCAATTAAAGATTGGGACTAAACTATTTGGGCTCGGACACTCGGCGCTTGAGGAATTAGCGATAAGGGGAGAAACTCTCGGAAATTCGCAGCAGTGTTGCCAGCTTGTGCTAACGGTGAGCGATAATGGTGGGGTAGCGAGGGGAGTGGAATATAAACCGCAGGGCCTTCACTCATAACAAATATGAGCGAGCAGATAAGCGTGCCTCGTCGAGAGCGGCTATCCGTCTCCGATCTGCGCCGTCTCTTTTCCGACCAGTGCAGTTTCACCTAAAAGCTGGCCATCTTGTCCAAACGACACAGTCGCACTGTCGTCAACCCCTCCTCCCCCTCCCCTACTCCATCCACGCTGCTTCAACTCTCATTGTCAGTTCAACTCACTATTTCTTCTTTTCATTCAATAGACTTTCAGTGACTCGTTACTCGTTTGTTGTAAAAATTAGTTATCAGCGATGATGGCCCCCCTCCTCCACAACACAAATATCATTGAGTCAGTGCCGACAGTTTTTGGGACAAATCCTCCCTTAAGACTATAGAAAGACTTTTTTGGGTTGCGCTTCCGTCGATAAGCGTGGTAATATTGCGTGGATCCAGGAGGCACGAGGGCATGTGCTTCCCCCCTTCCCAATTCTCAAAAAGCGTTAAAAATTGCCCTTTTCCATCGTATAATGATCTTGTAATGCTTTTTGGACGCTAAAAATTGTCATGTCTAAAACGTGCCCCCCCCCCTCGCCCTTTAGAAAAATTATGTGTATCTTTCATTAGGCTGATGACTGTTGACACATTATGATCTGTTGCCCGGGAAACTTTTTTAATCATCAGAGACGTTCAAAGTATCATTCAGAATTTAATTTGGAGCAGCAATTGTGGCGGATCCAGAAGATTTCCTGGGGGAGGGAGGAGATCACCCCTCTAGATTTAGAAATTTGTAGTGTCTTTGAAAGAATATTTTGGCAATTTTCTATCAAGTAAGGGCGACTTTTAAGGGTTTCCGGGGCAGACACGCTCGCCGCCACCCATCTCCCCTCTCGTTGGTTCCCTTTTAGTACCCCCCCCCCCTCGACATCCACGGAAAAAAATACTATCATAGCGACAAAATACTGGACTTTGATCATCGTTATGGGACTCGTTAAAAAAAAACCAGGTCAAGAAACCCAGGATTACAGCGAAACTTACGGGTTTAAAGTTATATCTCAGTAGAACGCAAAAAACTGCGCTTGATCGGTGGATCGACTCGTTGCTCGTTGGCATGGTTAGTGTTCCATTCTGTTTTGATGAAACACTCGAACCGCATTGGCTAACCGCAATAAAAAGACGGGAGTGTTCCGTTGTTCCGATTAAAAAATTCCGGTTTGTTCCGATTAAAAAATTAGCAGTACTACCAAATATAACTTTTTACTCTTCAAGGGTTTAGCTTTTGATACCTTCTTTTCATACTTCAAGTGCAGTTGATCATCTGGACCGAAGGCAAATTAACAATGAGATAGAATTTCTGCGAAGGGACAGCAATAAATTGTCACGTTTTGAAGCATGGATGGGAAGTGATTTCAGCGGAAAAGAAAGTTTATCCATTTTTTTTCTTTTGCTTTGATCCATTGGTTTCAAAGCTCATTTGAGTTTTTAAGTTTAAGTCAAGCGCTTACATTTAATATCAAAAACTCCTCTAAGACATGTTACCGAAGGACATTTTGGTCATAAATGATAAAAAAAACGTAATTAACAGGCAGGTGGACTATGGAGTAGAAATTAGCATTGCCTTTCGTAAAACTTTTACTCAAAATTTTTTATGGAGAATATTTTTTTAATTTTTAAAGTCGCAGTTTATCAGGACATAATTTTTTCCCGTCTCAAATTCGTGACCCAGTTTAGTTTTCTCCTTTGATTTTAACTGTCAATTGTTGACAGGAAAGTCTCGTCTTCTACCTTACTAAATCGTATTCGCCCCTCTAACAAAGCATTTCTTTCTCCTACTTGCATAAATATTCACCAGAACCCATTAATCAACTTTAGGGAGGGGGGAGGGGTTTAAAGCAGAGGTGGGCACGATAAATGGTAATCGCTTCCTCACATCTGGGTTGATTTTCAAACCTCTTAGATATGGGTTGGGGGGGGGAGTTTTTAGGGGTGCTGAATTCAAAGGAACTAATCGTGTTTTGATGAATTACATTGATTGTATATTGAATTTCATCATAAGTTCAATAAAATCGGAACACCTGATTAAGGCTGAAATCCACCTCGATTACTTTTGAAAAGTGATCGATGAAAGAAATCGATAAACCCAGTTTGTCAAAGATTATAGATCATAACATAATGCCACCCGAGGCAAGACCCCCTTCCTCAAAAGCTGCCTCTGAAAGTATAAGCTTTATTATTAGCACAGAATACTCTAATCAGAACGGAAACTCTAATTCATTTTGAAACATTCTTTACTTCGGGCCGCCATGTTCGAAAGTGAGTATCTTCGGCAATCTTCGGCAGATCTTCGGCAACTGGCCGAGTTGTGATTGGTTGTATATAGCCTGAAAAAGCATGTCCGCCATCTTGAGAAGTGAGTAGGCACAGTTGCCAG